>OY728160.1:104348443-104882451 GCA_963277665.1 Viscum album | reverse complement strand
ATAATCCAAAATCACTGGTTTTGTTGTGCCCAAGTGAAGTAATTGCATTTGTTGTCAATAACTTGTCATGGTGTGCCATCTGATGAAGTACATCTTGAAGACTGATGATTACAGAAGCATTAAATCAGACGATTGCTAAGCTGTTCATAAGTTCAAAGCACGTGTATCAAGGAGATACATTGTCACAACATGATTAGAAGACCATACACTATCTCTTAGTGCATGAGGATTTAAATTTGATCCAACCTCTCTGATTAGATCATTGAAGTTCTTTGAAGAATATGTGTGATTCAGGAGTTCGTTTGATGAAGATCCTTGAGAATTCTCTCCTAAGTAGAAAATGAAATGATGGAATTCTTAAGAAGAAGAAGAAAAGAAGAGGTGGGCTTGGAAGGTGGCTTGGTATTTGGCTTGAACTTATGGAAGAACTTTGGATTTGACTAAGTCTTACTCTTTGGCCTTAGCCAAAAAATAGGCCAGCCAAGGACAGCCCACGAGTTCAACCCCACGGCTCATATGGGCACTAGGCGCCACGCCCATGGGGGATCCCATGGTGCAAGAACAAGGCGGCAGGGGGCCGTGTATAAGCCCCCGAGGGCACGCGGTGGTGAAGCCCGCGCACCCGAGTGTGCATGGTGGGCGCTAGGAGCGCGCCCGCAGGAGGAGCATAGTGGGCGCAGAGCGCGCCCGCAGGGAGAACACGGTGTGGGGCGGCACCGTGGAGGGAGAGGATTCAACTGAGCCGGCTGGGGGAGCGCTTGTTTGTTAAACCGTGAG
This sequence comes from Viscum album, assembly GCA_963277665.1. Classification (NCBI taxonomy): domain Eukaryota; kingdom Viridiplantae; phylum Streptophyta; class Magnoliopsida; order Santalales; family Viscaceae; genus Viscum; species Viscum album. The sequence goes on along the minus strand of OY728160.1, from coordinate 104,881,674 downwards.
AAAATCTCGCGGCTTTTCGATGTGGGACGGCGAATTTTTCCGCGGGAGCGATCCTGGCCGCACGATCGATGGCGCGCCAGATCTCGGCCACACATCTGATCCGCGGCGAGGCGATCTGATCCAGGCCGTCCGATGTATTTCGATCGCCCGATCCAACGGCTCCCGGCTCATCTCCTTCGTTGAGCCACCCCGAAGCCACCCGACGTCTCCCGCTGAACCAGAGGCCACCCGACGACGACATTCGAGATTCCGGCCACCTCCGATCAAAGTAAGACCTCCATTGTGATCGTCTGGCCCTAAGGAATCCATCCATGCCTTAAAATGTACATGCATACGTGAAATGGAGTTTTTCGAAGAACGGACGAGGCAAATGAAGTTGTCGAGGCTTCGTGCATTCTTGCTTTGCATGGTTTGTGCTTTAACAGAGACATGCATACGTTCGAAAACGCATGCACGTGAGGGGAACCATAAATGAGAAAACCCGCATTAATAAAGTGAAGAAGAACGTGATATGCGGAAGATCTTTTTAACGCGTTTGAAGTTTTCAAAGAAGCCGCAGATTTCGGGCATTCAAAACGTATTTCCCCGCGGATCATCCATGCACCTCCTCTGCCTATATAAAGAGGAGTCTGAGGCCGAGTGAAGGTTGCTGTTCATTCTTGAAGACCCGCGACGCTCTCTGCCTCGCGAAGTAAAATCAGGCGCATCACTTGTGCGACAAGAGGCTCCAAGTTTTGTTCTCGGGCAACCCTTGTGTGAAGGGTTTATGTTTGAGAAGAAAGGACCTTGCGTGCTACCTCTTTGTGCGACAAGAATAGAATCCCCCCTGCATGCTACTCCTTGCGCGACAGGGAAGTTTGGGCAGTGCTCTTGTGCTCCCGAGGTGTCTTTGACACCCTGCGCGACCCAAGGCAGGAGTACCTTGCGTGCCCCTTGAGGCCTTTGTTTTTGTGTGCCAAGTGAAGAGGAGTATACTGGTAGAGTGTGTGCACAAAGAGGAGAAGGCCGAGGACCTTTGTGCTTTGGGTGCAAAAGGAAGACCACACTTCGTGTGTGTTTATATATTGAAGAAGAAGGACAAGTTAAGTGTGTGCACTAAATGAATGAGTAGTGCATGTGTGCACAAGTGAAGAAGACCAACCTTGAGAAAAAGAGTACACACTCAAGTTTGTGAGTACAAAAGAACTGATCATTCTAAGTGATTGGGTTTTTGGTGAGCAAGACCAACGATATCTTTTGAAGACTGTTGAAGCTACTTGAAGTTTTGAACAACACCTTTGAAGAAGTGAAGTGGAGCCATGATGAAGATGATGCTGTGGAGTTGGGGGGGTTTAACCAACTTGTAATTGGGGGGGGGGGGGTAACCAATTATTGTGTAATCATCTTTTGGCATAGTGAAGAATCCGTGTTGGGGGGTGTAACCAACACGGCAAGGAGTGGGTCTTTGTACCGAACCTTGTAAATCTCTGTGTTCTGTGCTCTCATTATTACTGCACCACTAAAAGAGTAGATCTAGGCTTTAACCAGCTGCAGAGGTTGAATTGATAATCCAAAGGGAACAATTCATAAAAAGAAAAAGTTATCACTGATTCACCCCTCCCCTCTCAGTGATCACAACCGATCCAGGCATTTCAAGTGGTATCAGAGGGAGGTTGCCTCTGTAAGGATCTACTTCTGAGAAGATGGACAATCTGAATTCTGTTAATAGTAGGGGTGTTCCTACATTCGATGGAAAGAATTACCACAGCTGGAAAAATCGGATGTTGCCCTACCTTCTATCTCTCGGCCTTGATGTTAGAAATGCAGCCTTATTTGGATTCCCTCCTCTTGCTAATGAAGCTGCTATGACACTCGATGAGAAAAGAAATATGGAAGTTGATGGTAAAGCTCAAAATGCCATTCTTATGTCACTCTAAGAAAAGGTATACACAAAAGTCATGGGACTCCAGAATGCTAAAGAAATTTGGGACAAATTGGAAAGTAGTTATGAAGGCAACATGAAAGTCAAGGAAGCCAAATTACAAATTTGGAGAAGCAAGTTTGAAGATGTCAAGATGGGAGAAGAAGAAAATATTAATGATTATTTCACAAGAGTCAATGAAATTGTCAGTAACATTCGGGGCTTTGGAGAAAAGTTGGAGGACTCCACTATTGTTAAAAAGCTAATGAGAAATTTTCCTGACAGGTTTGACCCCAAAGTCTCAGCATTAGAAGACAGAGATGATCTCTCTCTTGATGAACTACACAACATTCTCATTGCATATGAAATGAGGAAGATCTCAGTATTCAAGAAGAAGATCAAGGACGAGATGGCTTTTGAGGCCATGAGACAACTCAAGATAAAAGATGACGAAGTCCTAGAATCAAGTGATACTGACAATGAAGAAAAGGATGAAGATCTCAACACGATTATTTCTCTTTTTTCTAAAAGGTTTGGAAAAACTAAATTCAGGGGGAAAGGGAAATCACCATCGAGATGTTTCAATTGCAATAACATCGGACACTTTGCTGTAAACTGCCCCAAGAAGAGATATAGTGCTCCAGAAGTTGAAGATGAGAAGTCACAAAAGAAGAAATGGAGTAGATACCCAAGAGAAGGAAACAAATCAGGTGTAAGAAAGAAAAGGTTCGTTCCAGGTGAAAGAAGAAGCTATGTAAGCAAAGAGGAAGAATCAGACTCTACTTCAGCCAGTCAATCAGAAGAAGAAACGAATTTTATGGCTCATGTGGAAAAAGGGTTTGATACGTGCAGTAGTGAAGATGATGAAAGTGAACGAACAGAGCTTTAATACAGATTGAAAGATGAATTAGAGGCTTGCCTTGAGAAAAACATTAAACTCAAGAAAGAGAAGAAATTGTTACAAAAGGAAACTAAAAGAATGACTGAGGAGTTGGAAGAATGTATGAAGAAAGAGACAATGTACATTGATGAAATCAAAAGACACAAACTGAAGATAGCTGAGCTGGACAATATTGAAAAAGTTCTTGAGGAAAAACTTCACCTCAAAGAAGAAGAACAATCAGAAACACAGTCCAAGTGGGTTGAAGCACAAAATAACTTGACAAAGATAAGAGAAGATTTTAACAAGGCTGTTGAAATCAAGGCAGAATCTTCTCATACTGGTGCTCAGAGGCAGGTCAACTCACCACTCAGTAAATCTCCAAATACATCTGTTATTTATAACAATGAAGGTTCAATGATAAAATCGAGACAAACCTGTGTAAAATCATCTTCAATGGAAGAACGAAATTCTTCAGGAAGGACTACTCAAATCTTGGACAGAAAATTACAACATGACTCCTATCAGCGGAGAAGATCAAGGTTTAGAGGCTACTGCTGGTGCTGTGGTGTGTTTGGACATAAGGCCTATGCATGTTGGTATAACATGTCTTTTCTAAGCATGAGGCATGAGTCAAGGGGGATACATCCTGGAACCCAGAGTGTTTTGCAGAAAACATCAAAACCTCCAATTCAGAACACATTTGACTGCCTGAGTGAAGCTTGTGAAAAATGTGACCAACAGGGTCATAGAGCTGATAAGTGTATGACTACTCTTCCTGAACAAAAAATCAAAGACATGAAAGGAAAAGGTATTCAGGAAACCAATGATGAAATCACATGCTTTGCTGAAGTTTCTCTAAAAGCCAGCAGTATAACCAAGTCATGGATTCTTGATAGTGGATGCTCATCCCACATGACTGGTGATACAAAAATTCTAAGCAACATTGAAAGTCATGAAGGAGGAACCGTGGTGTTTGGAAATGATCGTTCTCTGAAAATCAAGGGAGTTGGAAAGGCAATGATTGAAACAACAAATCTAAAATCCAATGATGTGTTATTTGTTGAAGGATTAAAACACAACCTACTGAGTGTAAGTCAATTATGTGATGATGGACATGAGGTGTTGTTCAAGAAGGATTCATGCATCATCAAGAGCTCAAAGGATGGAAAAATAATTACTCAAGGAAGAAGAACCACTGGAAATCTATTTCAAATTGGTAATCCCATCAATTCTTGTTTTCTCAGCTCTAAAGATGAAAACAACCTCTGGCATAGAAGACTTGGCCATCTTGGTCAAAGGAGTATGAGTAAAATTCTGAAGTACAATGTTGTACGAGATCTACCCAAATTAAAGAGAGAAAAAGACGAAGTCTGCAACACATGTCAGAAGGGAAAACTGACCCATAGGTCACACAAAGGAGTTGATATCATGTCTACTAGGCCTCTTGAACTCATCCATACAGACATATGTGGACCAATGAGACAGAAGTCTACAAGAGGAGATTTCTATTTTATAACCTTCATTGATTATTTCACTCGGATGACCAATGTCATGTTCATGAAACACAAGTCAGAGGCAATCGCGATGTTCAAGACTTTCAGAAGGTAGGCTGAGAAGGAACTAGAGCTCTGTATCAAGAAAGTAAGATCAGACAACGGAAAAGAATATACCGGTGATGTATTTGAAAGCTATCTGGTCAAGCATGGAATCAAACATCAATATAGTACACCATATACTCCACAACAGAATGGAGTGGCTGAACGAAAGAATCGAAGCATAGTTGAAATGGGGAGGACTATGTTAGCTGAGCATGATATCTCTACGTTTTTCTGGAGAGAAGCAGTATGCACTGCTATACACATACAGAACAGATGTCTCCTGAGACCAGAAACACAAACGACATCCTATGAAGTGTGGTTTAACAGAAAACCAACTGTTAAATATTTCAAAGTCTTTGGCAGTCCCTGCATCATCAAGATTAAAAACATTAATCTGGGAAAGTTTGAAGAAAAAGCTGAAGAAGGAATCTTTATGGGTTACCTACCTAATGGAAAAGGCTACAGATGCTGGAATAAGAGGTTGAATAAAATTATTGACTACAGTGATGTCATAATAATTGAAAACAACACCAAACCATACACTGTGGATGATGATGACTCAAAGAATGACACAGCCTTGGAACAGAAGAATGCAGAATTACCTGAGCCAACACCAACTGCTGGTGAGATCAACTCTGAATATACCAGTGATGAAGATGAAGGTAATGAAAATGGAAGAAGAAGATACAACAAATTGAAGAAGCATGTTGACACAGAAAATGTCCTTGGAGACCTACAGTCCTCAGTAAGAACTAGAAGAAGATTGAGATTGGAAGATCAGACTGCACTGGTTTCTCAAGTTGAACCTCACACAGTGGCTGAAGCAGTTGTACATGAGGAATGGATACAAGCTATGCATGAGGAACTCAATCAAATTGAAAAGAACTCCACTTGGGATCTTGTGCCAAGGCCCAAAAATAAAAATGTTATTGGGACAAAGTGGGTGTTTAGAAACAAATTCAATGAAAAGGGAGAAGTTTCCAGAAACAAGGCCAGACTTGTATGCAAAGGATATTCACAAATGGAAGGAATCGACTTTGAGGAAACCTTTGCACCAGTTGAAAGACTGGAAACTATCAGAATGTTCTTAGCAGTTGCAGCACACAAGCAGTACAAGGTCTATCAGATGGATGTGAAATCTGCATTTCTGAATGGAGATCTTGAAGAAGAGGTGTATATTGAACAACCAGAGGGTTTTTTGCTGGACAAAGATGGTAGTATGGTGTGAAGATTGAGAAAAGCCTTGTATGGATTGAAGCAGTCCCCTAGAGCCTGGTACTCAAAATTGGATGGTTGTCTTAAAGACATGAAATTTGTCAAAGGATCAGTTGACAGTAACCTCTATGTCAGAGAAATGGCCAATGGTACCCTCATAGTCATTATCTATGTGGATGATATCATTTTTGCTGGTAACAAGGAAGGACTATATGAAGAATTTTCTGAGCATATGAAAAGAACTTTTGAAATGTCGATGCTTGGTCAAATGACATATTTTCTAGGATTTCAGGTGGAACAAAGACAAAACTCCATATTTCTTTCACAAAAAAAGTACGCAAGGGACTTAGTGAAAAGGTTTGGAATGGAAAGTTCAAAGGAAGTATCCACACCCATCTCTGTCGGAACCAAGCTATGCAAGGATGAAGAAGGCAACAATGTTGATCAGAAAGAGTTCAGAAGAATTATTGGCAATCTACTTTATCTCATGGCTTCAAGGCAAGATATAGCATATGCAGTGACTTTGTGTGCCAAATTCCAAAGTGATCCAAAAGAATCTCATTTAACTTCAGCCAAAAGAATCCTGAGATATGTTAAAGGAACCCTCAACTATGGACTCTTATACAAACACATTGCAAACATACAGTTGTTGGGATTCACAGATGCTGATTGGGCTGGTGATTGCACTGATAGAAGATCCACATCTGGTGGAACCTTCTTTCTGGGAGAAGGGTGTGTTAGCTGGTACAACAAGAAACAAAATTATGTAACATTGAGCACAGCTGAAGCAGAGTATGTGGCCGCTACACATGCATGTACTCAAATGATTTGGATGCAGGTGCAGCTAGCAGATTTGAGGATTAAAGCTGAAAAACCATTGAGGATCTTATGTGATAATCAAAGTGAAATTGGGTTGTCTAAGAATACTATCCAACACTCCAGATCCAAGCACGTTGATATAAAATATCATTTCATCAATGAAAGGGTCGCCAGTGGATACATCAAGCTAGACTACATTCCTACTCAAGATCAGGTGGCAGACATTTTCACCAAAGCTATGCCTACGGAAAGATTTGTTGAATTGAGGATGAAACTTCATGTTCAGCCTTCTACTCTCACTTAAGGAAGAATAAGGTCCCTCCTTATTCCCTAAATTTTTGTATTATTGTACTTACATGCAGGGAATTGAAGGAGATGAGTGCATCCCCTGAGGGGGAGCATTGGTAGTTGAAGATGTGCAGGTTCCAGAAGCTCTATATTCTGAGTATGGTTTCCATTCATCCCTTTGCATTTGTTGGCCAATAAGGGGGAGAAATCATCAGGCACACGACATTCTCTCAGTGTTCTTCGGAGTATTGACAACCAAATACAAAGGGGGAGATTGTTGTGCCCAAGTGAAGTAATTGCATTTGTTGTCAATAACTTGTCATGGTGTGCCATCTGATGAAGTACATCATGAAGACTAATGATTACAGAAGCATTAAATCAGATGATTGCTAAGCTGTTCATAAGTTCAAATCACGTGTATCAAGGAGATACATTGTCACAACATGATTAGAAGACCATGCACTATCTCTTAGTGCATGAGGATTTAAATTTGATCCGACCTCTCTGATTAGATCATTGAAGTTCTTTGAAGAATATGTGTGATTCAGGAGTTCGGTTGATGAAGATCCTTGAGAATTCTCTCCTAAGTAGAAAATGAAATGATGGAATTCTTAAGAAGAAGAAGAAAAGAAGAGGTGGGCTTGGAAGGTGGCTTGGCATTTGGCTTGAACTTATGGAAGAACTTTGGATTTGACTAAGTCTTACTCTTTTTCCTTAGCCAAAAAATAGGCCAGCCAAGGCCAGCCCACGTGTTCAACCCCACGGCTCATATGGGCACTAGGCGCCACTCCCATGGGGGATCCCATGGTGCAAGCACAAGGCGGCAGGGGGCCGTGTATAAGCCCCCGAGGGCACGCGGTGGTGAAGCCCGCGCACCCGAGTGTGCATGGGGGGTGCTAGGAGCGCGCCCGCAGGAGGAGCATAGTGGGCGCAGAGCGCGCCCGCAGGGAGAACACGGTGCGGGGCGGCACTGTGTAGTGAGAGGATTCAACTGAGCCGGCTGGGGGAGCGCTTGTTTGTTAAACCGTGAGAAAATCTCGCGGCGTTTCGATGTGGGACGACGAATTTTTCCGCGGGAGAGATCCTGGACGCACGATCGATCGCACGCCAGATCTCGGCCGCACATCTGATCCGCGGCGAGGCGATCTGATCCAGGCCGTCCGATGTATTTCGATCGCCCGATCCAATGGCTCCCGGATCATCTCCTTCGTTGAGCCACCCCGAAGCCACCCGACGTCTCCCGCTGAACCAGAGGCCACCCGACGACGGCATTCGAGATTCCGGCCACCTCCGATCAAAGTAAGACCTCCATTGTGATCATCTGGCCCTAAGGAATCCATCCATGCCTTAAAATGTACATGCATACGTGAAATGTAGTTTTTCGAAGAACGACCGAGGCAAATGAAGTTGTCGAGGCTTCGTGCATTCTTGCTTTGCATGGTTTGTGCTTTAACAGAGACATGCATACGTTCGAAAATGCATGCACGTGAGGGGAACCATAAATGAGAAAACCCACATTAATACAGTGAAGAAGAACGTGATATGCGGAAGATCTTTTTAACGCGTTTGAAGTTTTCAAAGACGCCGCAGATTTCGGGCATTCAAAACGTATTTCCCCGCGGATCATCCATGCACCTCCTCTGCCTATATATAGAGGAGTCTGTGGCCGAGTGAAGGTTGTTGTTCATTCTTGAAGACCTGCGACGCTCTCTGCCTCGTGAAGTAAAATCCTGCGCATCACTTGCGCGACAAGAGGCTCCAAGTTTTGTTCTCGCGCAACCCTTGTGCGAAGGGTTTCTGTTTGAGAAGAAAGGACCTTGTGCGCTACCTCTTTGTGCGACAAGAAGAGAATCCCCCTTGCGCGCTACTCCTTGCGTGACAGGGATGTTTGGGCAGTGCTCTTGTGCGCCCGAGGTGTCTTTGACACCCTGCGCGACCCAAGGCAGGACTACCTTGTGCGCCCCTTGAGGCCTTTGTGTTTGTGTTCCAGGTGAAGAGGAGTATACTGGTAGAGTGTGTGCACAAAGAGGAGAAGGCCGAGGACCTTTGTGCTTTGGGTGCAAAAGTAAGACCACACTTCGTGTGTGTTTATATATTGAATAAGAAGGACAAGTCAAGTGTGTGCACTAAAATAATGAGTAGTGCATGTGTGCACAAGTGAAGAAGACTAACCTTGAGAAAAAGAGTACACACTCAAGTTTGTGAGTACAAAAGAACTGATCATTCTAAGTGATTGGGTTTTTGGTGAGCAAGACCAATGATATCTTTTGATGACTGTTGAAGCAACTTGAAGTTTTGAACAACACCTTTGAAGATGTGAAGTGGAGCCATGATGAAGATGATGCTGTGGAGTTGGGGGGTTTAACCAACTTGTAATTGGAGGGGGTAACCAATTACTGTGTAATAATCTTTTGGCACAGTGAAGAATCCGTGTTGGGGGTGTAACCAACACGGCAAGGAGTAGGTCTTTGTACTGAACCTTGTAAATATCTGTGTTATGTGCTCTCATTATTACTACACCACTAAAAGAGTAGATCTAGGCTTTAACCAGCTGCAGAGGTTGAATTGATAATCCAAAGGGAACAATTCATAAAAAGAAAAAGTTATCACTGATTCACCCCTCCCCTCTCAGTGATCACAACCGATCCAGGCATTTCAGGTTTCTGTGTACATGTATGTCTACTCTTGTGCTTAATATTATTATATGAATATGATGTCAGTGATGAATTAGGATGACATCACCAACTATGAGTGAGATAGTGTGGGTAGGACTATAATGTTGAAATTGATTCCTTGATGTATATATTAGGTATGGGATAAAAATGATTACTATAGTGTGTCTTGGGACTAGTTTGGTATATCTATGAGTAAGATAGTTCTTGTGGGACTACCATGGGTGATATTAAGTCCCTAATAAGGGTTATATCATGCAAGACATAGAGATGGGACCGCTAAGAATTAGATGGGATATGGGTTGTGATAATATGTGAGATTGAATAACAGGATCACCATGAGTGACATAGTGTCCAAGTGTGATGTAAGATCAAATGGATTGACCGAACTATGAATGTGCTGGTTGAGTTTAACCATTATATATCAGAATACCTCGTGTGAAAATATCAGTCCATAGCTTGGACAGAAGATACTACCAAGCCCCCTTGGGTAGTAGTCCCTGCGTGAGTGATTGCCTATGCCTAGCCATCAGGCACATTTTGATTTAAATGGAATGAGTAAATGAGTTGAGTCTATCATGGAGTCAAAGTGGATTTGTTTGAGAGCCATAGTGGTATATATTTCATGTGATTTCCTAATGGTTATGAGTACTTAGTAGGGCGTAATAATTTATAGGTTAACACATGAAGACCCAATGATCTTGGTTATTTATTGAATTTATTTCCCTCTTTAATAAACACTAATATGATAGTGTAAATTAACGATGTTTTGTGAGACCCTACTGAATCATATGATCCCACCCTGTACAGTCATCTCAATTCTCAAACCAACCTTATCTCTTCATTTCGTATTATAGAATGGGATTTGAATTAGATCAGTTAGGATCTTCTCTATGGGTATTATAGATTGGTTTTATACTGTGGATTAGGGGTGGAAGTATGTCTAGTGCACAAGTGTTTTATAATTTGGATATTTTTTTATTAGGTTCGACCTTAAGAGTGATAAATTATATATGTTTTAGGAATCATTATTTTGTTATATCACAATTATTTAAATATTTATTTTTTATACTATGATATTCATATATGTACATGTTTTTTCTATTATATAACTATTTTTTCAACTCTGATTTTATGAATTGATCCTTGTATTGTATGAATTAGCCACTTCCAATAAGTCAGTAAACTCTGTTGTATGAAGTGGTAAACATGATTCCATGTAACAACCTCAATTAAGGCACTACTGATTTTCCCTAATATGGGATGTAACATAAAAGGAATCACTAAGAAATCATAATTACCATACCTCATATGAATGGTCATATTTTGGATATCCGTATTCATAACTTTTATGTGATGATATCCATAATAATGGTCAATCTCAAAAAATTATTAATACCCTTTAATTTGATCAAATTGTTTAGAAATATGAACAAATTGACACATTTTGTTCATAATAATTCCATTTATTTCCCAATGATAAATTCATAACCATCTTGATCCTTCCTTGTTATTAAAAATTATAATATGATTTTGATGTTGGAAAAAACTTTGATGAAATTTACCTTTTTCACATAAGTCTTATAAATTCTTCTCTAACTCAACTTAATCCACTAATGACATTTTATAGGGGTAAAATGTTTTGGTTTTATAGTATAATGTAGATTAATGAATAATTTATATTCTTTATCAATGTGTAAAAGGTAATTAAACAAGAAATACAAGAAAATTTTCATTCACACTTTTTATATCATTTATTCCCAAAACCATATTACCCCTCATAGATTGAATTATATCCATGTATTCATCTTGGATTTCATTCAAATGGTTTACTAGGGTTGGTTCATAAAAATATTCATGTAATCAAATATACCCATTAAAAACATGTAATCCCATACATTCTTCATCAATTAAACCTTATTCCTCTCCATAACGAATTCTAACTTTATATTTCTATAGTTTTTCTATCCCCGCGATTACAGAAAAATGCACTGTGGGTATGATGATTAAATTTTACACTAAGAAACACCCATAAATATAAATTAGAAAATCCTAGTATATAATTATGGAGACTAATGTATCAAATGGTGTAAAAATGTTAAATAATTTACTAATGAAATAAGTGTGATTGAATATTAATAAAAAATAGACAAGATTAAAATGTATTTTTATATTCAGATTCCAATAATATATTATATAACTTATATTATATAATCAATATACCTTCTATAACATATTTTTGATATTCAATATTTTATGTCCCTATAGTAAAATTTCATCATTAATCCACATGTATCTTGAAGGGTAAATTCCATTAGCACCTTGGTCATTGATTAGGTAAATTACCAATATCCTTGTAGTTGAATTATTGATCATAAATTTCTTCTCAATTACCCTTACAATCATGATCTTAATGACCATTATCATCAAAACTAAAATATACACCTAATCAATGTAATAAATCCCTTAGTTGTTTTTTCCCACATTTATTTTATATTTGAAAGCCCCATATTTCTTTATTTTATTTTATAGTAATTCTTTCCACATAGTTGTTATCCATCATATTCTTATTATATTTCCTTTTGTAAATAGATGATTTATAAAACTACAACTCTATCATGATAGAACTCGTCACTACCAATTAATATGATTAAAATGTTAGATAGACTAATTATATTAAAACACATCTTGTTAAACCATAAAAGAGATGGTAAATATTTTTTCGTAGGTTATATTGATAATTCAAAAAATAGAAAACCTGATCTTGGGTAATTATCATAAAACTCAGTAAACATATCTTCTTTCTTTTATCATAAATTAAAGAATTTAAATTTCCTTCTCACTCATTATTCCAGAGTAAAATATTTTTCTTGAAATATAATGTTAATTGAATTGAACTATATGTTTTCTATATCCTCTACCTTATTAGTATTTTGAATTAGGTACCACCATCAATCTGCCTCTTCTACTAAATTATACACTACCATGGTAACTATTTCCATCTCAATACACTATAATGAAATAAATATATTATTAGAGACAATACCCATTATGCTACCACCACTGGATTAATGTTCCACATAATAATAGAGGTTATTGAATTATAAAATGATCCAGATATATTGGCCTTAATTGAATGAAAATATCTTTCTACAAGTTCGAACATTTAATTTTATAACAAATGTAAATTTTACATTGATAGTAATAATTTTTATATCACAAACTATAACTCCATTATGTTTATTATCTAGTAAATCCCCACATATAGCTCCAATGTTGATTTCGTTTTATTTTCTTATCATATGTACCATAAACTTATAAATAATATAACATCATTATTAATTTGATAAGAATGAAATGTATAAAACATGGATTAATATTTTTGTTAAATATATTCATATGAATACCATTTTTCTGAAACCAATTCTAGAATAATCCCAGAATATTATATAGGTAAAATCAATCTTCTCTACATATGTTCATTTAAATCTAGTTTCTATGGTTTATATTAAACCTTTATCTAAGACCAAATATAATTTCAATATCCCAAGTAACCTAGATTTTGTTTGTTTTTAGTTAAATGATAATCATATAACATGATATTACATTCCTAAGATAAATATATATTAATCTATAAGATTCAAGATTCAAAATTGTTACATTAAAAAATGATGCATTACAACATTTTAGTACATGTCTTTATTATTTATTATTATCCTTATAGTTTATTATATATAGTATTAAAATTAAATATCTATGAAATTGAGAAAAAAGTAAAGGGTGATCTCAAATTATCATTAAGGGATTACGTACAATAGAAGATTACGTGGAATAATTATGGGGAAGACAATACAATTAAAATATAAAAAAATTATTCCATATCAATGAGTAATTAATAATTATATAATATATCTATAAACAAAGATATAAATAATCACATGGATATATTTAAATGATATCATAATGAAGGAAATTAGGGGAATACATAATATGGAAGGTTGATATCATAATATTGAGGAATTATGACAAGTTGTTTTGCATAAAGGGTAAGGATTCACCCATTAAACTCTCTTAGATGTCTCATGATATCTATCAGTGCTCTGATTAGAAACATAAATTAAAGTCCCCTAAATCACATAAAATTTTAATTCATTTCAACGTATACTAAATGGCCATAAGTTATAAAAGGAATATTGTTCTAGAATGAACAACATAAAATTTCATACCATTATTTCTCATTGATTCTTCTCATATAATATTTTCCAAAATGAAATGAAGGATTATAGATATATAATAATAACTTTTCCAAGTTAATGAATTAATATTTATGTATAAATGAAATCCATTAAATATTATACAGGAAAATTATGGTTTCAAAATGCCTAAATATGTTCCCTCATCAGGTGAATAATATGGAATCATAGTTATCGGGTACATAAAAATTTTAATGTGATCAATGTTAATTGTCAATAAAATACATGTATTTCAAATAGTATGAGACCAATTAAATGATATATAAATTTAAAATATGTTCAAATAATTCATTATTTTTAAAATTGACTGTGAATTATTAATAGGATATCATCAAGAGTGTCAAACAAGGTGTGTAGTTAGTCCCACTTATTGATAACCAAGTAAAGATAGACTCAATATCCAAATAAAATATTCTCAGTTTATTTCACATAGTCTCATATTCTTGAAAACCTACATCTACTAGTTTTTATTTCGTCATGGATTTAATTTCATTGATACTACACATGTATCAACATGAAATTTCATTATGTACATTCCTTAATTATATATTATTTTATATATTATTCTATATGAATCATTAAAATGGTCTATAAAAAATTATATTATAAAATTATGATAATAAAAAAAAAATTGGGGATAAAAATGTCCTGATCAATTAGAAATAGTTACAAAATAGCTTTTAGAATATATATTTTTGTCAATAAATGTTAATTTAAATTATTTTTATTAGTATTGAATATAAATTTATAAATTTCTTAATTATAATTTATAATAACTTACTTTATTTTTTAAATAAACATTTTTAATATAATGTTGGGTCAATTTTTTAATATTTTTTTGGAATAATTCATATTTAAAGGAATTCTATAAAATTTAATTATTTTTCTTAAATTATCATTTTTTAAATTAAAAAAATGTTTAAAATTATATATCTATAAATTAAAATAATAAATTCAATTTATGAATCCCATGTTTAATATTTTCTAATCTTATCTAATTTAGTAATCTAAAATAGTATTTAGTATACTATATTATAAATTGGTTTTCATCACTTATAGAAATTACATCTAAAATGATGGATTAAAAATTTTATTTCACATTTATGTATTATTTAATAAGTTCAATATCATTTTTCTGTGAAAAAGTATGACAAAATGATTAATGTTATTTATCGTTATAATAATAAACTATTATTCCAATGAATTATTTTGTGAACATTATGTATCTTATATCTAATAAAATAAACTAATAGCTTCCAAAAAACTCTCAAGTATAATTTTTAATACCATATTTAAATATAGTAATACTCTTTCATTTTTTAATCAAAACTAAATATAATTACGAACGTTGTTTTAAAAAACAACATTTTTCTACAAAATGGTTTTTCTATATATTATGTGATTTTCTTTAAATGTTAATTTTATCATATTTATAATTTTATTTTTATTATATGAAAATTAAATTTTGGTTCATAACACTAAAATATTGTAGGAAAGAAATTTTATATTTTTATTATAAAATATAATTCATAATTAAAAACTAGATACATTGGTTGAAATGAAAATAATAAAAATATAAAAACATTGAAGTAAAACACATGAAATGCGTTTAAATAATGTGTTAAAAAGAGTATTAAAATATTTATAGGCCTCATATCACCCCACAGAAATTATTTATCACAATTCACCATTCACCGTTGAATTGAATCATTTCAATATTGAAAATTAATGGTTGTCAAGAAAAGTCACATTTTCTTCACTTATAAAATAGGATCACTTCATCTAAACAAAATTTGCACATACATCTAAAAATTTCCATAAAAACCTCCAAATATACTTCTCCTAGAAGTAAATTGAATGAAAACATTCCCCTTATAACCATATTTTATCCCAAGTTTTTAATTTATGAGAAGTTTGTTTACAAAATGTTCAAGGAATTGATGAAAGTATCACATACACATTACATTTTTTTTCTTATTATTTCACTTATAAAACCATAATAACAATAGTATTACAATTAAATAGGTTTCACCAGTATAAATAGGTTTTATTATATTATTTGAAAAAACATTATTTATTCAATCTCATCTCCTTAAAAAACCAATCAATGTTCATCATGTGTTTATACGGACTACATCCTCTATGAAGCGGTGTGAATTATTTTTAATTTCCATCTAAAAATCATAACTATATAAATTTATCTAAGGTGATAATAAAAATTTAAGGTCACTATAAATAATATATAAATATAATTTTACATAATAATTAAGTGTTTTTAATAATAAATGGTCATCATAAACTTGACCACCTTTGATGAACAAATCAGATTACCTTCCATAATTTGAGTCCATTTCAAAAAAACAACATATCATTATAAATTTTATTCTCAATAAATTATAATTTTCATAAATACATTTAATTATATAAATAATGATTTTATTAAAAAACACATTAACCATTGTCAAATACAAAAAAATCTACATAGAAATTGATCATGCCACCTCAAAAAAAACAACATAAGCAAATACAATAAAATAAATAAATATATTATTAAAATAGATTATTCTTAACAAAAATATATTTGTGTATATATTTCTTAATAAGTAAAATTACAAAGATAATAATATTATTAAAAAATTTATGTTCATGTGAAAATGAAAATAAGGACCAAGTTATGGGTTTTTTATTAAAACATTTTCATCCACAATATTACAATAATTCTTATTGAGCTCTTTCATTCCTAGTTTGTTTTGTTCTAATATATAAATATTTTTAAATTTTATACTTGATTTATTGGGTTTTAAAATTATTCCTTATAACCACAATATCAAATGATTCTTACCTCAATTATGATGTCACTTTTAAAAATAATTTAATCACTTCTCTTTCATTAGTCATGAATTCAAGTTTCTCAACTGATATTATTTGGAATAGTGTAACCAATAACCATAAAATTATTAAATAAATAAATTCACATAATAATGTGTTCTATATGTTAATATTATAATATATTCTTTAAATTCTTTAAATCCAATTACTACTCAGGTTGTATGGAGTTTTTCATCTTAAACTCTTTTCATTGAGATGTGTTTATATTAACCATATAAAAAATTATTTACATAGTGAACATGATAACTATTTTATATATTATTCAATTAAATATCTTTTATACAAGGTGTTTCATGATTAATCTCAATATTATTATCATTTAAGGAGTTATTGTTTTAATGTTACTCAATGCATAATAGATTTCTAACTAAATTTCTTTCCCCTTGACTCATCAATTATTTACATGGTTATGATATTTTAAGTAACTATTTATAATTCCAATTTATTTTATAGAATGATAGATGGTTTTTTTCATACGATAATTCTAATAGTATCATCTATATTTTCCTATTTGATAAAATCAATTCTTAAAAAAATATTTGTGTTGGTAAGAATAACTCATATTATTTCTAGGTAATATTTCTTATCCATGTCAATATTTTCAATTCTATTAGACATTCCCTATTTTTGTGAACTAATATATGGAATAATTCATTTGATACTCATAATGATCATCGCCTCTATTGGAATGAATATTTTATATCACTATTTATGATGTGTATTTTCATTAAAAGTGTTTAAAATTATTTAAAGGATTTCTGTGTCATAGATATATTTTTTATCTTACACTCTATGTTTTTTCTATAAAACCTTCATGTATTTTTTAGGATATAGTTATTATATAATATTAAAAAAATGAATTCCTAAATATATCTCAAAAAAATTGAACCCTTTTTGTAAATGACTTCTTAAAAGAACCTGGTGGCTTTTTCTCTTAGACATTCTTTATAATAATAGGGAAAAATATTTTTTTAACTCATTTTCAATAGTATTGTTTTCCCATAATTTTTATAATTATTTAAGAAATATTTTTTTATAGAAATTATTTAATTTTTAATTATTCAATGATTATTATTTAAAAAATTAATAAATGGGTATTTATTAATATGATTTTAAATGAAAATTTTGGTTATTCTTCAAAGTGTACTCTCCATTTACTAGTTAATTAATTACATATTTCATCACCAGGGATCAAAATTAAATCTCTACGAGATAAATTATCCTTGGGATTTATTAATAATCTTCGATGTAAATCCATAATTTTTCATCTAATCCATTTCTCTATGAATGCCATGTTTTTTATTAATTTGATAAATGGTTGTTCACATAAATTATATTCATTAATTGATATAGATATTACTAACTTAATCATATAACATTTATAAATATATTTTAAATACCATATTCTATATTATCAGGATTAAAAGGTATTTACCGATAAATATACTAAATATCTCAAGATTCCCATTTATTTTCCACGGTTTTATCATTTTTTGATTATTGGTAGAATTATAATTAACATCTAAATTGATTTGAAAAGGTTAAGAACCCCATTTTATTTTTATTATTTTAAAATGTGATTAATGGAACATATTTTATTATGATATGTTCTTTAATATGAAATGATCAAATTATTCATGTTGAACACATATATAAGAATGATAATGTGTATCGTTATATATACCCCTCCAATGAAGTGGTTTGGGATATATATGACTTGAGATAATGGTGTTTGTACAAGGTTAAATACATTTATTTTTTAAAAATATGAATGGGTGGAAAAAATTATATTTTTTAATAATTTTTTTAATCATTATGTTTATGCCATAATTTAGTACATATTCTTATGGATATGTTATTCTGTCATGGTTCATTTATAATAACTATTTTTTGTTCACCCTTTTGAATAATGAATTATGTAATGAAAATCTTGATGACATGATTTATGATCTATTATTTAGTGGGTATCAATTATGTTTGCTTCATGATTTTATCCATATGTTTAGTTCATGCTCATTTTTTATATAAAATTTTTATCATTTATATTTATCCTTACTGATCATCCAATATAACAACATTATTTTGATTTAATTTTCCCTTGATATAAATAAAAGTAATATATATTACTTGTATAGAAGAGTATAATTTTTGGAGAAGTTTTGGGAGATTATGGATAATTATTTTGTGTTATATTTTTTATTTTATAGAGGTAAGCATGTCCTCTAACTATAAAATACATGAGTTTTTTAGTTAACATACGCTTCTAATTCTCTAAAACTCTATAACATAAAGATCATGTGAATGTATTTCAATGAAATATTTAATTTAAGACATGTTATTAAGATGATCATCACCTTGGTGAATCGTAGTTAGAATCTACGTTGATTTTAGATAACATTAGAGTTTAGTATATAATTTGATGGTAATTTAATGTTTCATATGTTATGGTTGATCATAATTTCAATGTTATAAATAACCATATATAATAGTTTATGTAATATTAAATATTTTAGGGATTGGGATAAAAGAACATTTATAAAAACTATAGGGATACTTCTCAGTGATAATTCTATATATATGATAATATACTAGAGTTTTTTTTAAGTGAAGATTATTTATAATATACTAAAAATTACATTCATGTCTTGATACTGGATAAAGGATATTGTTTTGGAGTATATGAAACTTAGTTGAATCACTCTAAATAAGTCTAGTTGGGTATCAACTCAATATTCACTCTTTTCAGGATTTGTGTGTGCAATAATTCCAACATGGATAGAAACTCCCAGTGTTTATGCTTCTTTTAATAATGTTTTATTTGTAATAAATTATAAAGTACATATTGTGTTACAAAATTAGGTGAAGGAATATGTGAGAACCCAATGTAAAGAATCACGGGTTGAACTGAGTGTGATTTTCTAACATCTCAAACTCCAAAAAACCTATATAAAGTGGTTATATTACAAAATTGGGAAGGATTAAGATAGTTACTACATGATAAAAATGATTAGTATTCATTTAATAATTGAGGAGTACAAACATTACATTTGAAGAAATATATATTACATGAACATATTGAGAGAACATTATTATCCCATCAATAATATCCTCAAAAAAATCACATAGTTCTCCTATAAGTTTCTTAATGAAATGAAAACATATAAGGGGTAGCACATATACATATTAAGTTGTAGAATATAGTATAATATATCATAAACATAGAATAAGTGATATGGAAGTATTAATAAACATGAACACACAGTCAACTAGAAATGATGTAATTTTATATCTATGAAAATTAATGTATACATGTATAATAATAATGAAAGATATTATACTGTTGGAATCTATAATTTTATACATTAAAACTAGTTTTCAAGGAATAATTCTAAAACAATATGATTATAGGGGGATATATAAACACTAAAAGCTAACTATATTTCTATAATGAAATATATTGATTCAAAAAATGTTATATACTTTTGGACTAAACCTGTCACCATATTTAGAACAATGTACTCACCATAAAAATCAACAAAACCTTTCATAATTTTCCCTCATGAACCTATTCCTAAATAAAAACATTGATATGAATATAATGAATTTTTTTTAAAATAAATACATTCCCATTAATAAGTATGATTTAGAGGTTTATAAGTATATCCCTTAATTAACTTATAAGTTGTGGTTTTTTATTAAAGTAATAGGAAGTACAATTATAAAGAAAATACAGTGATGTGGGTACATTCAATTTTTAGGGTTATCCATGGAATATAGTCATTTTGTTCAATAGTTTTCATTAGTAGGATACAAACGTAATGTTAAGAAAAATTCTTCATTGTGGTTTATAAATAGTGTGTGAATATTATAAACCATATCCTTCGGTATATTCAACCCAGGGGTATAGTCTTAGGCCAGCTAGTTTTTCATCGATGTGACGAATGATTCAATTTTTAAAGAAGAATTGTTGACTACCCTAGGGTAATATATACTATTGATTCATACACAATATAGTATCAAGAAAGGGATTTATACTTTATGAAACTACACATAATTTTACTTCTCAAAAACATGGGCCAGTTTTCCCACCATGGAAAAGATATAGTTTTTGAATGATTTTTTTATATTTAAATAAAAATAAAATGGTGGTGAATAAAAATATAGCCTTTGTAAATACCCTAAAATTCATGAATAATATGGAAAAAATTGTTCCATATTAATTTATTTTCCACACATAAGGAAATATGTGTTTTATATTTCATGCATCCCAAAGAATGAAAATGAGACTGAAAACCCCACTTATATCCTAGGTAGAAATTTATAAAATCCTCTAGAAGTGAGGAGTTAAAATTGATCACAAAATAAAATAAAGAAATCAATTTCATGATATATAATCTCAAATATTCAATATATACACTACATAAATACAATTATGTGCATGATACAGTACGTGTCTCAAAGAGATGGATTTGAGACCGAAAAAAATAACATATTATTATGAATTCCATGAAAATACATTAACCCTATGTATCAGAAACATAAATTTCTAGGTCAATTAATTTATAATTTTAATAAATTTAATTTTAATTTACACAATTAATAAATTTTTATTCTCTATACGAATTCTATATATTTCCCCCATTGTTTGTCTATAGATTTGATTATTTGTTTTTGTTTCATAATAGATATGATCATGTTCATTTTAATTAAACAAAATATAAATAATAGGTCCCTAAAGTTATTGTTATGGATGATTTATAATTATTTATTATGTTTAAAATTCCATTCATCAGGGTTCTAGTCTTAATCCTTGAATATGAAATCAATAACAAGCTTATTTATGTTATTCTTGATGGTCAAAAGGTGATTTCTTAATTTTTGAATTAAATATTGATATAAAATATTGATAATCTTCACCGATTTAGTATTTAAAAAATATATTATATTATACTAAAAAAATTTCTCTTAGTCATTCAAGATATAAATCTATAGTATTTTTCATGATTGTGCTTAAACAGAACCACACATGAACATACCCTGATTTAATAAATGATTATGTGGTGGTTTGTGGTAATATAACTAAACTAGAAGAGTAACTATATTATTTAATGTTTATTATAATTTTATATCATAATTATAATTATTAATAATAATATGTAACTGATATAAAAATAGAACTTAATTTGAATAATATATTTTATATTATAGTGCTTGTTTCAAGCCATTGAATTAATATTGATTGTTTATTTATAATATAATTAATAGGTTCTACAATTTTTCATAATGGAAATTTAATATATTCATAAACTTAATATTTTATAACTAAATATAATTTTGGAATCATCACTGATCAGTGGTGATGAAAACCAAATTTTGTCGCATTAGGTGGTGTTAGTCAACACATATGAGAAATAATGATTTTTTTTATTAGTGGATGGGATAGATGAATAGATAAATACAATACCATTAATAAAAAAACATTAAATTATATAAATTATACTGATATATTTATATTAGTTTGTCTATAATATACTTTAATGGTGATAATTAATAATATAATAAAAGTAGTTGTGAAAACGCATGTCGAGGTCTTGTATTTTCATTAGATTTATCCTTTGAAATGAAGACTTTATCGTAACTAGTGGTGACCAGAATATTTTTAAAATGGTTTGTGGTTTTATTAATATTAATTTTGTTTAATTTAAATAATAATTTTAATGTATATGTTATTCATTATGTTATGTAAGTGTTACCATTTTATAGGTGAAGGGAGTCGTAGTTCTGGAAGTAACAACAAAATTTTCTACAATGTGATGATAATTTTCAAAGTCCAATGGGTAAAAAATGGGGAAAATTGTAGGTCAAGTGTGTATGGTATTTTCATCTCCAAATAAACATATTTTTTTGAAAAAATTTAGTGTATTAGATATTTTTTATTAATACTTTTTAACTTTTACCCAGATTAACCATTACCAAGGTAAATACATTTTCAACATGGTAATTAATATTGATTAAAGTGATTAATGTTATACCCTTCACCAAATTTATACTGTACGATTTAAAAAAATTAATCATTTTACCAAACAATATTTTTATTGGTTTAAAATTTTAATCACAAAATAAATGCACATTTCATGAAATTACATTTTTCAGGAAAAGTGGGTAATTACGTGTAAAATTTTATTTACAAGATAAAATTATCATAGAAACTACAATTAATTAAGTAACTTTTATTATTATAAAAATGTAAATTTTTTGTTTTTTTCAAAACAATCTCACACCAAATTTCATGACCAAAACACTTAATTAGTTGGAAATACCAACAAATTTTTTATAAATTTAACATTTTAATTGGTTTTAGGAATCATAGACATTGGATTTATAATTTTAAAAAATATATTAAAATCAATAAAAGTGTTATATAAATTCATATATTAATAAATAAAATGTTTTTTGAGATTTATTTATTCTTACAAACTACAGAGGTAATGAAAGTCACGGCTTTAACAAAAATAATTTTTTAAATACTCTCACAAATATCAATATTTTTGGATACATTACAAAATTTCATTATATGATAATATAATTATAATGAATTTATAAATTATGTATATTTTGATAATTTGAAATTATAAAATTTATAAATTATATTTATAAATATTTTCCTGAATAAAGGCTATTTAGAGTGTTTATTGATCAGTAGTCAACAATGTGGTATTTACCTGCTACAATATGGTCTCTAGGGTTACAGTCTTCCCACCATTAATAAATTTTTCAATCAAAATAAGTGTATATATTACTAATTGAATACATTTTTATATTATTTACTCATTGTAACAACTTAATATTTTCTAAACTATGTTTTTCAAATTAATTTAATCATTTTTATATTTTCCACTTCATCCAACATTGAATATAGATATTTTACAAAAGAATTATGTTTGGATTGGATTATACAAAAAACCAAGTAAATCATTAACCAAATGAAACTATTTGATTATTTTTTAGTACACACAAAAGAGAGATTTTCTTGAGTTACACAAAATGTCAAGTTCCTTTGATAGCTTGTGTCAGATGCAAGGCTGAGTTTTTACAGAACTATAATATACAATTAACATGCTAATTAAAATATTGTTAAATCTTCCTCTTATACATTGTAAATGAAGATAAAAATAATATTAACTAAATTGTGAAAAATTTATTTATTCATGTATCCAAAATAAATCATTTGGCTATCAATTAGATAAGTAAATATGTGAACTATTTAAAAATATTGAAATTACTTCTTTAAGAAAACTATTTTTCACGTAAAAACACAGTATTATCATTATAAATTAAAAAACACTTTTTATTATTTTATTAAATAAAATTTAAAAATTTAATAATCAATAAATATTTTTTATACTCATCCAATATATTTGATGGGTATAGTATATGAATAAATCCAATTTTATGAATAAAAACATGTATTTTTTCTAAAAGGTAATTTTACATTCATTTAATGGGGATCCCATTTTAAATATTATTTTTGAATGTATTATAATTTTTATTTAATAAATAATTTCTTAATGATAAATAGAAAAATTTACAATGGTTTAATTTTTTTTATTTTTCAGAGAACATTTATTATTTGATCAATAGCGAAAAAATGAGGTTTAATTAAATACTACATTTTTGTCCAATTTATTTATATAGTTAAATAACTTTTTTAATTATTTTGACATTTAATTAGCTCTTATTTATATCATTTATCTAATATTGTTCGTTAGAAACAATGTCACATTAAATTTACATATACAAACATAGAATCATTTTGAACATGTTTTCATTAAAAAAACCTTTTTATCCTCTCGTCTTCAAGATTAACTTCAATATAATTTCTTCAACTTTAATGATTAAAATTTTAAAAAATAAATTCTATATTTTGAATCAGAATAATTTATAAGGTTTAATAAATTCGACATATTATTTTACTGAAAAAAATAGTGAAAGTAATAAAAATTAATTACAACTATTAAGGTAAAAACCAGATTACTTAATGGATAACCATTATCAATAAGAGAAAAAATGACCTATAAATGTGTCAGAAATTCATTTTATATCAACCCAAACCAACTTTTTATCAAATATATACCACTATTTGAGACACTTTAAATGGTAAAATCATGTTTGAGATTCCCTCTTTAAAATATTTTCACAAATGTCATTCGTTCTCCACATTAAAATGTCACTCACCCATCCAACTTTTTCACACCACTCAAGCCCTTTATATAGAACAATATCAATTAAATTAAACTCATAAAATCCATACATTCATCGAAGAATCTTATATTTTGGAATAAATCTCTCTAAGTAAGCCCTTTGGTGTTAAACAAAAGGATTTATACAAATAATAGGTAACATCTTTCCTTAAGATGTTTTGTTTCATTTTCATTCACCAATAATAATATCTCATTTTTTTTAGGAACATATAATAACCTTATTACACTATATATACTAATTTTTTCAATATTATGTTTAATCCTACAATTACACACACTTCCATCTAAGGGGGAATGAACATATCGTTCTTGTGTTAGGGGAACAACTACCTCACATAAAAATATAGTTTACTTTTCCTTTATCACCTCTCAGGGTTGGGAATTATGAAGAAAACACTATTTTTCATATGATATATATATATATTATATTATTTATATCATATTTTATAATTATTATATAAAACATTCCTTCATGGTGTCCTTTTTTTCAATATGATAACATCATTTTTTGGATGTCTCAACTATAACATCCTCAATTCTATGTGATTCATTTACACTTACCATAGAATTTATTAATGATGGTTTTCATAAAATTATATGATTTATATAAACTTATAATTTCACTATAACTTTGTAATATATATGTATATTCACATATTTCATTTAGTATCTATATTTCAATACTAAAATAAAAGTGAAATAGTTTTCAAGAGTAGGTACAGCCTACTTTGTCTACGAACGTTGTATTCTATTTCATATATCTATATTGATTATATTATTATAAATACAAATATAATTTTTATATATTATATTTATATAATTTTTAAATTATATAAATAATAATTTATGATCTATGTAATAGGACCAAGAATAAAAAGTCAAAATATGTACAAAAAATAAGGCGGTTATCACCAGAAATGTAATTTTAATAAGAAGTTATTTGTGAAAGTATAATATTAATTCATTATAAATAATAAATTTTTTTATATATATTAATATTATTATGTGATATATTTATAAAAAACTTATACTTATTATACATGATGTTTTATCTAGTATGATGAGATTTAAGACAAATGGTAACCGTTTTCTCATCTCACATTTATTTTCCGTGAGACACAAGACATGTTCACATACTATTTATTATATGTGGTGTGTATACATTCCATGGATGTATTATAATATTAATATACCTAAATATATGGGTATTAACATATCCATTTGATGAAATTTCATTCATGTGGCATATATTACAAAAGTTACCAAATTGATAAAGTAATATTTTCTAAATTTGGTTTCTCTGAGATACATGGCTTTTATGCAGCTATATTATTTTATGAGGTGTATATAATACCTTTATAAATATAATTTAATTTACTTATTTCTTTTAATTATATTTTAATATTAATTTCATTTTATTTTCTCACCTGGGGATAATAAATAAATGTTACCCATTGTTAAGAGTTTATTAAATCAACCTCATAATTTATCGAGAATATTTATGATTATTCTTCCATTGAGGTAATGTTATAATCCATATATCAAGAACTCTTATTATTTATCTAACCTTATGGTTATTCATGTTATATCAAATTTCTGTTTCTTTTCTTCCACTCTTTCAAACTTAAGATTATTAAGAAAATTTTTCATGAAAATCACACTTTATTTCACCTTTTAGTGGGAAATCTGTATTGTTTTAAAATTATATTTTCTAAAAATGATTTCAATTTTTTTTAATATAATCCTATTATTTTTTATGGAAATTATTAACCAAGTATTACACTTGTTAAAAAATATATTCTTAAGGTAATCTCTTTATCATTATATAAATAATTCACTTTTCTAAACTGTTACGGTGAAAAGGAAATGTTAAGCATGTATGTAATTACCTACCATCATGACCATAATTTCCTTGATTCTTTTTTAGTACGCTTTCAAGGATATTTTTTATCAAAAAAATTTTAATAATATTTTGGATATTTTTTTATTTTAAAAAAAATCAAATAAAAATGGATTTGAAAAATTGTTTTATTTTTAAAAAATGTTTTAAATTATTTTTGAATCATCTTTATATGTTTTCAACAGGATGTTTTAAAAGAAAATGATTTCAATGATATTAATGATTATTTTATATGTTTTAAAATAATTTTAAATTAAAAAGTGTTTCTAATTTTTTTTCAAGCATCTTTTAGAGGTGTTCAAGGAGAAAGTTTTTTAAAAAAATTCCAACTTCTCTATAAACATTATATGTTATTTTCATGGAAATTTGTATTCAAAATGTCTTATTCCTTAAAATTATTTTTTGAGGATTAAGATATATTTTCATCCAAAAATGGATTTAAAAGTTATTTAAAATCTATATTCCATCTAAAATGGTTACTATTGATGATACTCATTTGTTTCTGGTAAATGATCCAAAGGATCTATTCATATTATTTCTTTGAATGGTTTATGTTTTTCTTCAATTATGTTTATGAAACCCATTTAAATTTCACAAGTTATATATTTATAAGAACTCTTTAATTTATGGGTTATATTTTTATAAAACCCATTTCTATTCTAACTGGTTATATGCTTATAGAACCATCTTCTTTACATGGATTCTTCTTTGATGAAATGATTATTAAAACTGTATTTTTTCACAAGCTGTGATATGATAACAAGTTTATCATACCCATCTAATTTTATGGGATTTATATGATTTTTTATGATCCATTCATGAATGTATGTATGATTTTATTTTGAAAGGATGGGGACCTATATCTCCCTCCAATGAATTGGGTAAATATGATTATCTCAAGATATAGAAATTGATGGAATTGGGAGTCAACTTGATTCAATAATGGACTTTGTCTGCTAAGATGGTCTTTGGGGTGAACCTTAACTTCTATGACTAACATGTTAGTGAACCCTTAATTCCATGATGGTATAGGTAGTGAAACCATACTAATAATATGGTCGTAGAAGCGATTCATTATCTATTATTGATATCATTTCTATATGCTTCTATGTCGGCCACAAATTATACTTCTTATTCATATATTATGCCTTCATGGATTATTATCTTGATTCACTTATGATTTATGTATTATAAACATCAAATATTTATTCTTCCAATCATATATATGATCTCTCATATGAATGGTATGATCATAAAATGTTTTTCTCATTTTTCGATACCCTTATGCTCATGTTATTCTTATGTATCTCTTTTGTTTACTTATACTGAGCATCTAAGCTCACCCCTTTATTATGTTTCATTTCCCCAGGAAATGAAGAATGTTTTTAAGTAGAAGTACTAAATGGGAAAATCTGTGTGTGAGAAATTGAATATTTGTCCCCAAGATAGAATATTTTGTTCTAATCTTCTAAAGACACTACATTATTATTGTTTTGGAGAATTTATTTTAGAAATGTGATGTCTATTAATCTAAAATTATGTAATAAACATTTAGATACATCCTAGTTCACTATAATTAGTATCAAAGTAATGGTTTAGTTGACCATTGAATAATAGGATAAAGAATAATTACTGATATCGTAAGTTATATTTCAAAGGATATGTGTAGGGATTCCCCTAATGATAAGTATAATGATGAGTTATTGATTTGGAGAATGTCCTGAAATTTTCGTAAAGTATAGATTCGGTGGTTCATTAGAAATATATCCATGTCTAGATACTACAAGGTGATTTTTCTCTAGCATTGATATACATAGGGGTAACCTAAAAACACTATATTGATCTAAAATCGATCATGAATAGTAGGAAACCAGCAAGCCTTACTTCCCACCTAGTTTGATACTTTTATGGGATGTTCTTTTCAAATTCACAAAATATTTACAAACCATAATGTTGGATTTGAATAGAGGATGGCTATAAATAAACTTAGATAAACCTTATATTTCGTTGATTAAAAATTTGGTTTCATGATTTAGATATCCTATAAGTAATTTTTATTATTTTTTAGTTTTCCATTATTATAAGTGTTTCACATACGATGATTTATGGTCTTAAAAAATGTAAAAACTATAAGGAATTCAGTTAACTTTAAATTTGTTTGATGTAGAAGGTATGGGAATTCAGATTATTGATTTCATAATTATAAATATGAGGAATATAATAAAGAAAGTCGATAGTTATTGGTTAAACTAATTATGATACTGTGATCTCAAGTGGAATTGGAATGTTATAAGATGTTTTAATAGTATTTTATTAAAATTAAATATAATAATAATGGTTAGATTAAAGGTTTAATAAACTTAATATATGATTCATATTTCATAATCTATAAATGTTGAATTATAGAATAATATAATGAAGACTGAGTATTAGATTAAGAATAAAGATGGATTATTGATGTATGTATGATTTTGAAATCAAGGACTATGATATATGATTCATGAAGTATATTAGGATTGTTTTAGGGGGTTTTAATTAATGATTTTCATTAATATTTGGAATGATACATATGAAAATGAAATATAATTTAATGGCATAGTTACATTTGGGGAAGTTAACCCTTAACATGTAATATATGATAAGAAAATTACATTTACTATATAGGAAGAGATGATGATTTGGATAAAATAAATTGGATAGTATTTATGAACTCAGAGATAATAAAATATTTGTTGAAAATGTTGTTTGTGCTATCATAGATAAACTGTAAAACTACTTTCTTTTAAGGAATATATCCATCAATATTTAGAATATTTGAAAAATAATGTTTTCCAACATTATATATGGTAATTAATCTTATTACCATGTTTTAAGAGAATATATGATGATGGTATTCACATATTTGGAATGTGACAACCAAGAGTTACTATATTATATATGGGAGTAAATTTTAAGCTAGTTTTGAGAGATCTATTGACCTTATTTCTAGAGATTTTTTATTCCATGTTCTAAAAAGGGTTATAAGGTATACCATTTAGGTGATGGTTTATGTCAAACATATGATAATGCTTTATAGATTAATGTTTTATCTCACCATATGAGGATTCATGAATATTAGATAACATGTTCTAAACAATTATTGTGATAAAAATAGATAGAATGACCTATAATTATATTAATGGATCTCATGATATGTTATTGTTGTAGGAATGGAAAATTAACCTTTGTTTTTTGGAATGAGATATAAATTGGATACTTATAAAGGAATAAAAATAATTATGGATTCCGTGAAATCATATAAGTATAGAATATAATGAAAATTCTTCAAATTTTTTGAAATGGTCTTTGAAACCAAATATGTTATTCGTGTACCTTCATTTCCAACTAATAAAATGGCCCCTTAGATCAACACAGATTTATGTCTTTCAGATTGTAAACATTTTCTAAACCATGTTATCTACCAAAATAAAATAGATAATTATACTTATATTTCTCTTCTATGTTCATATATTCACCAAAAATCAATGTTCTCATATGTGGGAATCTAGTCATGTGATAAATTGGGGAATGGTTATGTTTCCAACTTTCCCTTTTTAGAGGAATATTTAGTATTCATTTTTATAATGTGGTCTTCTATGAAAATAACATTCATGTATTATAAATTTGACAACCCATATGAATTTTCAGGAAAAAAATAATTTTATAAAACGTATAATAAAATACCGCAAGAGTTTTTTAATTATTTTTTTTCAAAATTTCTTAATATTTTTGATATTGGAAACTTCACCCAACATTGAATATAGTTTTTTTATTAAATTACTATGTTCCTATAGTGTTATGTGAAACTCCAACTTAATCATACACCACACATAACACATAGAATATAATTTGGTAAAAAAATAATATGTTAGTCATGTGTTGCAAAAAATTTGTAATTCCTTAGACTGCTTGAATAACACACAAGATTATGTATTTACCAAAACTACAACATACTATTAATATCATTGTAAAAATATTATTATAGTTACTATATATCCATTATAAGTGATTTTCTATGATAAGATTAAATAAATTGGGAAAATATTATTTACACATTTATATGAACTATATCCCCTGGTTATCAATTAGTATAAGTGATTTTAAAAACTATTTGAAAACAATAAAATTAATACACTAAGAAAACATATTTTCAATGTACAAAGACAATTTTAACTCAATAAATTAAACAAAACATATTTGATTAATATTTTCAGTAAAATTTATATTTTATATATTCAATAAATATTTTGGGTACTCATATAATTTATTTTATAGGTATATATAAATAATAAATCTAATTGGCGTTATAAAAATTTGTATTTTTCTAAAAGATAAGTGTACCTCCTTTTAATGTAGAACCCACATTAAATATTATTTTTGTAAATTTTAAAAATTTATTTTTTAAAAATAATCATTTTTGGAATTTAAATATCAAATTTTAATTTGGTTCTATTTTTTAATTTTTTTAAAAAGTTTCATTTTTTGAAGAATAGAATAAATATATTGATTTTTAATTCAAAAATTATTTTTCATCAAATTTATTAATATAGTTAAATAATATATATAATTTTTATTTATAAATAAATAGATCAATTTTATCGCATTTTAATCAATTTAGGTCACTCAGGACAATTTCACATTTAATTTAGATATAAAAACTTATTAAACATTCTAACATTTTTACTTTAAGTCCTTATTTTTTTGTGACATATATTGGATTAAAATTAAATTAATTTACACCAATTATATGATTATAATTTATAAAAATTTATTCCATATTTTTAATAAGAATAATATAGAATATATAAAAAGTAATATTTAGTTTTTCACCCAATGTATTACTGAATGTAATTAATATTAATTAAAGTGATTAAGGTAAAAACAAGATTAACTCATGGTTGATCATTAACATTAATATGAATAATAACTAATAAATTTTTTTAAAAAAACATTGGATGGAAATATATTGACCCTGCAATCCCTTTTTAAAATTTTGACCAATACTGTAGCAAAGTTATATGGGAAAAATGAGGGTGGAATTATCTGTTTCCAAAATTTAAAAGAATGTCACTCCTCCTCAACTATAAAAATGTCCCCACCCATAATAATTATTCACACCACTATATCCCTTTATCTCACCATTATTCTGATCAAATAACCTCCCAAAATACCCCACATAATTCTATAGTCCTCCCCTTTGGATGAAACTCATCCATGGAATCTCTTAGTTACACACCAAAAGGAGTTACCTAAAGAAGTGGTAACATCCTTCCCCAAGATTTTTTGTTTTATTTTCTTTCTCCACTGCATAAAATATTATTATACCATGATAATATAATATTATATGTATCATAAATATAATTATTTTTCTCATTTCTATGTATTTTACCTGCACATAAAGACGCTTCTATCTAATGGGTAACAAACATACCATTCTTATAAATGGAGAACTACCACCTCATGAAACATTATTTTTTGTTTTTCCTTTACCACCTATCAGGGATTATAATTATGTTATAAAATCTATTATTTATGATATAGATTATTTTTAATATGTATTTTTTATAAAAAATATTATATAAAAAATCTTTATTATTTTCAATTTTAGTAAATAGAATTACTTTGTTTGTAGATATATTGACTACCACCTCCTCAAATCGATGTGGTTCATTCACACATTAAATGTAATGTATTAAAGATGGTATTAGTAATATAATATAATATATGTGAAATAATAATTCTAATTTTTTGATATCCTATATATATATTCATATATGTCATTTAATTTCTTTCTTTCTATTTGATAATAAAAAAAGTGTGATCATGTGTATGTATAGCCTACCATCTTCATTAAGAGCATATTCTATTTCATACTTATATGTCATATATATTAGTATAAATAAAAATATAGTAAAAATATATTATATTTATATCATTTTTTACATTTTATAAATAATGAAATCATTATCTAAGTAAGAGGACCAATAATAACATGTCAAAACAAGTACAAAAAACATGGGGGTTATCACCCAAAATAAAACTTTAACATTGATTTATTGATGATTGGGTAATATAATGTCAGATATAAATCATAAATGATATTATTTTAATTAAAATGTTTCTATGAAAAATTTATAATTAACTTATAATTAATATATATGATGATATAATGTGTACGACGAGAGTAAATACAGAAGGTAATTGTTTTCTGGTCTCACATTTATTTTTCATGATACATAAGAGATATTTACCTCCTACTGATTATATGTGGTGTGTACAATTCCCATGGATGTATTATATTATTATTATGCTATAATAAATTTTAATTCACATATTCATTTTACAAACTTTCTTTCATGGGGTATGTATTTCAATAGTTTCCAAATGGGTATAATAATTTTATCATAAATTTCCTTCATTGAGACGTAGTCCATGTTATGCATTTTTATTCTTTTATGAGGTGTATATACTACCATTTTACATGTAATATCAAGAAAATAATTTCTCCATGTTATATTATGCATAATTTAGTTTCAATTTTTTACATGGGGAGTATAATTCAATGTTACCAAGTGGTAATAGTTTACTAAAACAATCTCATAATTTATCAAGATTGATTTTTATTATACTTCCATTAATAAAATATTATGAAAAATATCTCCTGAAATATCATTAATTTTATTAACCTCATATTGATAATTTTTCTTCTATGTATGTTTACCATTTTTCCTCACTTTGTTTCTTAATATAATTAATAAAATGTTTTTTTTATAAAAATACCACTTCATTTCTGCTTTCGGTCAAAAATATGGGTTCTTTCAATACCATGTTTTCGCAAAATTAATTCACGAATGTTTTAAATTAATCCATTGATATTTAAATGATTTTTTAACCCATGTATTACTATTTTAAAAAATGGTTTAAAATGAATCTTCATTTCATTTTTCAATCTAGAAGCAGTTCTATACGTTAACGGTGAAAAATGATTATTCAGAATATATGGAAATACCCACCATCATTATTGTCGCTTTCATAATGAATATTTTGTAATATTATAAGTTTAAATTTTTAAATAAAATGAATTTCTAATATTTTTTAAAAAAAATTATATAATTGTTTAAAAATAAAAGGGATTAAAAATATTTGATTAAAAAGTGTTTTATATTATTTTTGATGTTCATTTTATTTGTTTTTAAAAGGTTTTTTCCAATGATAATTTTTAAATGATATCAATATTATTTTATAATATTTACATGTATTTTAAATGAAAATGTTTTTCAAAAATAATAATATTTTTTAAAAATATTTAAGTAAAAGTGTTTTAAATTTGTTTCAAGATTCCTTATACGTTTCCATGGTTATATTCAAGGGAAATAGTACTCAAAATGTTTTATGTTTTAAAATACGTTTTCAAAGCATATGGGATCTTTTAATCAATAAATTTTTTTAAATATATTTGAAAATTATTTTCCATCTAAGATGATATCATTTAATGATACTCATGCCTTTTTGGGAAGTGAACCAATGGTTTCATTAATTTTCTTGTTCTGATTGGTTAGTGTTGTGAGGGCTTGATTTTTATGAAAAATATTTCTATTTAATGGGTTACATGATTATGAAACTTTTATCTATTTCATGGGTTATATTTTTATGAAATCCTTTTCTATTTTCATGGGTTATATTCTTATAAAACCACATTATTTTTACAGGTTATTCATAAAGGAAATGATTATGAAACCTATATTTTTTCAAAGATTATGATATGATTACATATTTACCATTCCTATTTAATTTCATGAGTTAATATATGATTTTTTGTGATCTTGTAAAATATTTCTATAT
This sequence comes from Viscum album, assembly GCA_963277665.1. Classification (NCBI taxonomy): domain Eukaryota; kingdom Viridiplantae; phylum Streptophyta; class Magnoliopsida; order Santalales; family Viscaceae; genus Viscum; species Viscum album. Next base: position 104,847,115 of record OY728160.1, on the reverse strand, counting down.
AATATAATTATGATATTGGTGGGACCTATATCATTCTCTAACGAATTAAGTAATGATTTATATCACAAGAGATATAAATAGATTGAACGGGATGTGAACATAGTTCAATAAAAGACTTTATATACTAAGAAGGTCTTGGGAGTGAACCTTGATAACTAATATGGTCATGGGAGTGAACCACAACTACCAAGATTATATGGTAAGTGAACCCATAGTACTAATATAGCATTGGCAGTGATAGATTTACTAATATTAAAATCATTTTTATATTATTATGTGTCTTCCAAAAATTGCATTTCTTATTCTTATGTAATGATTTCATGGATTATATTGTTGATTACCTTATGATTTAGCTATTATTAACTTCCAATATTTATATCATGACTCACATATATGATCTTTAATATGAATAGTATTCTCTTAAAATGTTATTCTCATGTTCACATACCATTTTTTTCATGTTATTCTTGTGTATATCTTTTGTTTACCCATACTAAGCATCTGACCACACCCCTTTTTTATGTTTCCTATTCCTAGGTAATAAGAACATTTTTTGTATATATAATACTAAGGATGATCATTATGGTTAACATTGAAGATATTTCACTAAAAAGAATATTTTCTTTCATGATTCCAAAGAAACTATACTCTTTTTTCCCATGGGCCTATATTTTGGTAATGTGTTGTACATTCATAGAAAATGATGTAATATCCATCTATGTAATTTCTGGGTCACTATAGTTGGTATCCAAGGATGGTATTATTCAACCTTTGGAAACTATGATTGGAAATATATTTTCATATCGCTTGTTATATTTATAAGAATTTGACTAGGGATTTCTCTAAGTATAATTATAAGGATGAGTTGATATTTTGAAAAATATCCATGAATTTTTTTCCTGATATAGTGATTAGCCTCCTAGAAATACATCCATATCTAGATACTACATGTGGATTTGGAATTATAAAATATGTACATAGGGGTGACATGAAAACAGTATATTGTTCTAGAATCAATTAGGAACTGGTACACGACAATGGGCCATGTTGCACACGTTGTTTTACACTCACAGGGGATTGTTTTGGAAAATTCAAAAAATCTATTCAAACCATTATGAATGATTTTAATAGAGTATGACTATTAAAAACCTAGTATTATCACTATCTGTCATCAAATAAAAATGTTGGTGTTATTATTTTTCCATTATATAAGTAATCTTTCATGATTATATGGTCTTCCATTATGATATTTCTTTCTCATAGTATTCTTTATAGTTTAGGAAATAGAAGAAACTATAAGTTACTCAGTTAAAATTGAATCTTTTATATGTGGAAACAATATCCATTATGAAAATTGATTCCCTAAGTTGAAATATCATGGAGGTAATAAGAGTGGTCCATTGGTATAAGTTATAAAAACATCCGATAAATGGACCATAAATGACATGTGAATGGTATGGAATGTTCTAACAATATTTTTACATTAAATATAAGAGGAAATATTGGATTAATGTTGAACAACATTATGAGATGAGTAGTATTTAATATTCTTGGATGGGGGTATTGAATAATAAGATGAATAATCATGAGTAATGGTTTAAGAATAAAGTTGTATGATTGAATTTTATATGTTTTTGAAATCAAATATTTTTTTATATATAGAATTAATTATATACATATATCTTTTAGAGGTTTTTCTTTAATGATTTGCAAGAATATTTTAAATGATATCGATGACAAAGAAAAGTGATTAAATGGAAAGGTTACATAAGGGAAAGATAACCCTTAATATATTCTTAAGGATGAGAAAATGGTATTTAGTGTGGATAATGGTATGATAATATTGATAAAGTAAATTGGATTGTATTTTTGATCTCAGAAATAAAAAATTATTTTTTTACAAAGTGGTATATGTAATCATGGATGAAAATTACAACTTCTATGATTTAAGTAATATATCTTCAAATATTTGGAATAAGTAAGTATGCATGTTTTCCAAAATATTTTCTCGTAATTCAGGTTATTTCATAGTTTCAAGATAATATATGATTGGGGTGATCACATGTCTGGAATGTGAAATCCAGGAGATACTATATGATATATTGGTGATCAATGTTATGTAGATTTTTAGAAATTTAGTGACCTTCATTACAGTGTTTTCTAGTTCAAATTCTATATGGTTTATAGGGTTAAACATATATAAAATTCATTATTTAATAATTCAAATAAGGTTTTATATATTAAAATATTATCTCACCATATGTGGATTTATGCATATTGGGTAACATGTATTCACAATTTTTTTGAGAAAAATTGATGGAATGACCGGAAATTATATTCATGTCTCTCATGGTATGTTAATTATTTATGAATTAAAAATAATCCTTCATTTCATTGAATGAGAGAAGAAGTGGATGTTGGTTGAGGCATTAGAAAGGGGTAAGAGAATGCTCAAGAGTGAAATGGGTACATGAAGGGGAGAAGAACTCTGCATAATTCCACGCTTCCATTCGGGGAAGGAGATGTCCTATTAAACCCAAAATTTTCCTGGAATATGGTTTGTTCATCGATGATCACAATGTGGTTAGAGGAATGGCTCAATTTTTCTTCAAAGCACTACTAGCGGGTCCGAGCATGAACAAGCCCAGTGGATATCTGATAGGGGAGAAGAGTTTTGGAGAGGGGATCCAAACCATGATTCTTCCCAGGATAGTGTTTCCATAGAATAGATACTGGAAGTGGGTCAGGTCCATGCAACCATGATGAACCATAATCTCGAATGTTCAGGAGGTCCGGACATCTTTCTGGGATAATTACACACAAGCTCATGGGAATTGGCCAAGGGTGAAATTATTTCCACAATTCGGGATTTTCTCAATGGGGGAGTCCTACCACGTGTAGAAGGATCTATGGCCATTGTTCTTATACTAAATATCAAGGATCTATCCTCTCCTCAACACTATAAACTGGTGAGAATGTGTAACTTTTCCTTTAAAATCCTTGTATGTATTATTAATACCAGGATGTCAAAACATCTACCTAGAGGGATGTCTGTCATGAAATATGGGTTCATGAAGGGTCATTAAATTCAAGGGGTAAACGCCTTATCACATGAGATGGTTATAGATATCAACACCATGTCACGTGGATCCAACATATCTATCATGATGTACGTGGACAAGGAATATGATCAGCTCGAATGGGGCTTCATTAATAGAGTGCTGGCTAGGATGGGTCTATCTATCTAGGCTTGCAATCTCATATTCTGATGTGTTATGTCCTATTGGCTCACATTGTCATTTATGGGGGGGACACATAGCTTATTTATAAAAATCACAGGCTTTGGAAAGGGGACCTTATATCCCCTAGTAACATTATTCTTATGCAAGATGTGCTTGCTGCATAGTCAACAAAGGGATGATCAACAGGGGCATCCTTCCTTACTATTGAAAGATAAAAATGGACCCCTTCTCCCCCCTGATGTTTGCAGATGAAACAATTTTTTTCATGATTGTGGTATAGAGATCAATACGTGGTATCAACAAAATCCATTAAGACTACTACTACTATGTTGGCTTGGCTGTAAATAAGGATAATAGTATTATTTTCATTCCTAATAAATGTGGTGCAAGTCGGGTCGTGTTCCTATGTAAGAGGATAGGAATGAAGTGAGGCACCTTACCAATGGAGTACCATGGTTCTCCCATATACTCATGTAGTTTGTAGATAAGAGATTATGACCATATGGGGAACAAGATTTCCAGTCACATCGCCAATTGGGAAAACCATTTTTTATCCTTTATCATATGAGTTTCCTTGGTTAATAGTTTTATTTTTTCCATGATGGACCATTATTTAACATCCAACACTGTGTCGAAAATTGTGATCAGAAACATCGATATAAATTGGGTGAGGTTCATCTAGGATACATCTTTAGTGTGGAATAAACCCTGGGCTTCATGTGTGAGAATGGAGCATCTCTTCCATGATGGAGGGATCCTTGTCAAAATCCTCAAATTCACTATCCACTTCATGAATGCGAAACCCTCCTGGGAAGTTATTGAAGAGTGTAATATATGGAGAAAGACTATTTCGTGCAACCATGGAGGCAATATGGGAGATATTTTTGTGCACAAATCTCCCCTCTAGTCTATGATATGCACCCTCATACAGAACCTGCAGTAGAACTCACGATGGATGGTAGGTGATGAGAATATGATGTTATGGCATCAGAATTGGGCAAGAAGGGTTTTACGGTATCATAGATTCCATGCAACCACAATATCCTTTAATTAGGAATGACATTACCTAGAATTCTTCCAATCTATTATAGACCTGGGGTAGCCAGAGGTTTTTCACATTATTGAGTCAGCTCAAACCCTAACAGATGCATCTTCACTCCTTCAGCCTTGGGGAGAATCAACATCAAGAACTTTTGCAGATCAATCATTACTCAAACTAAACATGAAAGATGGAAAAGTGTGGTTTGATACTGAAAGATCCTAATGATGTATGATTTTCTAGTTTGGAGAATAAGGAAACAAGAAACACCAACATATGAAAACATATAGAAGCCTGGTATCAGCATAGACTCTAGCTTCCACTACTGCAGGAACAAAGGGGAGGAGAGTGCGTACCACCTGTTATTTGAAGTTGGATGGGATCACAAAACCTGGCATTTATTTAGAGAGTTTACTGCATACTCTTTTAGGGGCTACCATGATGCATCATATCATGAATGGTTTTTAGGGGACAAATGGTACGGGGATTGAGAAAATTGTAAGGTCAATGATTCTCAATGTTGGGTGATGGTGTCTCTCGAAGGCTAGGAATCGATCCAGGTATGAGGGAGTTACTTCCAAAGGGATATTCATCATCGCATGGATGGGGTGTCTTTCAGAGGATATGTTGACCCTCATCAAAAATTGAAAGGATACAATATCCAAACGAGCTCTGAATGGATCCTATCTCTCAGTCCAGCATCCCACCGCCAGGCTTCATGGTAAATGGGTGGCGTAGCATCCTCCAGAAAATGGTCTCTAGCTGAATATAGATGGAGAATGTATTTTTAAGGGACATGCAAGGATGCAGGCCTATTAGAAATGGCATGAGAAGTGTGGTTCTGGCTTTTAAATCCCGTATTGGCAGTGGAAATCCCTTAATTATAGAGGCCATGGCAGTCCTCGCTAGGCTTAATATTTTCATACATGAGAATTTTTTCCTCTCACAAGTGGAAACTTATTCCATGGTCATCCATGACTCCTTGAATGGAAATGGTGTAATACCTTGGTCGATCTATTACATAATAATGTAATGAAATGATCTCCAACAAAATAGCATAAATGTGACCCACACCTAGTTGGAATGGAATCATATAACAGATCACCAAGCTTATATGGTGGGCCAAGGCACCAATGTGACTATTCTTTCAAACATTTTGAACTTTAAACCAGAGGGGATTGTTTTGATGAGAAGGGATTCCTTTGGTTTATAATATTTTAGACCCCCTAGGCCCTAGGTCCCCTAGAATGATATATTTTTATTTTCTTTTACTTAAATAAAAATGGAAAGATGATGATGATGAATCAAAAAATATTATCCTAGAATCTTCTCTTCCAATGAATCGAATGGACCCGTAGATCATCACAAATTTATATATTTGGGATTTTATAATTTTTCCTAACCATATTCACTATCAACCTCCATCAGAACATGATAGATAAATTTCATTTCCATGAATATGTTTTCACATACCACATATGTCCTCTTTTGTGGAAACCTAGTTATGTGTTACTTTAGGTAACTGTTATGTTTGTAACATTCCCTCTTTGGAAGATGATTTAGTATTCATTTTAATGATGTGGGATTCAGTAAAAGAAACATTAATATAATACACCTTTGATAATATACACGAATTTTGGGGAAGAAATTTATTTTTAGTGGGGTATAAAGTTACACCTCAAGATTCTATAAATTATTTTTCCCCAAATTAATTGAATCATATTTATATTTTATCATCAAGTAAAGATAAATAGAGTTTTTTTATAAAATAATAATGATTGGATCATGTTATACGAAACACCAAATTGATCATACTCCACCCCCAAAACATAGATTAGATTTTACTAAACATTCTATTATGTTTGGATTGTGGTTCACACAATGTTGAGTTCCTTCAATAGCTTGTACAATATGCAAGGTTTAGTTTTTAGAAAACTACAATATACAATTAACATTATCATTAAAATATTATTATATCTACCTCAGAGCTATTGGAAAAGACATTATAATTATAATTAACTAGAATATGAAAATATGATTTATATATTTATATAAAATAAATCTTTTGGTTATTAATTATTTTAAGTGAATGTAAGAACTATTTGAAAATAAATAATTATTTCTCTAAGAAAACTTATTTACTATGAACAAATGCCATTTTATCTCAATATATTAAAACCCATTTTTGAATAATTCTTTCATTAAAATTTATATATTAAATATTAGATATATTTTTTTACACTGATACTATTTGAAAATAAATAATTACTTCTTTTAATAGTGATTTATTTGTAATAAATTATAAAGTACATATTGTGTTACAAAATTAGGTGAAGGAATATGTGAGAACCCAATGTAAGGAAACACGGATTGAACTGAGTGTGATTTTGTAACATCTCAAACTCCAAAAAACCTAGATAAAGTGGTTATATTACAAAATTTGGAAGGAGTTTGACAGTTACTACATGATACAAATGATTAGTATTCATTTAATACTTAAGGAGTACAAAGATTAATTTTGAAAAAAATATATTACAGGAACATATTGAGAGAACATTATTATCCCATCAATAATATCCTCAAAGAAATCTCATAGTTCCCCAATAAGTTTCTTAATGAAATGAAAACAAATCAGGTTTAACACATATACATATTAAGTAGTAGCATATAGTATAAGCTATCATAAACATGGAATAAGTGATATGGATGTATTAATAAACATGAACACACAATCAACTAAAATTGATGTAATTTTATATCTATAAAAATAAATGTATACATGTATATTAATAATGAATGATATTATACTGTTAGAATCTATAATTTTATACATTAAATCTAGTTTTCAAGGAATAATTCTAAAACAGTATGATTATAGGGGGATATATAAACATTAAAAGCTAACTGTATTTCTATAATGAAATACATTGATTCAACAAATGTTATATACTTTTGGACTAAACTTGTCACCAGATTTAGAACAATGTACTCACCATAAAAATCAACAAAACCATTCATAATTTTCCCTTATAAACCTATTCCTAAATAAAAACATGGATATGCATATAATGAAATTTTTTTAAAATAAATGCATTCCCATTAATACGTATGATTTAGAGGTTTAGAAGTATATCCCTTAATCAACTTATAAGTTGTGGGTTTTCATTAAAGTAATAGGAAGTACAATTATAAAGAAAATATTGTGATGTGGGTACATTCAATTTTCACGGTTATCCCTGGAATATAGTCATTTGGTTCAATAGTTTTCATTAGTAGGATACAAATGTAATGTTAAGAAAAATTCTTCATTGTGGTTTATACAGAGTGTGTGAATATTATAAACCATATCCTTAGGTATATTCAACCCAGGTGTATAGTCTTAGGCCATCTAGTTTTTCATCGATGTGATGAATGATTCAATTTTGAAAAAAAAATTGTTGATTACACTAGGGTAATATATTCTATTGATTCATACAAAATATATTATCAAGAAAGGGATATATACTTTATGAAACTACACATAATTTTACTTCTCAAAAACATGGGCCAGTTTTCCCACCATGGAAAAGATATAGTTTTTGAATGATTTTATTATATTTAAATAAAAAGAAAATGATGGGGAATAAAAATATAGTGTTTGTAAATACCTTAAATTTCATGAATAATATGGAAAAAATTGTTCCATATTAATTTATTATCCACGCATAAGGAAATATGTGTTTTATATTTCAAGCATCCCAAAGAATGAAAAATGAGACCGAAAACCCCACTTATATCCTGGGTAGCAATTTAAAAAATCCTATATAAGAGAGGAGTTAAAATTGATCATAAAATATAATAAAGAAATCAATTTCATGATATATAATATCAAATAGTCAATATATACACTACATAAAGACCATTGTGTGCATGATACAATATGTGTCTCAAAGATATGGATTTGAGACTGAAAAACATAACATATTATTCTGAATTCCATGAAAATACATTAACCCTATGTATCAAAAACATAAATTTCTATGTCAATTAATTTATAATTTTAAACAATTTAATTTTCATTTACACTATTAATAAATTTTTATTCTCTATACGAATTCTATATATTTCTCCCAATGTTTGTCTTCAGATTTGATTATTTGTTTTTGTTTCATAATAGATATGTTCATGTTCATTTTAATTAAGCAAAATATCAATAATATGTCCTTAAAGTTATTGTTATGGATGATTTATAATTATTTATTATGTTTAAAATTTGATTCATCAGGGTTTTAGTCTTAATCCTTGAAAATGAAATCAATAACAAGCGTATTTCTGTGATTCTTAATGGTCAAAAGGTGATTTCTTAATTTTTGAATTAAATATTGATATAAAATATCCATAATCATCACCAAATTAGTATTTAAAAATTATATTATATTATACTCAAAAAAAATTTCTCATAGTCATTCAAGATATAAGTCTATAGTATTTTTCATGATTGTGCTTCAACAGAACCTCACATGTACATACCCTTATTTAATAAATGATTATGTGGTGGTTTGTGGTAATATAACTAAACTAAAAGAGTAATTGTATTATTTAATGTTTATTATATATTTATATCATAATTATAAATTATTAATAATAATATGTAACATATATAAAAATAGAACTTAATTTGAATAAAATATTTTATCCTACCGTGCTTGTTTCATGACATTGAATTAATATTGATCGTTTATTTATAATATATTTAATAGGTGCTACAATTTTTCATAATGGAACATTAATATCTTAGTAAACTTAATAATTCATAAATAAATATAATTTTGGAATCATCACTGATCAGTGACGATGAAAACCAAATTTTTTCGCTTAAGGTGGTGTTAGTCAACACATGTGACAAATAATAATTTTTTTTAGTGGACGGGATAGATGAATAGATAAATACAATACCATTAATAAAATATCATTAAATTATATAAATTTTACTGATATATTTATATTAGTTTGTATATAATATACTTTAATTGTGATAATTAATAAGATAATCTAAGTAGTTGTGAAAACTCATGTCAAGGTCTTGGATTTTCATTAGAATTATCCTTTGAAATGAAGTCTTTATCGTAACTAATGGTGACCAGAATATTTTTAAAATGGTATGTGGTTTTATTAATATTAATATTTTTTCATTTAAATAATAATTTTAATGTATATGTTATTCAATATGTTGTGTAAGTGTAACCATTTTATAAGTGAGGGGAAGTGTAGTTTTGTATGTAACAACAAAATTTTCCACAATCTGATGATAATTTTCAAAGTCCAATGGATAAAAAATAGGGAAAAATGTAGGTGAAGTGTGTTTGGTATTTTCATCTCCAAATAAACTAATTTGTTTGAAAAAATTTAGTGTATTAGATATTTTTTATTAATACTTTTTACCTTTTACCCAGATTAACCTTTACCAAGGTAATTACATTTTCAACATGGTAATTAATATTGATTAAAGTGATTAATGTTATACCCTTCACCAAATTTATAAATTACGATTTAAAAAAATTAATCATTTTACCAAACAATATTCTTATTGGTTTAAAATTTTAATCATAAAATAAATGCACATTTCATGAAATTACATTTTTTAGGAAAAGTGGGTAATTACATTTAAAATTTTATTTACAAGATAAAATTATCATAGAAACTGAAATTAATGATATAACTTTTATTATTATAAAAATATTAATTTTTAGTTTTTTTCACAACAATCTCACACCAAATTTAATGACCAAAATCAATTATTAGTTGGAAATAACAACAATTTTTTTTATTAATTTAACATTTTAATTGGTTTTAGGAATCGTAGACATTGGATTTATCATTTTAAAAAATATATTAAAATGAATAAAAGTGTTATATAAATTCATATGTTAATAAATAAAAGGATTTTTGAGATTTATTTATTCTTACAAACTATATAGGTAATAAAAGTCATGGCTTTAACAAAAATAATTTTTTAACTACTCTCCTAAATATCAATATTTTTAGATACATCACAAAATTTAATTATATGATAATATAATTATAATTAATTCAAAAATTATGTATATTTTGATAATTTGAAATTATAAAATTTATAAAATATATTTATAAATATTTTCTTGAATAAAGGCTCTTTAGAGTGTTTATTGATCGATAGTCAACGATGTGGTCTTTACCTGCTACCATATGGTCTCTAGGGTTACATTCATCCCTCCTTTAATAATTTTTTAATCAAAATAAGTGTATATATTAATTATTGAATACATTTTTATATTCTATACTCATTGGAACAACTTAATATTTTCTGAACTTTGTTTTTCAAATTAATTTAATCATTTTTATATTTTCCACTTCATGCAACACTAAATATAGATATTTTACAAAAGAATTGTGCTTGGATTCCATTATAAAAAACACCAGGTAAATCATAAACCACATGAAACTATTAGATTATTTTTTAGTACACACAAAAGAGATATTTTCTTGAATTACAAAAAATGTCATGTTCCTTTCATAGCTTGTGTCAGATGCAAGGACAAGTTTTTACAGAACTATAATATACAATTAACATGCTAATTAAAATATTGTTAAATCTTCCACTTATACATTGTAAATGAAGATAAAAATAATATTAACTAAATTGTGAAAAATGTATTTATTCATGTATCCAAAATAAATCATTTGGCTATCAATTAGATAAGTAAATGTATGCACTATTTAAAAATATTGAAATTACTTCTCTAAGAAAACTATTTTTCAAGTAAAAACACAATATTATCATTATAAATTTAAAAAAACTTATTATTAATTTATTAAATTAAATTTAAATATTGATTAATCAATAAATATTTTTAAACTCATCCAATATATTTGATGGTTATATTATATGAATAAATCCAATTTTATGAATAAAAACATGTATTTTTTCTAAAAGGAAATTTTAAATTCATTTAATGGGGACCCCATTTTAAATATTTTTTTTAAAGTATTATAGTTTTTATTTAATAGATAATTTCATCATGATAAATAGAAAAATTTACAATGGTTTAATTTTGGTATTTTTCAAGGAACATTTATTTTTTTTGATCAATAGCAAAAAAATGAGGTTTAATTAAATACTACATTTTTGTCCAATTTATTTATATAGTTAAATAAAATTATTAATAATTTTTACATTTAATTAGATCCTATTTCTATCATTTAATCTAATATTGTTCATTAGAAACAATGTCACATTAAATATACATTTACAAACATAGAATCATTTTTGAACATGTTTTCTTTAAAAAACCCTTTTATCGTCTCGTCTTCAACATTAAATTCAATATAATTTATTCCAATTTAATGATTAAAATTTTAAAAAATAAATTCTATATTTTGAATCAGAATAATTTATATGGTTTAATAAATTAAACATAGTATTTTACCAAAAAAAATAGTGAAAGTAATAAAAATTAATTATAACTATTAAGGTAAAAACAAGATTACTTAATGGATAACCATTATCAATAAGAGAAAAAATGACATAGAAATGTGTCAGAAATTCATTTTATATCAACACAAACCAACTTTTTATCAAATATATACCATTATTTGAGCCACTTTAAATGGTAAAATCATGTTTCTAATTCCCTCTTTAAATTTTTTTTCACAAATGTCATTCCTTCTCCGCATTAAAATGGCACTCACCCATCCAACATTTTCACATCACTAAAGCCATTTATATAGAACAATATCAATTAAATTAAACTCATAAAATCCATAAATTCATCTAAGAATCTTATATTTTGGAATAAATCTCTCCAATAATCCCTTTGGTGTTAAACAAAAGTAGTTACACAAATAATAGGTAACATCCTTCCTCAAGATGTTTTGTTTCATTTTCCTTCACCAATCATAATATCTCAATTTTCTAGGAACATATAATAACCGTATTATACTATATATACTAATTTTTCAATATTAGCTTTATTCATACAATAACACACACTTCCATCTAATGGGTAATGAACATATCGTTCTTGTGTTCGATGAACAACTACCTCACATAACAGTATAGTTTATTTTTCCTTTATCACCGCTCAGGGTTGGGAATTATGAAGAAAACATTATTTTTAATATTATATATATATTATTTTATGATTTATATAATATTATATAATTATTATATAAAACATTCCTTCAAGGTTTCCACTTTTTCAATATGATTACTTCATTTTTTGGATGTCTCAACTATAACCTCCTCAATTCTATGTGATTCATTCACACTTACCATAGAATTTATTAATGATGGTTTTCATAAAATTATATGATTTATATAAACTTATAATTTTACTATAATTATGTAATATATATTTATATTCACATATTTCATTTAGTATCTATATTTCAATACTAAAATAAAAGTGAAATAGTTTTCATGAGTAGGTATAGCCTACTGTGTCTATGAACGTTGTATTCTATTTCCTATATCTATATTGATTATATTATTATAAATACACATATAATTTGTATATATTATATTTATATAATTTTTAAATTATATAAATAATAAATTATGATATATTCAATAGGACCAAGAATAAAAAGTCAAAATATGTACGAAAAATAAGGCGGTTATCACCAGAAATGTAATTTTAATAAGAAGTTATTTGTGAAAGGGTAATATTAATTCATTATAAATAATTAAATTTATTATATATATTAATATTGTTTTGTGAAATATTTATAATAATCTTATACTTATTATACATGATGTTTTATCTATTACGATGAGATTCAAGGCATATATTAATAGTTCCCTCATCTCACTTTAATTTTCCGTGAGACATAAGACATGTTCACATACTATTTATTATATGTGGTGTGTATACTTTCTGTGGATGTATTATAATATTAATATACCTAAATATATGGGTATTCACATATAAATTTGATTAAATTTCATTCATGTGGTTTATATTACAAAAGTTACCAAATATATAAAGTAATTTTTTCTAAATTTGGTTTCTCTGATATACATGCCTTTTATGCAGCTATATTCTTTTATGAGGTGTATATAATTCCTTTATAAATATAATATAATTATATTAATTCTATTAATAATATTTTAATATTAATTTCATTTTATTTTCACACATGGGGATTATAAATAAAAGTTACCCAGTGTTAAGAGTTTATTAAAACAATCTCATAATTTATCGAGACTATTTTTGATTAGGCTTCCATTGAGGTAATGTTATAATCCATATATCAAGAACTCTTCTTATTTATCTAACCCCAGGGTTATTCATGTTATATAAAACATATTGTTTCTTATCTTCCACTCTTTCTATCTTAGGATTATTAAGAAAACTTTTCAGGATAATCACACTTTTTTTCATCTTTTAGTGGGAAATCTGTATTGTTTCAAAATTATATTTTCTAAAAATGTTTTCAAATTTTTCTAATATAATCCTATCATGTTTTATGGAAATTATTAACCATGTATTACAGTTGTTAAAAAAATATTCTTAAGGTAATCTATTTCTCATTTTATAAATAATTCACATTTCTAAACTGTTACAGTGAAAAGGAAATGTTAATCATGTTTGTAATTACCTACCATCATGACCATAATTTCCTAGATTCTTTTTTAGTAAATTTTCAATGTTATTTTTTATCAAAAAAAATTTAATAATATTTTTTATATTTTTTGATTTTAAAAAAAATCAAATAATAATGGATTTGAAAAATTGTTTTATGTTTAAAATTTTTTTTAAATTATTTTTGAATCATCATTATATGTTTTCAATAGGATGTTTTAAAAGAAAATTATTTCAATGATATTAATGATTATTTTATATTTTTTAAAATTATTTTTAATTTTAAAGTGTTTCTAAATTTTTTTCAAGAATCTTTTAAAGGTGTTCAAGGAAAAAGTTTTTAAAAAAATTCATTCTTCTGTATAAACATTCTATGTTATTTTCATGGAAAATTGCATTCAAAATGTCTTCTGCCTTAAAAAAGTCATTTGTGGATTAAGATATATTTTCATCCAAAAATGGCTTTAAAAGTTATTTAAAATCTATCTTCCATCTAAATTGGTTACTATTGATGATACTCATTCGTTTCTGGTAAATTATCCAAATGATCCGTTAATATTATTTCTCTGAATGGTTTATGTTTTTCTTCCATGATGTTTATGAAACCCATTTAAATTTCACAAGTTATATATTTATAAGAACTGTTTTTAATTCATGGGTTATATTTTTATGAAACCCTTTTCTATTCTAACTGGTTATATCCTAACAAAACCATCTTATTTACATGGATTCTTCTTCGATGAAATGATTATGAAACCTGTATTTTTTCACAAGCTGTGATATGATAACAAGTTTATCATACCCATTTAATTTTAAGGGATTTGTATGATTGTTTATGATCCATTCACGAATGTATGTATGATTTTATTTTGATAGTATGGGGACCTATATCTCCCTCCCATGAATTGGGTAAATATTTTTATCACAGGATAGAGAAATTGATGGAATTGGGAGTCAACATGACTCAATAATGGAATTTGTCTGCTAAGATAGTCTTTGGGGTGAACCATAACTTCTATGATTAACATGTTAGTGAACCCTTAATTCCATGATGGTATAGGTAGTTAAACAATACTAATAATATGGTCGTAGAAGCGATTCATTATATATTATAGAAATCATTTTTATATGCTTCTGTGTCTGCCACAAATTGTACTTCTTATTAATATATTATGCCTTCATGGATTATAATCTTGATTCACTTATGATTTATGTCTTATAAACATCAAATATTTATTCTTAGAATCATGTATATGATCTCTCTTATGAATGGTATGATCATAAAATGTTATTCTCATTTTTTGATACCCATATGCTCATGTTATTCTTATATATCTCTTTTGTTTACTTATACTGAGCACCTATGCTCACCCCTTTATTATGTTTCATTTCTCCATGTAATGAAGATTTTTTTAAGTAGAAGTACTAAATGGGAAAATTTGTGTGTGAGAAATTGAATATTTGTCACCAAGTTAGAATATTTTGTTCTAATCTTCTAAAGAAGATAAACTATTATGGTTTTGGGGAATTTCTTTTAGAAATGCGATGTATATTAATCTAAAATGATATAATAACACTTTAGATACATCCTAGTACACTATAATTAGTATCAAAGTAATGATTTAGTTGACCATTGTATACTAGTATGAAGAAACATTACTGATATCCATAGTTATATTTCGAAGGATATGTGTAGGGATTTCCCTAAAGATAAGTATAATGATGAGTTAATGATTTGGAAAATGTCATGAAATTTTGGTAATGTATAGATTCGGTGGTTCATTAGAAATATAGCCATGTCTGGATACTACAAGGGGATTTGTCAATGTCATAGATATACATAGGGGTAACATAAAAACCCCATATTGAGCTAGAATCGATCAGGAATAGTAGGAAAACAGCTAGCCTTACTACCCACCTAGTTTGATACTTTTATGGGATGTTCTTTTGAAATTCACAAAATATTTACAAACCATAATGATGGATTTGAATAAAGGATGGATATAATTAAACATAGATAAACCTTATATTTCGTTGATTAAAAATTAGGTTTCATGATTTAGATATACTATAAGTAATTTTTCATTATTTTGTTGTTTTCCATTATTATAACTGTTTCACATACTATGATTTATGGTTTTAAAAAATGTAAAAACTATAAGGAATTCAGTTAACATTAAATGTGTCTAATGTAGAAGGTATGGAAATTCAGATTATTGATTTCATAATTATAAATATGATGAATATAATAAAGAATGTCGATAGTTATTGTTTATACTAATTATGATATTGTGATCTAAAGTGGAATTGAAAAGATATAGGATGTTTTAATAGTATTTTATTAAAATTAAATATAAGAATAATGGTTAGATTAAGGTTTAAGAAACTTAATATATGATTTATATTTCATAATCTATAAATGTTGAATTGTAGAATAATATAATGAAGACTGAGTATTGGATTAAGAATAAAGATGGATGATTGATGTATATATGTTTTGGAAATCAAGGACTATGATATATGATTCATGAAGTATATAAGGATTGTTTTAGGGGGTTTTAATTAATGATTTTCAAGAATATTTGGAATGATACATATTAAAAGGAAGTACAATTTAATGGCATATTTACATTCGGGGAAGTTTACCCTTAACATGTTCCATATGATAAGAAAATTACATTTACTATAGACGAAAAGATGATGATTTGGATAAAATAAATTGGATATTATTTATGAACTCAGAGATAATAAAATATTTGTTGAAAAAGTGGTTTGTGCTATCATAGATAAAGTGGAAAACTACTTTCTTTTAAGGAATATATCCATCAATCTTTAGAATATGGGAAAAATAATGTTTTCCAACATTATGTATGGTAATTAATTTTATTACCATGTTTTAAGAAAATATATGATGATGTTATTCACATATTTGGAATGTGACAACCAAGAGTCACTATATTATATATGGGAGTAAATTTTAAGCAAGTTTTGAGAGATCTATTGACCTTATTTCTAGAGATTTTTAATTCTGTGTTCTAAAAAGGGTTATAAGGTATACCATTTAGGTGATGGTTTATGTCAAACATATGATAATGTTTTATAGATTAAATATTTATCTCACCATATGAGGATTCATGAATATTGGATAACATTTGATAAACTTTATTATGATAAAAATAGATGGAATGACCTATAATTCTCTTAATGGATCTCATGATATGTTATTGTTTTAGGAATGGAAAATTAACCTTTCGTTTTTGGAATGAGAGATGAATTGGATACTTATAAAGGAAAAACAATGAATATGGATTCCTTGAAATCATATAAGTATAGAATATAATGTAAATTATTCAAATTTTTTGAAATGGTCTTTGAAACTAAATATGTTATTCGAGTACCTTCATTTCCGAAAAATAAAATGGCCCCTTAGATCATCATAGATTTATGGCTTTCTGATTGTCAACATTTTCTAAACCATTTTATCTACAAAAATAAAATAGATAATTATACTTATATTTCTCTTTTATGTCCGTATTTTCACCACAAATCTATGTTCTCCTATGTGGAAATCTAGTTATGTGTTACATCGGGAAACAATTATGTTTCCAACTTTCCCTTTTTAGAGTAATATTTAGTATTAATTTTTATAATGTGGGTTTCTATGAAAATGACATTCATGTATTAAAAATTTGATAACCCATATGAATTTTCAGGAAAAAATTAATTTTATAAAAGGTATAATGAAATACCCCAAGAGTTTTTTAATTATTTTTTTCAAAATTTCTTAATATTTTTGATATTAGAAACATTACCCAAAATTAAATATAGTTTTTTATAAAACTACTATGTTCATATAGTGTTATGTGAAACACCAACATAATCATACACCACATGGAACACATAGAATATATTTTGGTAAAAATATAATATGTTAGTCATGTGTTGCAAAAAATTTATAATTCCTTAGACTACTTTCATAACACACAAGATTGATTATTTAACAAAACTACAACATACTATTAATATCATTGTTAAAATAATATTATAGTTACCATATATCAATTATAAATGATTTTTTAAGATAAGATTAAATAAATTGGGAAAATATTATTTACATATTTATATGAACTATATCCCCTGGTTATAAATTAGTATAAGTGATTGTAAGAACTATTTGAAAAAAAGAAATTAATTCACTAAGAAAACACATTTTCAATGTACATACACAATTTTATCTCAATAAATTAACCAAAAAATATTTGATTATTATTTTCAATAAAATGTATATTTTATATATTCAATAAATATTTTGGGTACTCATATAATTTATTTTATAGTTATATAAAAATAATAAATCTAATTGGAGTTATAAAAATATGATTTTTGCTAAAAGATAATTGTACCTCCTTTTAATGTAGAACCCACTTTTAATATAAATTTTAGAAATTATAAAAATTTATTTTTGAAAATTAAATATCAAAATTTTATTTGGCTATATTTTTTAAATTTTTTTGAAAAGTTTGATTTTTTGAACAATAGAATAAAGATATTGATTTTTAATTCAAAATTATTTTTCATCAAATTTATTAATATAGTTAAATAATATTTATAATTTTTATTTACAAATAAATAGATCAATTATATCTCATTTTAATCAATTTAGGTCACTCAAGACAATTTCACATTAAATTTATATATAAAAACTTTTTAAACATTCGAACATTTTTACATTAAAAACTTATTTTTTTTGACATATATTGGATTAAAATTAAATTAATTTACACCAATTATATGATTCTAATTTATAAAAATTGATTCCATATTTTTAATAAGAAAAATATAGAATCTATAAAAAGTAATATTTAGTTTTTCACCCAATGTATTAGTGAATGTAATTAAGATTAATTATAGTGATTAAGGTAAAAACAAGATTAACTAATGGTTGAACATTAATATTAATATGAATAATAACTAATAAATTTTTTTAAAAAAAACATTGGATTGAATTATATTGACCCTGAAATCCCTTTTTTAAATTTTGACCAATACTGTAGCAACATTATATGGGAAAATGAGGGTGGAATTATCTGTTTCAAAAATTTAATAGAATGTCACTCCTCCTCAACTATAAAAATGATCCCATCCTTAATAATTATTCACACCACTATATCCCTTTATCTCACCGAAAATCTTATAAAATAACCTCCAAAAATACCTCACTTAATTCTATAGTCCTCCCCTTTGGATGAATATCATCCATGGAATCTCTTAGTTACACACCAAAAGTAGTTTACTAAAGAAACAGTAACATCCTTCCCCATGATTTTTTGTTTTATATTCACTCTCCACCCCATAAAATATTCTTATACCATGATAATATAATAACACCTGTATCATAAATATAATTATATTTCACATTTTATGTATTTTACCTGCACATAAAGACACTTCTATCTAATGGGTAACAAACATACCATTATTATATATGGGGAACTACCGCCTCACGAAACATTATTGTTTGTTTTTCTTTTACCACCTATCAGGGTTTATAATTATGTTATAAACACTATTTTTTTTGATATAGATTATTTTTATTATGTATTTAATATAAAAAATATTATATTAGAAATCTTTATTATTTTCAATTTTAGTAAATACAATTACTTTGTTTTTAGATATATTGACTACCACCTCCTCAAATCGATGTGGTTCATTCACACATTACATGTAATGTATTAAAGATGGTATTAGAAATATAATATAATATATATGATATAATAATTCTAATTTTTTGATATCCTATATATATATTCATATATTTCATTTACTTTCTTTCTTTCTATATGATAATAAAAAAAGAGCGATCATGTGTATGTATAGCTAACTATCCTCATTAACAATGTATTCTATTTCATACTTATATGTCATATAGATTAGTATAAATAAAAATATAATAAAAATATATTATATTAATATCATTTTTTACATTTTACAAATAATGAAATCATTATCTAAGTAAGAGTACCAATAATAACATGTCAAAACAAGTACAATAAACAAGGGGGTTATCGCCCAAAATAAAACATTAACATGCAGTTATTGATGATTGGGTAATCTAAAGTCATATATAAATCATAAATGATATTATTTTAATTAAAATGATTCTATGAAAGATTTATAATTAACATATAATTAATATATATGATGTTATAATGAGTACGATGAGAGTAAATACAGAAGGTAAGGGTTTTATGGTATCACATTTATTTTTCATGAGACATTATCGATGTTTACCTCCTACTGATTATATGTGGTCTGTACAATTTCCATGGATGTATTATATGATTATTATACTATAATAAATTTTAATTCACATATTCATTTTATATACTTTCTTTCATGGGTTTTATGTTTCAATAGTTTCCAAATGGTTATAATAATTTTATCTCAATTTTCCTTCATTGAGACATAGTCCATGTTATGAATTTTTATTCTTTTATGAGTTGTATATACAACCATTTTACATGTAATATCAAGAAAATAATTTTTCCATGTTATATTATGCATAATTTAGTTTCATTTTTTTACATGGGGAGTATAATTCAATGTTACCAAGTGGTAATAGTTTACTAAAACAATCTCATCATTTATCGAGATTGATTTTTAGTATACTTCCATTAATAAAATATTATGAAACAAATCTCCTGAAATATCATTAATTTTATTAACATCATATTATTAAATTTTCTTCTATGTAATGTTACCATTTTTCCACACATTTGTTCTTAAGATAAATAATAAAATGTTTTTTTTAAATATGACTTCATTTCTACTTTCGGTCAAAAATATGGGTTCTTTCAATACCATATGTTGTCAAAATAAATTCAAGAATGTTTTAAAATAATCCACTGATATTTAAATGACTTTTTAACCCATGTATTACAATTTTAAAAAATGGTTTAAAATGAATATTCATTTCATTTTTCAATCTAGGAATATTTCTATACTTTTATAGTAAAAAAGGATTATTCAGAATATATGGAAATACCCACCATCATGATTGTCGCTTTCATAATGCATATTTTGTAATATTATAAGTTTAAATTTTTC
The DNA here is from genome assembly GCA_963277665.1 of Viscum album. Classification (NCBI taxonomy): domain Eukaryota; kingdom Viridiplantae; phylum Streptophyta; class Magnoliopsida; order Santalales; family Viscaceae; genus Viscum; species Viscum album. The sequence goes on along the minus strand of OY728160.1, from coordinate 104,826,122 downwards.
AATAAAATGAATTTCTAATAATTTTTTAAAAAAATTATAATATAATTTCTTAAAAATAAAAGGGATTAAAATTATTTGATTAAAAAGTGTTTTGAATTATTTTCAGAGTTCATTTTATATGTTTTTAAAAGGTTGTTTCCAATGATATTTATTAAATGATATCAATATTATTTTATAAGATTTACATGTATTTTAAATAAAAATGGTTTTCAAAATAAATAATCTTTTTTAAAAAATTCAATTATAAGGGTTATAATGTTTTTTCATGATTTTTTATACGTTTTCATGGTTATATTCAAGGGAAATAGTACTCAAAATGTTTTATGGTTTAAAATATGTTTCCAAATCATATGGGATATTTTAATCAATTAATTTTTTTAAATATATTTGAAAATTATTTTCCATCTAAGATGAAATCATTTAATGATACTCATGCCTTTCTGGGAAGTTAACCAATGGTTTCATTAATTTTATTTCTCTGAATTGTTAGTGTTGTGAGGGCATGATTTTTATGAAAAATCTTTCTATTTAGTGGGTTATATGATTATGAAACTTGTATCTATTTAATGGGTTATATTTTTTTGAAATCCTTTTCTATTTTCATGGGTTATATTCTTATAAAACCACCTTCTTTTTACAGGTTATTCATTAAGGAAGTGATTATGAAACCTATATATTTTCAATGATTATGATATGATTACGTGTTTATCATTACTATTTAATTTCATGAGTTATGATATGATTTTTTATGATATTGTAAAACATTTCTATATAATATAATTATGATATTGGTGGGGCTTATATCTTCCTCTAACGAATTGGGTAATGATTTATATCACAAGATATAGAAATAGATGGAACGGGATGTGAACATAGTTCAATAAAAGACTTTATATACTAAGAAGGTCTTGGGAGTGAACCTTGATAACTAATATGGTCAGGGGAGTGAACCAAAACTACCAAGATTATATGGTAAGTGAACCCATAGTACTAATATAATGTTGGCAGTGATGGATTTACTAATATTAAAATCGTTTTTATATTCTTATGTGTTTGCCAAAAATTACATGTCTTATTCTTTTGTAATGATTGTAGGGATTATATTATTGATTACCTTATGATTTAGCTATTAGTAACTTCCAATATTTATACCACGACTCATATATATGATATTTAATATGAATGGTATGGTCTTCAAATGTTATTCTCATGTTCACATACCCTTTTGTTCATGTAATTATAGTGTATATCTTTTGTTTACCCATACTAAGCATCTAAGCACACCCCTTTTTTATGTTTCCTATTCCTATGTTATAAGCACATTTTTTGTATATTTAATAATGAGGATGATCATTAGGGGTAACATTAAAGATATTTCACTAAAAAGAATATTTTGTTTCATGATTCCAAAGACACTATACTCTTTTGGCCCATGGTCCTGTATTTTGATAATGTGTAGTACATTCATAGAAAATGATGTAATATCCATCTATGTAATTTATTGGTCACTATAGTTGGTATCCAAGAATGGTATAATTCAACCTTTGGAAACTATGATTGGAAATATATTTTCATATCCCTTGTTATATTTATAAGGATTTGACTAGGGATGTATCTATGTATAATTATAAGGATGAGTTGATATTTAGAAAAATATCCATGAGTTTTGTTCTTAATATAGTGATTAGCCTCCTAGAAATACATCCTTATCTAGATACAACACATGGATTTGGATTTATAAAATACGTTCATAGGGGTGACATGAAAACAGTATATTGTGCTAGATTCAATAAGGAACTAGAACACGACAATGGGCCATGTTGCACTCCTTTTTTGACACTCACAGGGGATTGTTTTGGGAAATTCACAAAATCTATTCAAACCATTATGAATGATTTCAATAGATTATGACTATTAGAAACCTAGTATTATCACTCTGTGTGATCAAATAAAAATGTTGGTGTTATTATATTTACATTCTATAAGTAATCTTTCATGATTATATGGTTTCCATTATGATATTCCTTTCTCATAGTATTCTTTATAGTTTAGAAAATAGATAAAACTAGAAGTTACTCAGTTAAAATTGAATCTTTTAGACGTGGAAAGAATATCCATTATGAAAATTGATTCCCTAAGTTGAAATATCATGGAGGTAATAAGAGTTGTCCATTGGTATAATTTATAAAAACATCATATAAATGGACCATAAATGACATGTGAATGGTCTGGAATGTTCTAACAATATTTTTACATTAAATATAACAAGAAATATTTGATTAATGTTGAAGAACCTTATGAGATGATAAATATTTAATATTCTAGGATGGGGGTATTGAATTATAAGATGAATAATTATGAGTAATGGTTTAAGAATAATGTTGTATGATAGAATTTTATATGTTTTTGAAATCAAGGATTTTTTTATATATAGCATTAATTATATACATATATTTTTTTGAGGTTTTTCTTCAATTATTTTCAAGATTATTTTAAATGATATCGATGACAAAGAAAAGTGATTTAATGGAAAGGTTACATAAGGGAAAGGTAACCCTTAATATATTCCTAAGTATGAGAAAATGATATTTAGTGTGGATAATGGTATGATAATATTGATAAAGTAAATTGGATTGTATTTATGATCTCAGAAATATAAAATTATTTTTTAAAAAAGTGGTATATGTAATCATGGATGAAAATTACAACTTCTATGATTTAAGTAATATACCATCAAATATTTGGAATAAGTTACCAAGCATGTTTTCCAAAATATTTTCTCGTAATTCAGGTTATTTCATAGTTTCATGATAATATATGATGGGGGTGTTCACATGTTTCAAATGTAAAATCCAGGAGATACTATATGATATATGGGTGATCAATGTTATGGAGATTTTGAGAAATTTAGTGACCTTCATTACAGTGTTTTTTAGTTAAAATTCTATAAGGGTTATAGGGTTAACAATTTATAAAATTCATTATTTAATAATTCAAATAAGGTTTTATATATTAAAATATTATGTCACCATATGAGGATTTATGCATATTGGGTAACTTGTACTCAATATTTTTGTGAGAAAAATTGATGGAATAACATGAAATTATATTCATGGCTCTCATGGTATGTTAATTATTTATGAATTAAAAATAATCCTTCACTTCATTGAATGTGTGAAGAAGTGGATATTGGTTGAGGCATTAGAAAGGGGCAAGAGAATGCTCAAGAGTGAATTGGGTACATGAAGGGGACAAGAACTCTTCATAATTCCATGCTTGCATCCGGGAAAGGAGATGTCCTATTAAACCCGACATTGTCATGGAATATGGTTTGTTCACCGATGATCACAATGTGGTTAGAGGAATGGCTCAATTGTTCTTCAAAGCACTGCTGGCAGGTCCGAGCAAGAACAAGCCCAATGGATATCTGATAGGGGAAGAAGAGTTTTGGAGAGGGGTTCCAAACCATGATTCTTCCCAGGATAGTGTTTCCATAGAATAGATACTGGAAGCTGGTGAGATCCATGCATCCATGATGAACCATAATCCCAAATTTTCATGAGGTCCGGACATCTTTCTGGGATCATTATACATAATCTAGTTGGAATTGGTCAAGGGTGACATTGTTTCCACAATTCGGGATTTTTTCCATGGGGGAGTCCTACCACGTGTGAAAGATCTATGGCCCTTGTTATTATACTGAATATCAAGGATCTATCATATCCTCAACACTATAGACTGGTGAGAATGTGTAACTTTTCTTTTAAAATCCTTGTATGTATTATTAATACCAGGATGTCAAAACATCTACCTAGAGGGATCTGCGTCATGAAATATGGGTTCATGAAGGGTCATTAAATTCAAGGGGTAAAAGAATTATCAAATGAGATGGTTAGAGATATTGAAACCATGTCACGTAGATCCAACATATCTATTAAGATGTATGTGGACATGGAATATGATCAGCTCAAATGGGGCTTCGTCAATATAGTGCTGGCTAGGATGGGTCTATCTATCTAGTCTTGTGATCTCGTATTCTGATGTGTTAGCTCCTATTGGCTCAGAGTGTCATTTATGGGGGGAAACAAGGTTTATTTTAAAAAAATCACAAGATTTGGAAAGGGGACCTTATGTCCCCTAGTAACATTATTCATATGCAAGATGTGCTTAGTTTCATGATCAACAAAGGAATGATCAACGGGGACATCCTTCCTTACCATTGAAATATAAAAATGGACCCCTTCTCCCCCCTGATGTTTGTAGATAATACAATTTTTATCATAATTGTGGTAAAGAGATCAATACATGGTATCAACAAAATCTTTGAAGACTACTACTACTATATTGGCTAGGCTGTAAATAAGGATAATAGTATGATTTTCATCTCTAATAAATGTGGTACAAGTCGAGTCGTGTACCTATGTAAGAGGATAGGAATGAAGTGAGGAACCTTTCCAATGGAGTGCCATGGTTCCCCCATATACTCATGTAGTTTGTAGAAAAGATATTATGACCTTATGGGGAACAAGATTTCAAGTCACATCCCAAATTGGGAAAACCAATTTTTATCCTTTAGCAAATGAGTTTCCTTGGTTAATAGTTTTATTTTTTCCATGTTGGACCATGCATTAGCATCCAGCACTATATCGAAAAGTGTGATCAGAAACATCGATATAAATTGGTTGAGGTTGATCTGGGATACATATTTATTGGGGAATAAACCCTGGGCTTCATGTGTGAAAATGGAGCATCTCTTCCATGATGGAGGGATCCATGTCAAAATCCTCCAAGTCACCATTCACTTCATGAATGCGAAACTAGCCTGTCCAGCTATTGGAGAGTGTAATATTTGGGGAAAGACTATGTCATGCAACCATGGAGGAAATATGGGATAGATTTTTGTGCACAGATCTCCCCTCTAGTCCATGATATGCACCCTCATACCGAACCTGCAGTCGAACTCGCGATTGATGCTAGGTGATGAGAATCGATGTTATGGCATCACAATTGGGAAGGAAGGGTTTTACGATATCTTAGATTCCATGCACCCACAATATCCTTTAACAAGGCATGACATTACCTAGAATTCTTCAGATCTATTATAGACCTGGGGAAGCTAGTGTTTTTTGACATTATTGAATCAGCTCAGACCCTGACAGATGCATCTTAACTCCTTCAACCTTTGGAAGAATCAACATCAAATACTTTTGCAGATCAATCATTCCTCAAACTAAACATTAATTATGGAATAGTGTGGTTTGGTGTAGAAAGATCCAAATGAAGTTTGATTTTCTAGTTTAGAGAATAAGGAAACAAGCAACACCAAGATATGAAAACATATAGAAGCTTGGTATCAACACAACCTCCGTCTTCCACTGCTGCAAGAACAAATGGGAGGAGAATGTTTACCACCTATTATTTGAAGTTGGTTGGGCTCAAAAAACCTGGCATTTATTTAGAGAGTTTACTGCATTCACTTTTAGGGGCTACCATGATGCAACATTTCTTGAAAGGTTGTTTTAGGGGACAAATGATACGGGGATTGAGAAAATTGTAAGGTCAATGATTCTCAACATTGGGTGTTGGTGTCTCTAGAAGGCTATGAATCGATCCAGGTATGAGGGAGTTACTTCCAAAGGGATATTCATCATCGCATGGATGGGGAGTCTTTCGGAGGATATGGTGACCCTCATCAGCAAATGAAAGGATACACTATCCTAATGCGCTCTGCATGGATCCTATCTCTCAGTCCAGCATCCCACCCCCATGATTCATGGTAAATGGGTGGCGTAGCATCCTCCTGAAAATGGTCTCAAGATGAATATAGATGGAGCATGTATTTTCAGGGGACATACAAGGATGTGGGCCTATTAGAGATTGCATGAGAAGTGTGGTTCTGGCTTTTAAATCTCATATTGGCAGCGGTATTCCCTTAATTATAGAGGCCATAGCAGTACTCACTAGGATTAAGATTTTCATACATTAGAATGTTTTCCTATCACAAGTGGAAACTTATGCCATGCTCGTCCATGAAACCTTGAATGGAAAAGGTGTAATGCCTTGGTTGATCTATTACATAATAATGAAATGCAATGATCTCCACTAAAATAGCATAACAGTGACCCACACCTAGTTGGAATGGAATCATGTTCTAGATCACTAATCTTATATGGTGGGCCAAGGCACTAATGTGACTATTCTTTCAAACATTTCACACTTTAAACGAGAGGGGATTGATTTGATTAGAAGGGATTCCCTTGGTTTATAATATTTTAGACCCCCTAGGCCCTAGGTCCCCTATGAATGATATATTTTTATTTTCTTTTACTCAAATAAAAATGGAAAGATGATGATGATGATGAATCAAAAAATGTTATCCAAGTACCTTCTCTTCCAATGAATCAAATAGACCCTTATATCATCACACATTTATATATTTGGGATTTTATAATTTTTCCTAACCATATTCACTATCAACCTCCATCTGAACTTGATAGATAAATTTCATTTCAATGAATATTTTTTCACATACCATATATTTCCTCCTTTGTGGAAACCTAGTTATGTGTTAATTTAGGTAACTGTTATGTTTCTAACATTCCCTCTTTGAAAGATGATTTAGTATTCATTTTAATTATCTAGGATTCAGTAAAAGGAACATTCATATAATACAAATTTGATAATATACATGAATTTTGGTGAAGAAATTTATTTTTTGTGGGGTATAATGTTACACCTCATGATTCTAAGAATTAATTTTTCCCAAATTAATTGAATCATATTCATATTTTATCTTCAAGTAAAGATAAATAGAGTTTTTTATAAAAGAATTCTGATTGGATCATGTTATATGAAACACCAAATTGATCATACTCCACACCCAAAACATAGATTAGATTTTAGTAAACATTCCATTATGTTTGGATTGTGGTTCACACAATGTTGAGATCCTTCAATAGCTTGTACAATTTACAAGGTTGAGTTTTTAGCAAACTACAATATACAAATAACATGATCATTAAAATATTATTATATCTACCTCTGAGCTATTGGAAAAGAAATTACAATTATAATTAAATAAAATATGAAATTATGATTTATATATTTATATAAAATAAATCTTTTGGTCATTAATTATTTTAAGTGAATGTAAGAACTATTTGAAAATAAATAATTACTTCTCTAAGAAAACTTATTTACTATAAAGAAATGCCATTTTATCTCAATATATAAAAAACTAGTTTTGAATATATCTTTCATTAAAATTTATATATTAAATATTTTATATGATTTTTTACACTAATACAATATATTTTATAAGCATACTATAAGAATAAATTGAATTTTACGAATAAAATGATTTATTTATCTAAGTGGTAATTTTAAAACCTTTTAATACCAAACCCATTCCAAATATTATTTTCAACACATTTATATTTTTTATTTAAATAAATAGAATTAATTTTGGAAATTTAAATATCAAATGTTACTTAGGGTGTATTTTGTTTATTTTTCTGATGAGTTTCATTTTTGATGAATAGGGAAAAACAATGAATTTTAATTTAGACCAACTTTTTTATAATATTTATTCATATAGTTATGTAATGATTTTAATTTTTTTAAGTATAATTTGATTTATTTTATATAATTTAAAACAATTTAGGTCATTTTAATCAATTTCATATCAAATATACAGATAAAAAGAATGAAAACATTTGAACATTTTTACTTCAAAACCCAACATTGTCGTCCCATCTCTGGGATTAACATTAAATTAATTTCTACCACTTCTATGATAATAATATGTAAAAATGGATTCAATTTTTATAATAATTATAATTTATAATATATTATAATGTCATCATATTTTCTTTTAAAAAATATTACTAAAATAAATTAAAATTAATTTCCTATATTAATGTAACGACAAGATTACTCAATGGTTAACCTTTATTCATAAGTGGCCAAATGACATAGAAACATCTCCAAAATCAATTTTATTGCCATATGTATAAGTAACCAACCATAAAAAGATACATAATCTTGAATTAAATAAATAATTCACCTTGGAGATCTATTATTTTAGAGTTTTAGATAATTTGGCCATAACTATTACATTACATCTCAAAAAATTTACAATGTAGGAAATTTCACTCAGTTTTGATTTTTTTCATAAAATAATAACTCTTAAAAGAAGAGTTATATCTACTTTCATGTTTTAGATAGCATGACTTTTCCTTGATCCCATATATGACCATATTTTTCTTTAAGTCTTCTGAAAAATATTTCAGAACATGGGATGGGAATAAAAATATCAGAAGGGGTTATAAAAAAAGGAAAAGAAACATTAAACCATCAATAAATTCAAGTCAATGAAACCATAATTTTCAATCATAACATACCTCATGAAATCCTATGATTTATGAATAACACAAAGAAATAATAAATCATAAAGGTAACGTATTTCATCCTTATAAAACATACATTGTAGCCTTAACATCTACATAGGAAGTTACATTTGGAATAACCATCACAATATATATTCCCTAAATCTATAAGGATAAACATTAACGTTTACCTCTGTTCATTTACTCAATGCATTGGATAGCTTTCTCGGGATCACCCGCCCTAGGTTTATCATGGAACCAACCATATAGATAAACAATTCATAGAACAATAACATATTAATAAAACATAAAACAAGAATAAATTAAAGATAACATTTCCACATTGACATCACAATATACCATTTCAAGTTATTGACATAATCAATGCTTTATCAAAACCATTTTTCAAACCATTTAAAACATATAATAAAGAGATTTTTGAATGAATTTGTCTCATACCAATTTGAAAATTTTGAAGGAGTAAATATTTTAAAACAATAATTTCCAGATAAATAATTCCCAAAACCAATTTTAAATCATGGAAATTGATGAGAGAGATTTAGAAGAATAATTCTATAAAATATTTATAAAATATTTCAGTTAAAGTGTTCTTGACCAAATGAGAGATGCTTGAATACAAATAATTGAAGAATAACATTAAAAAATATTATAATATCTTGAGAATAAGGATATTCATGATATAATATTTAAAAGGGATGTATATACACCATATAAAAGTGAATTTTTGTATAACAACAAAAAAGTCTCAATGGGATGTAAATTGAGACAAAGTCCCTTGCAAAGATCACATCATCTGATTAAGGACAAATAAATGACACAATTCTGTGTGAAAAATAAGAATATACCCAATATAATTGAATTTTAAGAGTAAAAAATCACATTTCATTCACACATATTCATAAAAAAACATAATCAAGAAGTATAAGTTTAACCCAAAGAATTGAAATTAGCTTAGGAAGTTCTCTTACAGAACATCAACAGCCTAAAGACGTTGCATTAAAATTGAGAACGTATGTTGATGAGAGAAAAAAGGGTTTCTCACCACATGGACATAAAAATTTATATAAATAAGGATACAAAAGAACATATCCCAATATAAGAAAATTTAAATTAAAACACCGGACCTAAAAGAAGACTTTGTCTAAAAGAGTATGGTGGAAGGTTCCCTTACCGATTTGGTAACTTACAAAACATACACCTCATAAAGAAATGATAATAAAATAAAGATTTAAATACCCATAAATAAATTTATGTTACACAAAGAATATAACAAATGGCAGTACATACCCCACACATGAGGAAATGGTGGAAAATATCCCAGGAATCTCACGTTAATAAAAAGTGAGATGAATAACCCTTACGACATTGTAATCAATCGAGTCGTAGGAACCAAAGATAATAACCACAATATTAATCCCATAATACCAAGAATATAAATATAATCATGGAAATATATATATATAATTTCAGAACACTATACACCACATGCAATAAATAAGTGGTGAACAATGGAAATCTAACAGAATTAAAAGTGAGTTAAGGAACCCCTTACCTCATGTCTGACTTCAACCGTTTGTTTATTAATCTACTGAATAATAAACTAAAGTTAATTTTTACATGATTAAGAAAATTTTTAAATTTTATTATTCCTTTTATATCAATTATTACGATGTTTAGACATTATGCAATAATTTATGTTAATAATGGTTGTATGGTCGATATTTTGTATTTGAGTCCAAAATGAACTTCTTATAAATATTAGTTGATCATGTGGACAAAATTAAATTATCTCCAAAATGATATTCATGATATAGATATCATATATATTATCTATATCCTATATATATATGTATTTATAATAGTACATAACATTTGGAGATAAGAAATGAAATGCACTGTTCAAGGAGAAGGTATGTCGTACATATGCATGAACACTACTGTCATTTATATTTTGTATTTTAATGGAGTAAAAACATTATGATAAATAGGTATATTATAATTATAGTATAATATTATATATAATTTCAGTAACTCTATCCTTTATACGTTTCACATATGGCATGAATGAGTCATATTACTTTGAGGGGGCGGTAGTCCGTAGTTCCTCAAATTAAATTATCTTTTTTACCCATTATAGAAACCATAAATATATAATATAAATTAAAAATACATAATTATAGAGTCAATATAAATATAATATATTTCACATGTAAATACGGTTCCATATTAATGACCTAGATATGTTGTGATAGGAGAATATTGAACAATCATCGTTCCGTCAGGTAGCAGTTCGCCGTCCATAGAAATAGTATGTTCTTTACCCATTAAGTGGATGTTTTTTAAGTGTAGTTTGAATCAATATAATGAAAAAAACATATAATATTGATTATACAGATGTTGTTATAAAATAAAGAAATAAATAGAGTCTAGGGGATATATAAGTAAAGTAAAAGAAAATAACTTAAGAAACGAAGTTCCCTTTAAATCGGGTAACTCCATTGTTTAAACCAAAAAGCTTTGTTGATGTGAAATCTCACTTAGGGGAGGCTTCAAGGTATACTAGAGGGATATTGAGAGCTTATTTGGGAATATACTGGATTATCCAAGGGGCTTGAGAGGTGTGAGTAATGGGTTAGAGGTGAGGTCTTTTATAAGGGGAAGAGGGGTTCTTCAAGAAAGATTGAAAATATTATTTTATTATGTAATGATTTTTTCTCTCTAAAAGTCAGAAACATATCAAAGTCAAATAATAAATGACTCTTTTTTGAAATAAAAATCATTCAAGAAGAATTGGATAGGTTTTGGATATTTTTTTAATCTTTATAATCTTATTTATTTAAATCATTCATTAATTAGGTAAACATGGAATCGTTATTGTGTCATAAAAAATATTCCTTATTTAATGTCTAAATTTTATAAAAAATACCATGATTTAGAAAATATTTTTATCATTAAAATTAATATTTATAGTTGAAGAGATAACTTATACAACTCATGTAAAAAATTTACTAAAATATATAGGCTTGAGTCATTTTTGTCTTTACATTAAATTAATTAATATGAAGTGTCATTATCACTCTTAAGTGTCTCCATGGGGTCCCAAAATCGATCCAAATATTACATGGTAAGAAATTTATCAACGAATAGGATTAGGACACATTTTCGGGTAATTTAATATTATTCTAATTTTAATTTTACGTTGAATTATACTATTTACCTTTAACCGTGGTAAATAAAAGTCAATAGTTACTATTCAAAAAAATTATTTTCATCTTATTGAACCACATTTTACAAACCGATTACAACCATATATGTCGGATTTTTGAAATTTAATTCACAAAAGCGATGAAATTACATTTAGATGAAAAAGTAGGTTATTTTAACTACTACTTAGTGTTTTCACAATTCATTAAAATTGGATGGTTTTCAGAAAAATACCAAAAATAAGCCTAAGCTATATTTGATATTCAAAATTCAAATATGATGTCTGTTTAAAAAATTAATAACATATATTTTGAATTAATTAATATGAAATTAATTTTTGATGTCAAAACAAAAAAGAGTGTTTTTAATTAATTATAACTAACAAAATTTTGACACTTGTTTATGTCCAATTTCAAAGGGTAATTACTTCCGAAGAACAAAATTGGATTAAATGGTAGAAATAAAATCTTATTACACATTAAATCCTTTTAAATAGATAATCTAACCATATCATTAAGTTATCATAAAATGTAGTTTAGAATTTAAATATAGTATTTTTCAATATTCAAAAAAAATGAACATTATAAGAATAATACCAAAATTTCATACAAAGTAAATAGTGATTTAAAAATTCTAAAGAAGAATTTTATTTTTTCAAATAGAACATATAAAAGTGACACAAAGTATATTTAAAAAGGTTCTCCATCAAAATGTAGTAATGTGACCTTTTAAAGAATATTAGTGTGTTTCATGCTTAATATCAGTTTCATTCTCATTTTAAGCCTCTAAAATTTATTGGGTAAATGTAAAAACATTTAAGAAAAATATTTAATCATAATATGATTATTTTTTTTTTCATTCCCACCAATATGATGGCTCTGCATTATCTACCACTTAAAATAATTCTATTATATTAATATTTTTTTGTATAGCTCAATGTTGTGTGAAATGTACGTTTTCAATGAAACCTGTTGTTGTCTATCTGGTATGCCATCAAACATACAATCTCCTTTAATGAAAATTTAATATTTAATTCACAAATATTAATAAATGTTAAAATGATATATTATTTATTAACCTGGGATTTTACATCAATCCCCCCTTTTGGGAACTACATCCTTGAAATTTTAAAAATGGGCTTGGAAACTTCCTTGAAACTCCCCCATCAGAAAAAAAGTTAATTAAATTATCACATTAAAATAAAGAATGATAAATAAAATGGTCACCCAATATAGCCCATACTAGGATTCCATGTAGGAAAACATGGATATTGAAGAGAAAAAAACCATCCAGGTTTTATTGAGAGTGGTAGAAAGCATTATTAGGAGAATGTTAACCCCCAAAAAATCACAAACTCATGATTTGTTAAACAGTCTTTGATTCCCTAGTAGGAAAAGTTAATAAAATTTTTTTTTATTAAGTTACTTTTCTTAATTTTGCAGAATTTATTATGGAGATTAACTAAATACATAATAAAACAAACTTATCTGTCATTTAATTTTTCATCCTTTACTAAATTTCTACCAAAAACTCATATTTTCTCCAAACAATGAGTTTTTAAACTAACATAGTCACTTTAAAAGCACTAGAATCATCTTCTAGAGTGTTAGATAATCCAAATAAGATAAACTATATATTTACCTTGCCTTTATAAATCAACAAAAACCCAAACGTTTAGTATATGATCAGATAATCCCCAAAAAATAGTATACTTTATAGAAAGAAATACTATTTTTAATCCCAAAATATGACAAAAAATACCCAACATTTGGAAAAGACCATTCAATAAACAAATGTACTCAAAATTATTCAACTCAAACAAAACTAAAATTATAACCCAAAACTCATAGGTATTTATTCACATAGTCTTCCATAATAAATCGTAACATTTACCTCCAAATAAAATCAGCTACTCTCAAAGTCTCATACTGAAGTGTAATTAACCAAATCAAATATTCTCTATGACAAGTTAATCATTACTATAAATAAACCAAAGCACCATATGTCCAAAATAAAAACATAGAATCTTCAAAAATAAAATTCCACCATTACTCATCAAAGTAAAATAAAATTATTCCATGAATTACATTTTCATATATCAAGATTCAGGGTTACTGATACTATAAAAAGTTTTCCAATGTAATCCAATCATCAAAAGAGCATTAATACTTTTAATAATTTTTTAGTGATAAAATCTACCATAACTCTGGAATACCTTATATGTGGACTTCTTACTCATTCAACTTTCTTAAATATCTATTAACCATTTTATACCAACTTATGTTGAACGTATTCTTTCCTACAAACAAAATCCTGAATCATATCCTAAGAATAAATAATATGAAAACATTTATTAAGAAGTAATACATACATTTAATTGGTCATTGTCAGTTTCTTCATCCTCAATCAGAATGGCATTAGGTATTGGTAAACATATATATATTTGTACAATAATGTTGATCCCATTACCAAAACATCATTGTTGGAAATTTATTTGTATAATGGTAAGGAACACCACATTTAAAACATTCAACGAATCCCATGGAATGACCTTATTTCCCTTTCCTAGAGTTACCTGGATGCTTCCTTTTTTCATGGAAGGTTTTTTCTTTATGACCTTTATTCACATATCTATATCATATTCACATCCCTTTGAAGCATTTTCCATGGTGCTTCATTCCACATCCTCGACACATATGTTTTTAAACATAAAAACCTTTATGATTATTACCTAAACTTCGATAGGGATTTGTTTCTCACATATATGATACCTTATTAGGTTAAGGTGGTAAATCATGACTCTAGATAATTGGTTGAAAATAACTACAAGATTTCTCAATGCATCTTTATTTATTTTTGTTTCTCATTTAGAAAACCATCACATTTTTATTTAAATCCACTATTAATTTGTTTCCTGCTAGATCCATCTAATTACTAGAACAAAAAATGTAAGTGTGAGTATATTATTAAAATCATCATATAATATTTATGAGGAGGGTAAATACTAATATAGACTTAAACATTTTATCTTAAACTCATTCACTTTATCTTAAATCACTATGTCTCTTTCTAATATTCTAACCATTATTGTTATGTCATTTATTATTAAATAAAACCCTATCCTATAATGTTATCTATACCATCCTCTGATACCAACTATAAGGACCCAACCATAAAATAGTAAAAAATATTGAATTAAATTAATAATTCAAATTGAGGATCTTTTCAAGTTTAGAGTTTTAGAGAATTAGGCCATAACTGTTACATTTCATCTCAGAAAAATTTCAAAGTTGACACTTCTACTCAGTTTACATTTTTTTATAAAATATAAAATCTTAAAAAATAGTCATGTCTAGTTTCTTGTTTTTGATATCTTGGAATTTCCTTGATCCCTTCCTTGACCCTATTCATCATTATGTCCTGTGAAAAATATTTCAAAACATTGGATGAGAATAAAAAAGCACAGTTATGGTTATAAAATAAGGAATGGATACATTAACCAAACAATAAATACAAATCAACGAAACAATAATTTTCAATAATAACATACCTCATGAATTCATAAGATTTACGAATAACACAAAAAAATCAGATATCAGAAAGGTATCTTGGGGCATCCATATAAAACATACATAGTATCTTTCACAGCTAAATAGGGAGTTACATTTGGAATACCCATCGCAGTATATTTCCTAAATATCTTTGGAGAAACATTAACTTTTACCTCTGTCATGTTACCCAAGGCATTGGGGATCTTTCTCGGGTTCATCCGCCCTAGGTTTATCACCGAACCACCTATATACTTATACTATTTCCATGATCCATAACATATTCATAAAAAATTATATAAGAATAATCGAAATATAACTTTTCCTCATTGAAATCACAATATAACATTTCAATATATTGACATAATCATTGCTTTATCAAAACCATTTTCATAACCAATTAAAAAATTTAAGAAAGTTATTTTTGAACCAGAGTGTCCCATACCTGTTTGAAACAATTAAAGGAATTAACATTTTAAAACATTAATGTGCATGTAAATAAATCCAGAAAACCATTTTGAAAACATGGAGATTAATGAGAGAGATTTAGAAGAATAATTCATTAAATCATTTAAAATTAAATTTTAGTAAAAGAGTTCCTAACCAAATGAGAGATGCTTGAATACAAATAATTGAGTAATTACATTAATCAAAGATTCTAATATCCTAATAGTAATAAGATTCATGAAATAATATGTCAAAAGGCAGTATATACACCATATAAAAGTGAATTTGTGTATAACAACAAAAATGTCTCAATTGAATGTAAATATAGACAATGTCTCTTGAAAAGATCATATCCTTATATTAAGGACAAATAAATTATATAATTATTTGAAAAAAATAGTAATACACCAAATATATATGGATATTATCTGTTAAACAATCAGAGATCATTCACACATATTCAATGCAAGACATAATCAATAAGTATAAGTTTAACCGAAAGAACTGAAATTGGGTTATGATGATCTCTTACAAAACATTGAAACCCTAACAGCATCACTAGAAAATACCAAAAATAAGTTTATGATAGAAAAAATTGTTTCTAATCACGTGTACATAATATGTATAGAAATAAGTATATATAAGAACATATCCCAACATGATAATATGGAAATTAAAATACATGACATAAAAGAAGTCTTTATCTAAAAGAATGTTGTGAAAAGTTCCCTTACCGATTTGATAATATACTAAACATACACCCCATAAAGGAAGGATCATACAATGAAGATGTAAATACATATTAATTAAATTTTTTTACACAAATAATAAAATCATCGGAAGTACATAAACCAAAAAATGGAAATATTGGAAAATATAGCAAGAATCTCATTGTAATAAAAAGGGAGATTAAAACCTCGTACCACGTTGTAATCAATCTAGTCGTATGACCAAAAGTTAATAACAACCTAATGAATAACAGAATACCATGAATATAAATATAATAATGATAATATATATCAAGTTTCAGTACAAAACACACCACATTAAATAAATGTGTGGTGAAAAATGTTAATATCAAGGAATTAATAGTAAGTTAAGAAACCCATTCTCTCGTGTCGGACATGACTTGTTCGTTATTTAGTCTCCTGAATGACAAACTAATGCTAATTTATACATGATTATGATAATTTTTTAGGTTTATTATTCCTTTTATATCACTTTTTATGATTTTATAAACATTATTAAATCATTTAACATAATAATGGTCATTTGGTCGATATATGGTACATCAGTCAAAAATGAACTTCTTATAATTACAAGTTGTTCATGTGGGAAAATTTATATTACCTCTAGAATAATATTAATGATTTTTGTATAATATATATCATATATATATAGTATATATAATTATTTATAACACTATATAATATTTGGAGATAAGATACTAAATGCCCTGTTCATGGAGATGGTATGTCGTTGGTATGCATGAACGCTACTTTAATTTTTGTTTCTTATTTTAATGGAATTAAAACTTAATAATGCATAGGTATATTATAATTCCAGTATAATATCATATATAATTTCAGAAACATCAACCTTTATACATTAAACATCTTCCATGAATGAATCATATCACTTTTAGTGGCGGCAGTCTACACTACCCCAAATGAAATTATTATATTTATCCATTATGGAAACCATAAAGGTATTATATAAATTAAAAATAAATAAGTATAGAGACAATATATATAATATATATCTCATGATAATACAATATCATCTTAATTACCAAGATAAAAGGTCATAGGAGATGATTTAATAATCATCGTTTCGTGAGGCAGTAGTTCGTTGTCCATAGAAATAGTATGTTCTTTAACCATTAGATGGAGGTGTATGTATGTGTAGTTTGAATCCATCCCATAACAATAACCTTGTATATTTAAGATACTTTTGTATTTATAAAATAATAAAATAAGTAGATTTAAGGGGTTTTTGGATGTAAAATAATAGAAAATATCTTAAGAGAAGATGTTGCCTTTAAATCGGGTAACTCTCTTTGCTTTGAACCAAATGTCTTTATTGATGTTCCTTATTCCAAAGGGAAGGATTCTAGGTGAAATAGAGGGATCATGAGAGCTTATTTGGGATAATGTTGGATAATACAAGGGTCTTTAGAAGTGTGATTAATGGGTTAGAGGTGAGGTCTTTTTATAAGTGGGGAGGGTCTCTTTAGGAAAGAATGAAAATATAAATTTGATTATATAACAATTTTCGGTTTCTTATGTCCAAAACTTATTGATGTCAAATATAAGATGACTCTTCTTCTTAATAAAATATTAGAAGAATAATTTTATAGGTTTGGGATATTGTTTTAATCTACTTAATCTTATTTATTTATATCATTCATTAATGAAGTAAATTATGCATCATTATTGTGAAATAAATAATTTTATTTATTTGATGTCTAAAAATTAAACAGAAATACAATGATGTGGGAAATATTTTTAGATTTAAAATTATTTTTAATAGTAGAAAAGATAACTTATACAACCCATGTAAATAATTTATTTACTAAAATATATATGTTATTTCGTTTCTGTTTTTACTTTAAATTAATTAATATATTGTCATTGTCACTTTTAAGTGGCTCCTTGGGATCCCAAAATCGACCCAATGATGTCTATAGTCGAAAAAATTATGTTTCACACAATGTTGATACATGTTCTTTATTTACCTGTGATGTTATAATATGTAATATATTTCTTCAATTTTATTAAATTTGGACCTTTATTTGGGCCACTTGATAAGCGATAAACATTTTTAGATCTCTATCATTCAAATATTTACAAGAATCACATTCCTCCTCCACTATAAAATTGTACTCAACCCTCCAACATATTCACACCTCCCAAACCATTTTCCTCAAACAAAAATATATTAAATAAACTCCAAAAATAAATTACTTTATTCTATAATCCTCCCACTGGTAATAAATTCATAAAAGTAATCTAAATGGTTCAAACAAAAAGGAGTTACCCTAAGAAAAGGAAACATCCTTCCTTGATATTTGGTTTCATTTTCATTCACCACCATGTAAATTATACTTCTTTAGTGATCATATATTAACCTATGTATCCTATATGTACTGATATTTTTTTTATTCTAATATTTTGACCTACAATTACACATATATCCATCTAATAAGTATTGAATGTACCATTCTTGTGTAAGGAAAACTGCTACAACATGAAATAATATCGTTTGTCTTTTCATTAAAACATCAAATGGATCTTAATTATGATGAAAACTATATTTTTATATTTTTATATTATATTTATGATTTATTTACTCTTATTTAAATATTATATAAATAATAACTTCATCCATTATATTTTTTGTAAATATGATTACATCGTTTGTCATCGTGTGGACTAACACCTCTTCAAAGTGATGTGATTTATCCAAACTTTTCATTGAATTTATTAAGGAAGGTTTTAGTAAAATAATTATATATATATGAAATAATAATACTAATGCAATTATTATGTATATTTATATTAATATATATCATTTACTTTCTTTCTTTCAATTTGACAATAATATGGAAACATTGTTGATGTGTACGTATGACCAACAGTCTCTATGAACAATATATTATATTTCATAATTAAATATTATATAAGTATTTATAAATATAAATTTAATTAATATATATGAAATATAGTTGTTTAAAATTTTTGAAATAAGTAAATCAAAATCTAACTAAGAGGACCAAGAACAACAAGTCAAAACATTTATGAAAAACAAAGCAGTTATCACCAGAAACGTAATTTTAACGCGTAGTTATTAATGAAAAGGTAATAAAGGTAAAAAGTTTATCATAAATGATTTTATAACCATTAATATGTTTCTATTATTTTTTTATAATAAACATATATATATATTATATTGCAGGTTTTAATGAGTTTGATGAGGTTTAATAAATAATGAAGGGGTTTTCTCGTCTCACTTTTATTTTCTGTGAGACACAAGCCATGTTAACCTACTATTTCCTATATGTGTTGTGTATAATCTCAATTCTTTTAGTGTATTATTAATAAAATATAATATATGTGTATCAAATATCCATTTTATAAACTTCATTTCTAGTGTTTTAGGTCTCAAAATTTTGAAAATCACTAATATAATTTTGTCTCATTTTTCTGCCACTATGAAACATGACATGGTATGCACCAATATTATTTTACGAGGCTTGTATATAACCATTTTATATGTTATATAATAATCTAAATTATATTAATTATATGTTATGATTCTTTTAATTTCATTTTCAAACATGGGGAGAATAATTCAATGTTACTAAGTGGTAAGAGTTTATAGAAACAATCTCATAATTTCTCGGCATTCCTAATGATTATGCTTACATTGATGAATTATTATGATCTATCCTTCATGAAATACCATGAGTTTTATTAACCTTAAGTTATTCACATTATATCTAATTAATGGTACCCCTTCTGTCAACTCTTTGTTACATAATATAATTAAGGAAACTTTCTTATGAAAATTTGACTATATATCTCTTTTCTATAAGAAATATATGTTCTTTAAAATTCATGTATTATAAAATTATTTTAAAAAATTATTCAATATTATTATATGATTATTACAGGAAATTTTTACCCTAATATTATCTCTAAAAAACTTTTTTAAACGGAATCTTATTGTAGTTATCTGATCAAGTATCTTTTCAAAACCTCTATGGTGAAAAAGGAATGTTTGGAATGTACAGACATACTCACCTTCGTAACTATAATTTCATTTATTCTATCTTTATAATTTTACGTGGTTATATTTTTTAAAGAATTTATTTTCTAATATACTTGAAATTTTATGATTTTAAAATTCCATTAAAATAATAATGTTTTTCATAAAAAAATAAGAATGTTTTTTAATTTATGTTCAATTCATCCATTATTTGTTTAAAAATATATTTCTTCCTATAAATAGAAGTAAATGATATCCAAGTTTATTATATAAGTTTTTAAAGTATTTTTAATGAAAAATATATTTATAAATGAACATTCAAGATTCATTTATAATATTTCACAGGAAAAATATTTTCACAATATTTTCATGATTTGTTATATTCTATCAAGGATATTTAAATGTAAAATTTTTTTCCAAGTGTTTTATGTTTTAACTAAACGTTTTTAAAAGAGTAAGGGTTATTTTTCTCATGAAATATTTTAAAATGACATTTCAAAATTGTTTCATATCCAATATGTAATTTTTCATTTATAATCATGCATTTTTGGGAAATGATCTAAAGCATCCACTCATATTCTTTCCCTGAATGGTTTATATTATGATGGAATAATGTTTATAAAGCTCATTTCTATTTCATTTTTTATATGTTTATGAAATCTATTTTGATTTCAAGGGTTATATTTTTATGAATGTTGTTTCCTATTTCATGGGTTATATTCTTTTGAAACCTACATCATTTAATTGGTTATGCTTTGATTAAATGATTTTGAAACCTATATATTGTTTGCACAGGTTATGATATGATTACATTTTTATGATACCCATTTTATTTCATGGGTTATGATATGATTTTTTATGATCCTGCGAAACATGTATGTATTGTTTTATTGTGATATGGGGTGGACTTATTTCTACCCCTAATTAATTGTGTAAAGATTTATATATAATAATATATACACTTCTTGAATGGTCAGTGAACTCAATTGAGAAAAAGAGTTTTTCCGCTAATTTTGTCTTGGGAGTGAACATTGACTAAAAATATGGACATATGGGTGAACCATGACTACCATTATGGGATGGTTAGGGAACACATACTATTAATATGCATTTTTCAAGGATGAATTCAATACTATAGAAATACTTTTTATATTCTTCTACATCTTCCACAAATTCTATGTATTATTTGTATATTATGATTTCACAGCCAATTATCTAGAATCCATTATTATTCATGTTTTATGAACTTACAATATTTATTCCATGACTCATGTATATAATCATTTGAATTCATGGTATGATATTCAAATGTTATTATGATGTTCTCAAACCCTTATAGTAAGCCTTAAAAACTACTCTAGAACCCATAGAAATTCTATTTATTAAAAAAGACTATTTCTTCCCGAACAGAAGAACACATGTCGTGTAGTCAAAACTACAGGGCATGCATTCTAGATTTTTCAGGACTGTAATCCTTTTAAACTACTCCGAAACCCATAGAAACACTGAAACGAACATTGAAAGTGCCAAATTATGATCCGTGGGGGCCCATAGTCCCCATGAGTCTAATCCTCGCATCTTACACGGGTTATAACAAAGAAAACAAGGAAATGATCCACCAAATTCCTGTCTGTGATGGCCCATAACACATCAAGAACCAATGTTAGGCATTCATTCCACAAAACCATAAACAACCAATACCATATCAAATAGCAGGTATTCTTATCAAGTCATCTATCACAACAACATGTATATTCCACACAACATCTATCATAACAACATGAAATTTCTAATGTATCCTAGATGGAATGGAAAAACTGTGTGACATGTGATTTATAGAAAGTGCATATACAATTCATGATATGGAATACCCTTATCTCATCAGTTTGTGACAAAAATAGAACCTTAATAACATCAATAGTAATAACACAAAACATGTGATTAACCAATAGGTGATAATCAGATCAATCGTAAACTTGAAAAACCAGAAGAAAATTGAATAAACAAGTTATATTGGATTTCCCATATTCCAGGGTTATCGACTCCTGGGAACAACTTATTACCAAGTACTGATTCCATCCTATCCCTGTCTAAAGGCTCCAAATAGTAAATCATGTGAAAATAATTCCTCTAATTCAACTTTGTAGTGTCCCAGTACCAGAATCCAGTGAGAAGCACCCTATGCCCTATTGGTAACATAGCCTCAAGTGCATTTCCCCAAACGCCAGAGGCTAGTGAATAGCAACGAGGGACTTTGGTGTGATAGTGGAGAAACTATGCTCTCATTGGTAGAGTACACAGCAGAAGTAAACAATACACACTATTGTAGAAGTAGTAAATATACAACAACAGTAAATAGCAGAAGACTGGAAGAATAAAAAACTAGATCACACACACACACACAAAAAGATATATATATATATATATATATGAAATGATGCATGATACATATGTCCAGGAAATCAGCCAAACAAGTCACAATGTTGTAAATACAAATAGTTTTAAACTAAAGTACAAAATGAAAGATAAATAGCTCCTCATCATCGCAAGCCTAAGCTTGGCCCCATGCTCCCCAGCTCCACAATAATCAAGTACCTATAGTAGAAGGTTGATTTATCTTATCTATACCTACAAAAATATAATCTATTTGGGCCCAAAATCATGACCCAAACAGGGTGTGAGACTAAATCCGAGTAAGAAACCACCCGAAGATCTATACCTAATAGTTAGTGAGTATATGTCGGGTAAAAGTATAGAAATCAGTAAACATGAAATCACTAAGCCGAAAACAATCCAATGTTTAAAGCATTCAAATCACTACACAACATTCAATAGCTAACCAATTTAGATAAGCACAACATATAATCCTCTAGGAAGTACCCACAACCTATCCCCTCTGGTCCTACATAAAAAGAACAAGAAACCCTCTAGGCAGCACACTCGGTCTAACCCCTCTGGTTCTGTCACATAAATATAATAATACTTTTTATGTAAGTGCTCATAGTTCATTCCCCATATAGTCAAAGGTAAATCAAGACTCTCTGAGGAAGATCACGCAGTCATTTCTCCATATAGTCTAGGGTAGTCAAAGACTCTCTATGGAAGCTCACATATTTAATTCCCCTTATAGCCCCAAAGTCTAGGACTCTCTGTGGAAGCTCGTGTAGACAATTCCCCTTTTATCCCATGTCATACAATTCAAACAAAGACTCTCTGAGGAAGCTCATGCAGTTCCCCTTATACAACTTTGTAATGTACATATTCTGAAAGCCACCCAAAGGTGCCCCGTACCCTGTTGGTCACATGGAATCCATCGCATTTCCTCGAAAGCCAGAGGCTGCCGACTAGCATCATGAGCCTTGGTTGTGATAGTGGAAAACTAAGCACTCATTCCCAGAGTACAAAGCGGATGTAAACAATATAGGCAATTGTGGATGCAGTAAACATCCAATGACAGTAAACAGTTGAAGACTGAAAAAATAAAACACTAGAGCATATATATATATATATATATATATATATCAAATGATGCATGATACATATGTCTAGAAAAGCAGTCAAACAAGTCACAATGCTGGAAATACAGATAGTTCTAATCTAATGTACAAAAATAAAGATAAACAGCTCCTCAGCATCGCAAGCCTGAAATTGGTCACATGCCCCCCATCTTCATAGCAATCATGTGCCTGATGTATTAGGGCATTTTACCTTATCAATACCTGTAATAATATAATCTCTTTGGGCCCAAAATCATGACCCAAATATGGTGTGAGACTAAATCTAGTAATAAACCACCCAAAGATCTTTGCCTAACATTCAGTGAGTATATAGCCGGTAAAAGTAAAAAAAGTAGTAAACAAGAAAATACTAAGAAGTAAACAATACACAGTTTGAAGCATTCAAATCACCACACAACATGAAATAGCTAAACAAAGCAGATAAACAAAACAGGTAACCATCTGGGAAGTACCCACAGCCTATCACCTCTCCTCTTACCTAAAAAGTAAAAGCAACCCTCTGGGCAGCACACTCGGTCTAACCCCTCTAGTTCTATCATAGTAATATAATAAGACTCTCTGAGGAAGCTGTCACAGTCAATAACCCATATATTCATAGGTAAATCAAGACTCTCTAAGGATTCTCACACATTTTATTCATCATATAGTCTAGGGTAGTCATGGAATCTCTAAGGAAGCTCACATGGTCAATTCCCCTTATAGCCCCAAAGTCTAGGACTCTCTAAGGAAGATCACTTGGTCAATTCCCCTTATATCCCAGGTCATACGATTCAAACAAAGACACTCTGAGGAAGCTCATGCAGTCAATCCACTTATAGTCTCAAGTTTATAAGGACTCTCTATGGAATCTCGCTCAATCCATTCCCCTTATAACCCCAAGTGGTTCAAGGCTCTCTAAGGATACTCACTCGATCAATCCCCCATATAGACTAAAGTGCTCAAAGACTCTCTAAGGAAGCTCACCCGGTCAATTCCCCTTGTAGTCTACTACACCAGGTTCTTACGACCCTGTGTAGGTTAATGAGCCTAGTAGTGTAATATGGAAAAAGTAAAGATACAGAGCTACATGGATAAATAGTCTACATCATATCAATCATTTAAGAATACAAACTCTCCATACTACACCATCAAGCATGGAAAACAGGCAAAGAAGCCAAAGGAAAAATTGGACCAAATGGTCGTAAACAGAACATGCATGGGAAAAACACATTCAAATCATATAAATTATCTATATTCAAAAGAAATTTTACTCTACATGGGCATACAATCAAGGAAAGAAAACAAAAGTGGTAAACGGTAAATACACAGTACCCCGTTCAAAGGTATTGGTGGAATTTTCAAATAATACTCAACGAATTCGAATGGAAAGGCACAAACCACCTACCTCTTAGTGTTTGGAAAAATCGACCCTTCACCTAATCACGCTCCAAACTGGGAGAACACCTCCTCTAAACCACCTCAAAAACTCATCCCTATAAACAACAAGGTCATCCTTTAACACAAAAAGGAAGAACAACCCAAGATATACGTGCAACCATTGTAGAACTAGGAAACTATGAATGAGATAGGGTTAACCCTAACTAAAACCTCAAATATCCAAAATAGAGGATTACCTGAGGAGAACCGCCTTCGATTCCCCAATAAAACAATTCGATTTTCCTCTGAAACAAGCCAAGGAGCTCCCCAAACCTTTAAAAATAACAACTACCACTTGATCCGTGAGTGGGAGGAAGAATGGTGGAGGAATGGGAAATCTATAGTGGTACAAGACATAAAAATCACTATTGTATGTGGCCGAAAGGATACCCTGCACGGTTTGACTAACCGTATGCCAACCAAGTTGTTGCCACTCTCTCACTCACAGACTTCGTACTTCTTGCCCGCACGGTCTGGAAAACCCGTGCACCATTTGTGCGGATCCCACTATCTCACCCAGGGACTTTAAACTACTTGCCCACATAGTCTGACAATCCATGCTCTACCCGTGCAGAGCCCACTATCAAGGGTTCATAGTTTCCTAGGCTAGCCACATAGTTTGTTCAGATCGTGAGCCAACTGTCCGCCCCTATACGACCTCCACAACATTAAAGGTTTTTCACATAAATTCTTTTTTACTCAAAAACGATCAAAAAAGTCAAAACATGCCTGAAAATAAGGTCTAGGTTCTAACACCCATTCCACCCTCATCCCAAGATAAATTCCTCCTCACCGCACTGACATCCAATAAGGAAGCCTCTTCCGCACATGTGACTGATGTTATTAATATTTTCATGACTTATTATATTCCCCCTTTACTTATTTTATATGAAATGTGCATAATTTGTGTGAAATATTAATGTTTTAATATTAAGTATAATATTTGAGCATTTTTAGAAGTAGTCAAATTGAGTCAGTATAATGTTTTACTTATAACTATCACTATAATGATCCAAATTTTGTGGTTCTTGTTTTGTAGGATTATCCTTTCAATATACAACATTTCATTAGAAGGAACCATGATCCAATTATGCCATTTTAAGGGTAATATGGTCCTCACAAACAAGACCAAAGAATCTGTGAAGAAACAGGACTATTCATGAAGATTGATTTACTGGGCTCAATCCAGAAGTTAAAAAACCTTAACTATCCACCATAATTTGGGGGACACTACATTTCATCTTGGATAAAAAATTTCATGGCCCAAATCCAAGTACAAGGGGCCCAAATAAATCTTTGAAGTCCAGCCCACCATTCTGGCCGAGAATGAAAATCAGTATAGTATGCATGACATATCTCCTGATGTAATCATCCAAGCGATCTGAGATTTTTCAGTGTGAAAGAGGAGATATAGGTGGCCGAATATTTTGACGA
Organism: Viscum album; assembly: GCA_963277665.1. Taxonomy (NCBI): domain Eukaryota; kingdom Viridiplantae; phylum Streptophyta; class Magnoliopsida; order Santalales; family Viscaceae; genus Viscum; species Viscum album. Next base: position 104,799,377 of record OY728160.1, on the reverse strand, counting down.
AACAATTCGGATTTGAAGGAATATTCATATTCAAAAACCCTTTCAAATTATGGACTTAAAAAAGACTGGATTGAAATGGACAGTTTATGTTTGTTTAATCAACCGGCCATAACTTTTGATCCTTAAGTCCAAATGACTCCAACCTTTGAGAGTAGTCGGCCAACATTATTTTCTACAACTTTGAAGAAGGAGCTATTTGAATATTCGGCTGTCTGAATAGCTCAATTGGCGATGCAAGTGGAGGGACAGATTGGGAAAGCAAACAGTCCACTCCTTGGGCTATAAATACTCTCTCCTTCTCTCCTTGAGAGGGGTTGGCATTTAAGAAGAGAGGAGATCATATTGGCACGACCAAAGATTTGCCAAAGGCTTGGGAGGACCTTACATAATCAAGTTTACACTTGAGGGACCTTTCCTCTTCTCTTTCTTTTCACTTAGTTTTGTGTTCTTCATTTTTGTAATTTTGTAAGTCCTTTATTTTGTAATTCTGTTTTAATGAAAGTTTCTTCTTCAATATCTCTTATTATCCTACACCTTCTGTAGTATAGTATTCATGGTCTTAAAATAGTTTGAATCATTTTAAATTACAGTACCTTATCTTGCTTCCTCATTCAATCGAAATTCTTTTTTTGATTCTCAAAATATTTCGTGTGTGTGTTCGGCACACTACTCTTATCTTGTCCCTTTCTTTTTCTTCTATTTATAATTCATCACCATAAACATATATTACCAGATTAATAAACATCATAATGGCTGAGTAAATCTCTCATTGGGGTGAGTTATAATTTAGGTATGTTAAGTGATTGAGAGCTTCTGCTCGATGAATATTCTTTGAATTAACATTGTGTATGTTGGACTTAACATGTCATGGATTAATGACTTGTTTTGTTTAACATGTGGTTTCCATGGATTATTGGAACCATAAATACACAACCATAAATAAGATCTGATTGATATTATAACCTTATGTTAAGTTAAGTATTGGTTTAAAGCCTTAACACTTAAGAATTCTAATAAACATCATCTTGTGTCATGGGTGTTAATTTAAATGCAATATAAAGCAAAGCTCAAGGATATCACAAGCTTAACTAACCTAATGATGAACTCACCCCAATCTCTATCAACTTGTTAAATTAAACGTCATTCATTAAACATTTCAATTAAGCTCTTCAAACAAACCCCCCCAATCAAAATACAATCAACTAAAAACAAACAACTACTACAAAGTATCATCGCAGAGGATTCGACCCGAGTGCTGCTATACACATTAGCAGAGCACCGGAACCTTGACCGGTCGATAGGCGACAATCGGCCGTGCGTTTCAAATGGCGCCGTTGCCGGGGATGGTGCTTTAAGTATTCATTAGTTTCTGGTTATTGTAAAAAAAACCAAAAAAAATACAAAAGTTTAAAAAAAATTGAAAAAAAAACACAAATAAAAACCCGTCTTCCTCTTAAAAATCATAAACTGAAAAAAAAATACAAAGAAAAACCCATCTTCCTCTTTCTTCCAAAATCTCTCTGAATGCCCCGTAGCCTTCCAAACAATCCCTCGGATTTGTTAGACCCTGAAATTGAGCGAACACTTCGCCAACTTAGGAGGAACATAAGAGATACTCAAATAATTCAAGAACCAGCCCTCATCCAACCAGTTGAAATTGAAATTGCCAATCCTAGGGAACAAACCCTAAAAGAACTTGCTACCCCTAATATGAATTACCAACCTCTTGGAATTCAATATCCAAACATTGAAGCTGACTTCGAACTCAAATCGGGTTTGATTCATCTTCTCCCTCATTTTCACGGGCTAGCCGGTGAGGATCCACATCTTCACCTTAAAGAGTTCCAAGTAGTATGCTCTACCATGAAGCCTCAAGGGGTTTCTGAAAAACAAATCAAGCTTAGAGATTTCCCCTTTTCCCTAGTGGATTCTGCCAAGTCATGGCTCCACTACCTCCCACCTGGTTCCATAAACTCATGGGTTGACATGAAGAGACTTTTCCTTGAGAAGTTCTTTCCCGCTTCCCGAACAGCTTCTATCCAAAAGGAAATAAGCGGCATCCGTCAATTCCCTAAAAAATCACTCCATGAGTATTGGGAGAGGTTCAAAAAGCTTGTGGCAACATGTCCACACCATCAAATCCCTGACCAACTCCTGATCCAATACTTCTATGAGGGGTTATTGGCTATGGAGCGAACTCTCATTGATGCCGCAAGTGGCGGTGCTCTTGTTGACAAAACTCCTACAGCTGCAAGAGATCTCATAAGTAACATGGCTGCAAACACGCAGAAATTCCATACTCGAGAACATGCTCAAGTGAAACAAGCCCAAGAGAATCAATCCATAGAGCCCAACAAGATGACTGAGAGGATGAGTGAACTTACAGGTCTTCTGCGTCAACTAGCGGTGGCTACCAAAGCCCCAACCTCATCTTCTCCACAGTCACTATTCCCTGGACCTATCAAGAGTTGTGGAATCTGCAACTCTCCATCTCATCCAACTGACACATGTCCACAACTTCATGATGATCCATCTGATTCATCTAGTCCAATGGAGCTCAATGCGGCATATGCTCAGCGAAACTTCAACCCTCAACAATCAGGTCAGTTTGTTAGAAACTTCAAACAACCCCACTCTGAGCCCTTCTCTTCTACCTTTAACCCACCTCTGAGGTATGCTAATCCCATTTCTCATCCTCCGCAGTTCCCTCCTCAAAACCCAAACCAGTTTCAATATAGTCAAGGTGTTGGTAACTTCCAACAACCTTACCCTTTTGTCCCTCAACCCCAAAGGAACAATCCTCCTCCTGGATTCCACTATCCTAACGAGCCTTCCCAATTCCCCACCCAATACAATCGCTTTCCCAAGAACCAAAATCAAGGCCAACCCAATTTGGGACAAGCCTCTTCTTCTAAACAACCGTGGGAAAGTGCTGTAGAGGATCTTGCTTCCTTCACCCGTTCTAGCCTCAAGAACATTGAAACCCAAATAGGTCAACTTGCATCCCACCTTAGCCAGCAACAACCATCCAATTCATCCCAACTCCCAGCTCAACCATTACCCAACCCCTAAGGGTAATGTAAGTGCAATTGCACATAGATCGGGAAAGCAAATTGCAATGCCCCATGATGATTTCTCTACCTCCCCTTTCGATGTTGATCTAGAAAATGAAAAGAACAAAAAGCTGGAAAAGGAACTTGAATCCACTCCTTCACCTCCTTCCATTCCTCTAAGGAACCCAATTCCTTTTCCTCAAGCCATCTCCAAGCCTAAGAAGTCCTTTGGACCTGATCCTGAAATGCTTGACATGTTTAGACGTGTTGAAGTGAACATCCCCCTCTTAGATTCCATCAAACAAATCCCTAAGTATGCCAAGTTTCTTAAGGAATTGTGCACCCATAAGAGGCAACTTAGGAACATTGAAAATTTTTCAACCCAACAGTCCATTCCCATGAAGTGCAAAGATCCAGGGACCTTCACGGTTCCATGTCAAATAGGGAGTTCCAACTTTGATGATGCACTCATAGACCTTGGAGCCTCAATAAATGTCATGCCCAAATCTATTTTCTCCAACCTTGGTCTAGGTCCCTTGCACCCAACGGGTGTTGTCATTCAATTAGCCAATCGAAGCACTGCCAGTCCTGAGGGGATAATTGTGGATGTTCTTGTTCGGGTCAATGATCTTATCTTCCCAGCTGATTTCTATGTCCTTGACATAGAAGGTGAGACGAACTCTTCTCGATCTCCCCTAATTCTAGGAAGACCATTCCTCATGACTGCGAGAACCAGGATTGATGTCCATTCAGGCATCTTATCCATGGAATTCGGTGACCAACTGGTCAAGTTCAACATTTTCCAAGCCATGTGATACCCATCTGAGGATCACTCTGCATTCTCAATCCATTCTTTTGAGGACACTTCTAAGATTCAATCGAACCCCAATCCACCATGTTCTTCATGTTATAATGATAAAGGATCTTGTGAAATCTGCACCATGATTAACAAATTCATAAATGGTGAAGTTGTTGTGGACCTCTCATTCATAGAATCCATCAATCTGGAGGAACTTGAAAACTCTCTTGAATCCCACATCAACTATGATCTCTACTGCTCCACCTTGGACAGTGTTGAGGAAAATGATCCAAACCCATCTGGAATCCCTTCTCCTTCTCCTAACTTGTCTAGCTCTCAAATCAAGGCTGAAACTGATCTAAAACCACTTCCTTCACACCTCAAGTATGAATTCCTTTTCCATAATCCCTCCTACCCTATCATTATCTCTGCTTCACTTTCTGAAACTGAGGAGTCCCAACTTGTTCAAGTGTTAGAAGAAAACAAAAATGCCTTAGGTTGGACCCTAGAGGATATTCCAGGAATCAACCCTTCCCTTTGCACGCATCACATCCATCTAGAGGAATCATCCAAACCAATTAGGCAACCTCAAAGAAGACTCAATCCACTCATACTTGAGGTAGTTAGGGAAGAGATTACTAAGCTTCTTCAAGCTGGTATTATCTACCCAATTTCTGATAGTGAATGGGTTAGTCCAATTCAAGTTGTTCCTAAGAAGGGCGGGATAACAGTTGTCACAAATGAACATGGAGAAGTGGTCACAACTCGAGTGAAAAACAAATGGCGTGTGTGCATCGATTATCGCAAATTGAATGCTGAAACAAGAAAAGATCACTACCCACTTCCTTTCCTTGACCAAATGCTTGAGAGATTGGCCAGAAAGTCACACTATTGCTTTCTTGATGGTTACACCGGCTACTTCCAAATTCCAATTGCACCTCAAGACCAAGAAAAGACCACATTCACGTGCCCCTTTGGAACCTATGCCTATAGGCGAATGCCTTTTGGCCTTTGTAATGCTCCTGCAACATTCCAACGGTGTATGATGAGTTTCTTTTCTGAATTCATTGAGAATTGCATGGAGGTCTTCATGGATGACTTTACCATTTATGGCGAGTCATTTGAATCTTGCTTACATTCACTCTCTTTGGTCCTTCAAAAGTGTGTTAAGTGCAACCTTGTGCTGAATTTTGAAAAATGTCACTTCATGGTTTCAAATGGGACTGTTCTAGGGAACATAATTTCTCAAGAGGGTATCCAAGTTGATCCAGCCAAAATTGAGGTGATCCAATCACTTCCTGAACCCAAATCAGTTCGAGACATTCGGTCCTTCCTTGGTCATGCCGGTTTCTATCGGCGATTCATTCAGAACTTCAGCAAGATTTCCCTCCCACTCACTCGTTTACTTCAAATTGATGTCACATTCAATTTTGATGAGGCTTCCAAGAGAGCCTTCATTGAACTCAAATCTTCTCTCACATCTGCTCCAATAATCCAACCCCCAGATTGGTCCTTACCATTTGAATTGATGTGTGATGCTTCTGATAGGGCCATTGGGGCTGTTCTTGGTCAAAGAAGAGAAAACATTCCTCATGTCATCTTTTATGCCTCAAAAACATTGGATGAATCTCAATCACACTACACTGTGACTGAAAAATAACTTTTAGCTGTGGTTTTTGCCTTGGATAAATTCCGGCCCTATCTATTAGGTGCCAAAATCGTCATCTTCACGGACCACTCAGCATTAAAGTTCTTACTTAAGAAAAGTGATTCCAAACCAAGGCTAATAAGATGTATTTTAATGCTCCAAGAGTTTGACCTTGTGATAAAAGATAAACCTGGAAAAGAAAACCATGTGGCTGACCACCTGAGTAGAATTTCTAATTCTTCTCATTCTGAAATAATTGATCCTGATTTTCCAACTGAACACCTATCCTCTCTCACTCCAAAGTTACCATGGTATTCCCCAATTGTCAATTACTTGGTTTCCGGTGTTTTCCCTGAATATTTTTCAAAAGAACAAAAAGAAAAGATGAAAAGTGATTCAAAGCATTATTTTTGGGAAGATAATAAACTTTGGAAAACCGGGGCTGACATGGTAATTAGGAGATGTGTTGATGAAACTGAACAATCCTCCATCTTGGAATTCTGCCACTCAATGCCTGGAGGTGGCCACTTTGGACCACAAAGGACTTCTCGAAAGGTCCTAGATTCTAGATTCTTTTGGCCTTCACTCTTCAAGGACTCACACGAGTTCTGTCAATCATGTCCCACTTGCCAAAAGTTTGGCACAATTTCCAAAAGAAACGAAATGCCTCAAAAGCCATTAATCTTCTGTGAGCTTTTCGATGTTTGGGGCATCGATTTCATGGGACCATTTCCCCCTTCCAATGGATTCTCATACATTATTCTTGCGGTTGATTATGTTTCTAGGTGGGTCGAGTCCAAACCCACTAGGAAAGATGATGCTCAAACTGTGAGTGAGTTCCTCAAAACCCATATCTTCCATCGATTCGGAACACCACGTGCTTTGATAAGTGACTTAGGAACTCATTTCTGTAATAGAACCATGGAGTCACTTTCGAAAAAGAATGGGGTTGTACATAAAACATCCACTGCATATCACCCTCAAACAAATGGAATGGCTGAACTTTCTAACAGAGAAGTGAAAAAAGTGCTTGAAAGAATTGTTAAGCCCACAAGAAAAGACTGGCCCGATAGACTTGGTGAAGCACTTTGGGCCTATCGAACAGCCTATAAGACACCCATTAGGATGTCTCCATTTAGGCTAGTTTTTGGTAAAGCCTGTCATTTACCAGTTGAAATCCAACATAAGTCATTTTGGGCTGTCAAAACTTGTAATTTTGATTGTGAAAAATCTGGTGAAGAAAGATTGTTGCAGTTGACTGAATTGGAGGAGCTTCGACTCGATTCGTATGAGAACTCCATTCTCTACAAAGAAAAGGCAAAGTCACTCCATGACAAGAACATTCTTAGAAAGGTATTTTATGAAGGTGAAAAGGTAATGCTCTTCAATTATCGATTTCGACTTCACCCTGGTAAGCTTAATTCTCGTTGGGAAGGTCCTTTTGTTATTACTAACGTTTACCCATTTGGTGTAGTGCAAGTCCAAGACCCTTCTTCAAAAAGAACATTCACGGTAAATGGACAACGGTTAAAGCATCACCATGAGAGGTCTCACAATCCAGGAACCACGTCGACTTCCATCGAAACCCCATCCACTTCAATAGAACCACCACTGGATGGAGACCCGCCAAATCCAAAACAGGGGGCACCTGTTTCCCTTTAACTCTATCTCTCCTCAATCTCTCTTCCCTCTCTTCTTCTCTCTATTTCTTCTTCTTCCTCTCTCCCTCTCATTTTTTTTACAACATTCTTCCACAACCTTTTTTCTATTTTCTCTTTTGTGTGGATCTGTCATTAAAAATAAAAAAATTTAAAAAAAATAATTAAAAACAAATGAAAATTGAAAAAAAGGGGTTTCATAATTACTCATCATCCAATATTGAAATTTTGTCCAACCATTTTGGGGAGTCAAAAGTCTTGTTTTAAACTCAAATATATTGAATTTTTATCTCAAACATGGGTAAACAATTTTGTGTCAATAACAAACATTTTGAATGAACAATTTTTGTTGGAAAATGATTCTCCCCTACTGTGAGGAATAACATTAGCCTTCATGCCAAGGTCATCTATGGCCATATTTTTCATTGTGTGACTTCACCACTGATTGTGAGTCTTGAGTTTGTGGACATTCGATCTGAATTTCCATCTTTTGTGTGCATTAATATGATAGAGGCATTTTCTAAGCCACATGAGAATCAAAATAGCCAAATAGCCTCCCGTTACCCTTACATTGATCCTACTTTTGAAAGCCCCTTTGAGCCTATGAAACCCTTTATTTTGATAGCCACATTACAAGACTAATACCTTGACCCACCCAACATCTTCATGGATTTTCATTGTACAATTTATTGAAATTTAAGTGTGGGGGGAATAGACTTCATCTTTGGGCGTACTTTCATTGATTTCCAATGTGTCATCATATGCTTGAGGGCAAGCATCCATTCAAGTGTGGGGGAGAGGTTGTAATTCTGTGAGATTTGGGGTGTATATGTTTAATTGTCATTTGTACAAATGTCATTGAAAAGTGTTCAAAAAAATGAAAAAAATTATATAAAAAAAATGAAAAAAATAAAAAAAAGGAATGGGTTGTGTCTTGGGTGGGTCAAAAATCATTCATCATCAACCATTGATCATGTTATAAATTAGTTCCATGTGGAGATCAAGCATGGGTTGGGAGATGACTGTGAGACTTGTTTCAAGCACAACTTTCGAAAAAAAAGAGCAAAAAAAGAAAAAAAAGAACACTTGAATCATCTTGTTTTGTTCCATTATTGGAAGTCTTCCATGTTGTACATATTCCATCATCTCACCCTATTCCATTTTCTATCTCCCTCACTTTTCATTCATCACACATTCATGCCCTTGTAAATATGTGTTTCTATTTCCTTTCAAATCAAATTTCAAAAAAAATGTGCATTGATTTTTCCATATTGGTGTTTTTAACCCCTCTTTTCCTTTGGACATTATATACCTACCGTCCCATAGCCACTGAAAACCCCCTTAAAAGACCTCTTGATTCTTTTACACATTATATTTGGGAATGGAAGCTGAGAGCTCTTACAAACTCTTGATTTTCACTTTTTGTTGGTGAATGAGTGAACCTCCTAAAATACATTTTTATCATCTTGAGAGGAGTAAGTTTTGAGTGCCTACATTTTCTAATTCGAACCTTGAACATGAAAAAATGAATTGTTTCTGATGCATTATTTTGAACCAAACTTGTGATGGAATTCAATATGGATGAGTGAAATAGTCTAAACCTCCCCTGATTGGAGAAAACAAAATTTTAATATTTGTTGGTGAGTGAAAATGATTTTGTCATGTTTTTATATTTGTTGCACATGAGGACACGCTCAAATCTAAGTGTGGGGGAGTTGATGTTATTAATATTTCCATGACTTATTATATTCCCCCTTTACTTATTTTATATGAAATGTGCATAATTTGTGTGAAATATTAATGTTTTAATATTAAGTATAATATTTGAGCATTTTTAGAAGTAGTCAAATTGAGTCAGTTTAATGTTTTACTTCTAACTATCACTATACTCATCCAAATTGTGTGGTTCTTGTTTTGTATGATTATACTTTCAATATACAACATTTCATTAGAAGGCACCATGATCCAATTCTGCCATTTGAAGGGTCATATGGTCCTCACAAACAAGCCCAAAGAATCTGTGAAGAAACTGGACTATTCATGATGATTGATTTACTGGGCTCAATCCAGAAGTTAAAAAACCTTAACTCTCCACCATAATTATGGGGACACTACATGTCATCTTGGATAAAAAATTTAATGGCCCAAATCCAAGTACAAGGGGCCCAAATAAATCTTTGAAGTCTAGCCCACCATTCTGGCCGAGAATGAAAATCAGTATAGTATGCATGACATATCACCTGATGTAATCATCCAAGCGATCTGTTATTTTTCAGTGTGAAAGAGGAGGTATAGGTGGACGAATTTTTTGAAGAAACAATTCGGATATGAAGGCATATTCATATTCAAAAACCCTTTCACATTATGGACTTCAAAAAGACTGGATTGAAATGGACAGTTTAAGTTTGTTTAATCAACCGGCCATAACATTTAATCCTTAAGTCAAAATGACTCCAACTTTTAAGAGTAGTCGGCCAACATTATTGTCTAAAACTTTGAAGAAGGATCTATTTGATTATTCGGCTGTCTGAATAGCTCAATTGGCGATGCAAGTGGAGGGACAGATTGGGAAAGCAAACAGTCCACTCCTTCGGCTATAAATACTCTCTCCTTCTCTCCTTGAGAGGGGTTGGAATTTAAGAAGAGGGGAGATCATATTGGCACGACCAAAGCTTTGAAAAAGTATTGGGAGGACCTTCCATACTCAAGTTTACACTTGAGGGACCTTTCCTCCTCTCTTTCTTTTCACTTACTTTTGTGTTCTTCATTTTTTTAATTTTGTAAGTCCTTTATTTTGTAATTATTTTTTAATGAAAGTTTCTTCTTCAATATCTCTTATTCTCCTCCACCTTCTGTAGTATAATATTCATGGTCTTAAAATAGTTTGAATCATTTTAAATTACAGTACCTTATCTTTCTTCCTCATTCAATCGAAATTCTTTTTTTGATTCTCAAAATATTTCGTGTGTGTGTTCGGCACACTACTCTTATCTTGTCCCTTTCTTTTTCTTCTCTTTATAATTCATCACCATAAACATATATTACCAGATTAATAAACATCATAATGGCTGAGTAAATCTCTCATTGAGGTGAGTTATAATTTAGGTATGTTAAGTGATTGAGAGCTTATGCTCGATGAATATTCTTTGAATTAACATTGTGTATGTTGGACTAAACATGTCATGGATTAATGACTTGTTTTGTTTAACATGTGGTTTACATGGATTATTGGAACCATAAATACAAAACCATAAATAAGATCTGATTGAGATTATAACTTTTGTTATGTTAAGTCTTGGTTTAAAGCCTTAACACTTAATAATTCTAATCAACATCATCTTGTGTCATGGGTGTTAATTTAAATGCAATATAAAGCAAAGCTCAAGGATATCACAAGCTTAACTAACCTAATGATGAACTCAGCCCAATCTTTATCAACTTGTTAAATTAAACATCATTCATTAAACATTTCAATTAAGCTCTGCAAACAACCCCCCCCCCCAATCAAAATACAATCAACTAAAAACAAACGACTACTACAAAGTATCATCGCCGAAGATTCGACCTGAGTGCTGCTATACACATTAGCAGAGCACCAGAACCTTGACCGGTCGATAGGCGACAATCGGCCGTGCGTTTCTGTGACCTCAGGTATAGAGTTGTTCATCCATTAACAGGTCATTGATGTGATGATCATCCCCATCCATTAATCCATCCATTTGGGGGTGTTCCCCGTATTCTTATAGAAACCAAAAATGGTCCCCTTCATACTAGTAACTAGTGAAGAGGAGGTCAGCCTCGCTTCTTTGGCACCCAGTATAGAGGTCCTCCCCATGTTCAGTTTGAATAATAAGAAGTCCCCCTCATACCGTCACTACTAAGGGAAGTAGAGAAGGATATATTTTCCATGATACTACCAGTTCTAGAATATTTCCTACCATCTCAAGAACATCCTATAGATATTTTCTTTTCTCATTTGCCAGAGGACATGGTGGTCCTCCCTGTGTTCCCTTTGAAATTTTTTAGGTTATCCACACACACCAACTCACCCAGGCAGATGTCATCTCCTCTTCAGCATCAGTTCAGTAAAAGATCCTCCTCAAGATGAAAACCTACCAAATCCTGGTGAACTATCCTAGGCAGTAGGGTGGGTCGATGCCTCCATAATAAGTATAATGAGATGTTTTAGAGAGTGATTAAACATGTCTTCTTCTTAGATTATGAATCAGAATGTGATTCGATAGTGGAAACATCACCCTGATCTTCTGTGTCAAGGGTCGGGGCCGGAATGAGGCCTATAAACCTTATCCTTCTTGAATGTGAGGTCCACTAAATTCCGTCCTTCCTCTGAAGATAAATCCTGGAGGAGGAAGATTCAATCTCCTTCTAAGACATCTACGTGAAATCCTCCCTATCATAAACAGGGCCATTCTCTACCTTAACTGGATATCATGGTGAATTATTATAGGGACCTATATAAGACAAAAATCATCCTGACTCACCAGTAGTAATCTCCACCCCAACGCAGGACATTGTGGTTTATAGTCTGTCTTACATGGATGTGGTATGAAAATCATTGAATTCTTTAGAAGACAACCCATGATGTTGTGGCCTGTCAGCTCTCTTGTCTTATTCTCCACTTGCCAGTATACCATCTCAGCAGTCTACATTAGTACCACTACTGGTCCCCCAGTTACCCCCAATCAACGAATGGGGAAACCAAGGGCCTGACCCCGAGTCTAAGATGATGATCTTGTGGGAAATCCTTATAGCATACCGTTTCCCAGTGTTGTTCTTTCCAATTGCAACCACTAACATCACTGTTAAAGAATCTCTAACCCAGGAAAAGCCACATGATTTCTCCAAAACATATGGGTGACGCAAATCTATCTTCATTATCATCGAGCTTCATACCCAGAGAGACAGGAAGACATTGACTATATTGGCTAGCAATTTGATATAGTCTACTTGGATGTTCTCTCTATGGATCAGTCTCCAGAGTTGCCTAGTCATCATCGGACCCTCCATCAATAGTGCATCGATATATTTAATGTTCTCTGTAAGATTATCAAGGATTCTTACCCCATTTACTGGTTCATGGTTGGGGGCATTGTACTACCCTTAATTTTAGATCTATCTGTCACCATCCCGACTATACAAGCATTGTTGAAAATTTTCCTTCAGGATGATTTGTTGTTTACATGGCCAACCTATTAGTGGGAGAGAAAAATCTAGAGATCCGTGTAGATAACTTACCCACCAAGGGAGTTCCCCACCTATTGGATCCATTGGGAATTATTAATAACCTACAATGAACTTTTCATGGTCTTCCTGTACCTACAAATTCATTACCCATGATCTGGAATCCTAATAATCGAATAGAGAATATTAGGGTCTTCAAACCCTCTGACCCATCTGGATCAGTGAAAAAAATGGAATATGATCCTGAAAAGGTCAATTTGCATAAACAGCTCATAGAGCATAAGAATATTGTCGATGACCTCTTTTGTGAATGTGTTACAGAACAAGGACAAGACTACGGTGATCCTCAATTGGGGAAGCATGGGCAGGTACAACTCCCCCTACAAGTTACCTCTGGGTGACCCCGACCATCATATCCACATATATTGGGTATAATTCGAAGGCTAAGGAAAGAGGGCGTGGTATGTTTCACCAAATCCACCTAATCAGTGTGATAATCTTTGTGACCCAGTTTAGGTTCCCCCATCTGCTCAAAAGGTAGTTCCCCGAGCTGCTCCATTGGTAGTCCCACCAGCAGCTCCACGAGCCACTGGTCATACTTATCATGATGAAAAACCTTCCAATTCACTGGTGTTAATAAAGAACATCCAATATAGGAATCCCTGTATAGATGATCCATTGGAATTTCTCAGTTTCCACCTCGAGGATTTGGTAACTCGACTAGTGGCAATAATTCATTATGGAAAGTCATATCTGTTATGGGTGGATGATATACAAGAACCCCTAGTTTTAGAATCCATACTTTTTCTACCATTAATGGGAATGGTGATCCTATATAGGATAAGGCCCACTTCATCTCAAGGGGTGGACCCATGCTGGGAACTACACTGTAGTAGGAGGTCGTTAAACATCAGTATTTCATACGAACATTGGAAGGTCCTTTTTTGATTTGGTACACCCAGGTACCCATTGGTTCATTATCCGGCTAGGAAGATCATTAGTGGTAGTTTAATTACAAGTTTAGATCCACAACCCAGAATAAGAGTATTGAAGAACTCTTCATGTTCATGCAGAGGCCTAACAAGAAGGTCATATACATTATTGACTAGTTGAAAGGCCACACCTACTCCAGGGTTATGACACTAACTCCGGAACACCTGTTGACAATGTGCGCTGGGAATGTCCAAACCAAACTGGTCCCCTCTATCATCACCCAAAATTTCCCCTTCGGGTTTTAGGATTTCATTGATTTGGGTGATCATCATGTGGAAGACTTTCAGTAGGAAAAACAATCACATCCATTGCCTCCTCTATTTCCTACGATAGGGGACACTAAGGTAGTGCATGTTGCAGTAACCCAAATAGAGGCCCCTAGGCTGCTAGAGTTATTACCAGTGGAGACACCTCCACATACTCATAGAGTACCTCCACCTTAGGTGTATCATTTAGCCCAGTAGCCCTTGCCTCATAATTGGCAAACACCCTCGTGTAATGTGCCACCACCAACTAGGTTAGATAACCAGGTATCATATCATCAACATGATCCTCTAGTCCCTTGTTAGGTCCAGGCTCTTAGATCCACTTTTATAGATATAAGGAACCATACCTACTCATTTAATGAGTCTTTTGTCCTAAATTATTTCAGAAGTTCCTTGGAACATGGAATCCTATGGTTTTTAGAATGCAAGAGGCCCAAAAAAATGAATCTCACTAACCACCCTAATTACTTCCACGATCACTAGATCATGAGGTACACCCTAAAGCAGTGATATGTGTTTAAACAATGGAACCAAGACTAGGTTGATAAAAAAAATAGTCAAGCAAGGTCCACCCCTGACACAAGTGGCATGTGGATTCATACATCCTAGCAGTGACGGTGAAAATGAAGGTAAGTGGCAGTAGGTTCCTAACTATCGGTCTCAAAAATAAGATCGCTGGATGGGTCAGAAGGTAGTAACCTGTGGCCATTGTATTATCATTAATGTGTGAACCAACCTGAGCCTTCATAAGTCACCGTGTCACTCATTGCCACTACTTCTTCATTGATGCCATGGCCATCCTTTTCCCACAAATGAATGTATGGGCGGTGCAAGGGAAAAATGCACCCAATCGATGTCATTGTCATCTCGTACTATCATAGAATTCATGATCCCATATATGGATATTACCCATATAATTATTCAAGTGGGGGAGGATTCTTCAAGTGATGATCAATGGTATTCTTTAGTTAAAACCATTGTGTTGTTAAACCCCTACATGATTCCCAATGTCGAGGAATGCCAGAAGGATCCTCTCAATGTCCTCAGCCATTGCCAGCATTGACAGAGTCGTGGCTATGTGTTTCTTCAGAATACCTCAATCAATAATTTTTCTAGGTTGTGAACTCAAACAAAACCAGACAGCCAGATCATCATGAAGATCAACACATGTAATCTTCTCATCTTGATTCACTAGGTCTGCCTTCACCGTCATTTGTGTTACTTGATCTTGTAGAGCCATCCTGATCACACTACGATCAGCAACATTTTGTTTTATACTAGACTCAGTAATCTAGCCCTCATCAATTAGTCTCTCCACTTGTTTCGACGTGCAAGTAGCGGGACATTTCTATCACTAATTGGCTGCAGGTTCAGGCAAAAAGGCCAATTATACCCCCTTCCAAAAAATGACCACTTGTTAGTAGAAGATAACACTTGGCACGAAAGTATGGTATTATCAAGAATCCATCCCACGTTACTATAAGGATCTCTATCCTCAAGGCCCTACACCTATCATAATATATGTGTGAAGCCCTTTCCTAGGCATTAAGAAATACCCTCCAGTTTGAGACATAGGTAGCAGCCGTAGAAGCCATCCATGTTGAAGTTCCCAAGCACACATAATTTTAGGACATTATCCCTTCTTATAGAGAATATGAAGGTCCTCCCACAAAAGGGAACATTCTCCCAATGTACATCACAAGACATTTCAATGGTGTGGAGTTTTGTCGTTGTCATTTCAATACAAGGTCAGGGATCAACCTTATTCTGATCTTGACACGCCAAAAAATGGGGATGTTTGAGGATGATATGAGTCCCTCTAACCTGAAAATTCAAGGAATTGACATGATGAAATAGAAAATAGTCAAAAAGATCCACCTAAAGGCAAATTTCGGTGGCTTGGTATTCGACGTCGAGTTCATAGTTGTCTCACAAGACACCGCCTACAACACATTGATGGATAATTCATGGCTCCAACTAAACACAGTGGTCCCCTCTTTGTATCACCAATGCCTTAAGTATTCTTATAATGGTCGAGTAGGAATACTCCAAGATGAAGTGTATCCCTTTGCCTCTTTTTATTCCCATTATCTGGATTCTAACTATTACAAGAGAAAGGACAAGAAGATTTAGGCTAGCGAGTTTGAACCCGCTATTGCTGCGACCGACCCGTGGATAGGCCTAGATGATGCCTACATCTTCCCAATCCACCAATTGGAGGCCACAACTCCATAATTGTGGAAACTCTCTAGAATATTTAAAATGAGGGGGTATCACATTCCCATGTCTACGAGATTCAAGTGGGACACCTCTTATTCCTATAAAAATTATGTTTTAGTAATCCCAGAGCCCCCTACCCACATAAGATAATGGGATGTATTCCCCATGGTAATGGAAATATAGAATACATTCCTGATAATCTAGTATGGGATAAACATTCTCAATATGATGTTCCATAATTTCTTTGATATCATTAAGCATGGCCCCTTGGGATGAAGGCTAGATGGGATAGGGTCGACAACATTCATCGTTATTGTTTCTATAACATAGGAGTCCCCTGATATGGTGTCCATGGCCGCTCAAGCTAGAACTAGTGTCCTGTCAGGATCTATCGACTCAAAAGAATCACATCCCACCAAAGATCCCTCCTCTTTGAATGAATAATAATATTTGGATGATACTCCTCCATATTTGGAAGAGGGTGTCTGCACCATGGTTGATGAATTAGTACAAGTGAAACTCGGTAACAACACAGGTCTAAAACCTTCAATGATCATCACCATTAGGCTTGTCGAAGAGAAGTAGAAGTATGTGGACTTCCTGAAGAAACATCATGATATATTTTCCTGGAGTTATGATGAGATGTCAGTACAAGATCCTCATGTTGTCATCCACCGCCTCAGCATTCCAGAAAATCATAATGGGTTCAAACAACCTCCTAGAAAGAAGCACCCATCTCATGAGGCCATGGTCGAGGACAAGGTTGATACGCTAATTAGAGTTAAATTTTTCATTGAAGTATAGTACCCTAGATGGTTGGATAACATTGTACCTATTAGGAATAATAACAGACAGATCAGAGTCTACATCGACTTCCAGGATCTCAAATGTCACTATATAAAGGTTGAATTTACCATTCCTTTAAAGGAACTATTGACTAACAACACCGCTAGGTTACAGGCTCTCTCCATCATGGATGAGTATTCTGGGTATAATCAAATTCAAATGGCCCTTGAGGATGATAAATCACCATCATTTAGGGCACCACGAGGTATATTATACTACATGGTGATGCCTTTCAGTATAAAGAATATAGGTTCCACCTATCTACATTCCATGCATCACATATTTAAGATGGTCATTGAAAGTTTTTTGAATGATGCACGAATGATTTGGTGTTCAAATATCACCACCATCAGGACTATCTCAATGATCTTGAGAAATTGTGTGTCCTCCTCTATTCTTGCCACATGAAGATGAACCCCTTGAAGTTCTCCTATGGGTTCATCTCCTGAATGTTTCTCAGAATTATGGTCAGATATAGAGCCATTGATATTGTTCTAGAGAAGGTCATGGACATCAGCCAAATGTCCCATCTAAGAAACATCCTAGTGGTTCAAGACATTCAAGGCCACGTAGCCTATATATATCGATTCATCAAAAATTAGGCTGCAAGTTGTAAGCCTTTGTCCCAGCTCAAGAAGAATGGTGTTGATTATTAGTGATATGGGGAGTGTCAGACTTCTTTTGAGAAATTAAATCAGTTCCTATTACAACCTCAGGTCTTGATGCCTCATGTTTCCATAATGGCCCTAGTCCATTATGTGACCACCCTATAATGATCTCTTAGTTCCCTTTTCTCCCAGAAAAAAAATGACAGAATAGAAAACATTCTATACTATCTCAACCATGTGCTCCTCAATATAGATACCAGATATTCCTCTATCGATAAAAGATGCCTTGTGATGGTTTTCATACTGTATAAATTGCGACACGACTTGAAGAATCATGAGATACATCTTGTGTCCCAAGTGTATTTGATGAAGTACATTCTGAATGGCCACATGTTGACAGGACATCTAGCTCAGTGTGAAGTGACCCTTTTACAGTTTAACCTCAATTTTTCCCCCAAATGGCCATTATGGGACAGGCATTGGAAGACTTCTGTGCCACCCATCTAGCACCTACTGATCAGTCTCTATGTCTTGATTTTTATATAAGGAAATCCTCTCGGTAGTTTAACAAATTATGTGTTGAAAAATGCACATTGATGGTGCTTCATTAATCCCTACTGACATAAGACTCATTGATCCCTAACTCAATGGAGTGGAAATGGGTATGGTCTTCATCATGCTATCCCAAGATATTTTTTCATATTCATTCATGTTATTAAAAGGTTTTACAAATAATGAGGAAGAGTTTCAGGCTCTCATTACTACTCTTGAGTTGACCAACAAGATTGATGTTCCTCACTTACACATGAAAGGGGACACTAAAATAGTCATCAAACAGATCAGTGGTGACAACATCATCAGAATTCCAGAACTCGTAGCACTGTTAGAACATACCCGCAAGCAGATGGTCATGTTCCCATCTCACATGAATGTTACTCATGTCTCTATTTCCCAGAACTGTTGATCCTATGCCTTGGAAAACATGTATTCCTCTCTTACAGAGCCTGATCAGAATGAATTGATGATTTATTTAGCACATTGGAGTGTCTTCACTCCCATTACTCTATACGATGATGATATACCGCGTGTAATCCACCTTACTATCGGATCCACCATGTCAGGACCCCCAGGTCCCCCTTACATAGTGTTGGAGGTGACTCCTGAATAGGGGTACCCCTATATTTAGTACCTCAAGATTAATATTTTCCCTGCATATAGAGACTAGTGTGATAATATATGACAACACGCATTGTAGTTCACCCTCCAGATTTGTCCTGGACTTGAGTAGATCCTCTATAGATGTGGGATTGATGGGATTCTCCTCTATTTCATTCAAGGATGTGATATTTCCCAATTCAAGTATGGGGGTTCATGCCGGTTCTTGTAGGCCTCCTCAAACCGGGTCGAAACTATATCATCAAATCCATAGATTGGGGTATTTTTGGAATGCCATGATCTGTGACTGTATCAAGTTTTTGAAGATGATTATTTCATTTATAATCCAATATAATTTTGTACATCATCCACCATAGCTTCTCCACACTACCATGTCTTCTTAGCCCTTAGTGGTCTGGGGATTCGATGTCGTGGGACCATATCCACCATCGACAACTCACCAATGCAGATTCATCTTGACCACTAAGGATTTCTATTCCAAGTGGGAAGAGGTAGTTCTTCTCAACTAGGGCATATCCCATTATATCATTGAATTTGTGAGCTCCAATATAATCCACTAATTCAGATTATCTTTTATCAAACTCACTGATAATGGAACCACTTCGAGAAAGATAAAGTAATGAATTTGTATGACAAATATAACATCCTTTCTAACCATACCTCCTGCTATGACATTTAAGAATATGGGTAGATCGAGGTGTTCAATAAAACCATATCTATTATTCTAAAAAATATGGTTCGTCAAAACATGAAGACAAATCCAAATAAATTCATCAACACTCTCTGGGATTATCTTACGACAACTCACAATTCCAGTCATTTGACCCTATATTCCCTAGTGTACGGGACAGAGGCAGTCCTTCCCATCGAGAGTTAGGTTCCTTCATCATTCATAACTATCTAAAATGAAGAGACACCGTTTAAGGTAGCTAGAATCTATATGGGATAACTAGAAGTGATCAATGGGAATAGGTTTTGTGCCCTACACAATCATGTGAGGCATCAACACAAGATAGACAGAGCTTTCTAAAAGAATGATTATCTCTGATCATTCTTACAAGGTGACATGGTGTTGTCCCTAAGAACAACAATGATAACAGGTAGGAAGCTACACAAATTAGAGCCCATATATGAAGGAACTTAAATCATTCAAATGGTTTTCCCCAATTGTGAATACTCTCTAGTTACCATGGATGGTAAGCGTATAAATCCTCCCACTAATGCCATATTCCTCTAGCAGTACTTTTCCTAAGTAAACCGATCTTAAATTATCATAAACGGTGACGTCTTTACCACGTGATGTTAAAATGTGTGATCCAACTGAGCTAAAGAATTTAAAACTACTTGAAACATGTCTTGCATAACAATAAATAGTATGTCGTCCTGCATGAAATTAAACTATATATGGTGTGCATGACTTTAAAATGTTCCATACTCACCGCACAACGTTGAAATGCATCATCCGTCCAGGATGTAGGTCGTAAAACTATCCATCACTCATCATGCATGATAATAAACTACACAATGGTCCATTCTCTATGACCATAAACAATGATCTCCTTGTTTCCTCACCACATGATGTTAAACTACACCGCATCTTCATAACTACTCATGGCTTGATTCCCATCATCATGGTATTAGTTGGAATGCTCGAACGCTTGGTCTTAGAGAACATACCCAAATTCTTCCCCTTCACAGCCCCTTGAGAATATCTTTCTGGGAGGATTCCACATAGTATCATGTAGACTTCTTTGGATCCCATAAATTCGAGGTTTATGATGATCAAACCATGTCACCCTACCGTTATCCTATCATATACATGTCCTTACTGCATGAAGTTAAACTGCATGGACCTTTATGAACTATGTATGGATTGATTACAATCCTCATGTGATATATAGGAATGCCAAGACATTTCATCCATAGGCCCATCCACGAACTGCATGATCTCCCCTTGGGTCCAACCCCTAGAAAGGAATGCTTCTCCAAAAACATGGTGTGGTGCAGTCTTTGTTTTCCATCATTCATGTTAGTTTTATCATGACCACACCTTGTATCCCCTCCTTAGAGATCTCTTCCTATTTCACCCTTACCACCACGATGTTAGACCACATGCATGTTCACTGTTCACGCATCACCTATATTTGGGTCTCCATCAGCATCCACATCCAAAAGGACCCTTAAACGAAATAAAGGATTTACCATATGGCTAGCCTACTATTTTGATCCAACATACAAGAGGATCACGAATGAAAATTTGATACATTTCATGTGTTAGTAATAAGGTCAGCAGTCAATGCCCATTTATCTGTTCCCATTTTCGGTCACACAATATGTATGTTGTGTTTCGAATACTATCAACATCCATCCTACATTGATATTTCCACCCATATATGTCCCAAATTATTAGGTGATGTGATTCATTTTGTCCTCCTATCCCTATGAACGTTAGCATGCTTTGAGCAGGGATGTTGGTCTGGGTGGGATTGACATCACCTGATCTTTTTCCTATATTATTGTGCCCTTATATGCTTGGGAGAACCTGATACCATTCCTTGTTTCCCACACCAACCATTGGTCAAGTAGGATTTTGATTGCTGGTAAGGTCATACCCCTATAAAGGGTCACACAATCATGGTCTGAGCTCTATGACCTTAAACTATGATCACCATCGTCCTCATCGTAAGATGTTAAACTATGTAATCTGTCAGTTACAAAGGGACTTCAAACCACTCAACACATGTCCCTTGTGACGATAAATTGAAAACTAGCTATGACTTTCAGTCTGTGTGGCACCCCCTGGTCCCTCGGCCTTTCCATCCAACTAGCCTATGTTCTCACCTAGGATTTATTGATGTGTTGTGGTCTCTATTTCCTCATTCACATCGAGCTATTTTTTTCACACAACATGAATCCCCTTAAGACACCCCTCATCCATCATATTTTCCACAAGATGTTTACCTTCACACGTCCAACCAAAATTTACGCTTCCCATTATTTGGGTTTCCCTCATATTTCACATCCAAAAAGACCCCTGAACAGTATTGATTCTTGGCCCTAGGGCTCTCCTAACATCTCAGGCCTACAAACCTAAGGATTTTGGATGAAAATTTGATAGAAGTCCCACATTGTGAATATGTTTTTTGGTCGAAACTCATTAGTTGTCCCCATTCTAGGAAACGATATCGATAGTATGTTGCAAACAGTTTCATCAGTTATCCTCAATCATTGTTTCTGTTCCGTGTTCCCCCTCATGGTAGGTGTGATGATTCACCCTTTCCACCCATCTATCCCACAAATATGAAATTAAACTGGGTATTTACAGTCTGAGCTTTATAACTATAAACTAATATATACCATGTCATATCCACATTAAATTAATCTTCACCAAATATCCTAGAACTACGTTTGGATTGATTCCTAGCCTCATGGTATATGCAGTAAAACTCGTACATTTTGTCTTCAGGTCCAACGCAGTTTCATTTATTTCTTCTCTCAGTATCTTGTCCTAAGTTCTCTCTATGAATTATGAGTTCTGTGATGTATATAAGATTATTTCCTCATTCATTTCAGGTTATTATCAACACCATACACATTCCTCTTTATGATCCCCCTAATATTTTTTCCCTTAACGTAAGATGTTAATCCACATGTCGTCTTTCAGAACTATGTGTGGCTTGATTTCTTCCCCTGCAGGATGCATAGGGACTCCCAGACATTTCATTTTCTGGTCCATCCCAACATCATAGAATACTCCTCATCTCTAATTCCCCTAGGCTGACGTCATCTAGAATGGGGTTATGTGATGTGTTGTTGTCTTATATCTTCATTCAAATCGGTTTTTTAATAGCCACTCAACATACCTCTCCCCATTGACTGCTCATACTCCCCCTACTCACCAGTCATCTTTTTGAATTGGTTGCTTTTGAATTTGCCCCCTCAACCCTCTTTGGCCTTTCCCTAATGTTCCAAGGAGAAATCTGATTCAAGACCAATATTGTACGATTCTACATAGTCATGTTATCCACCATTTTCCTGAAACACGTTTCCCATCATTTGGGTGGTCATCATCTTTCACATTCAAAAGTACCCTCGAACTGCATGAATGTTATTCCCCAATGCTATCCAATCATATTAGGCTAACATCCCTAATAATTTTTAACAAAAACATGAAACTTGTATCATGTTGCGAATATGGTTAGCATATGATGATCATCTGTTGTTCCCATTACATGTCACACGATATAGATGTTCTGTTTCGAACACAGTCAACTTTTATACTCCATTTTCATGACACCCCCATTAAGCTGTAAATATTTTTTTCATTATTCACATCCTTTTCCACTCCATCATGTACAAGTATAGTTTCGACCAAATTGGTTTTATCCATCAGTGCGCATTTGGGCATTAAGAGGGAAAACCCACAATGAGGCATCATTTGAGGCTCCACACCATTTCCCCATTTTCTTATATTCTACGTGTTGTTAAGACCTTATTCGCACTTGTTTCCCACATCGATCATATCGCATATGGTATGAAGGATTTTATCATGGTTTAAACCCATTTGTAATAGTCTCACATCCCTTGCTATGAGCTCTATTACCTTAAACTGAGATCTCTCTATGTCCTTGGAGCAAGATGTAAACTGTACAATATCTGTAGGAACTACGTATAGCTTCATTCTCATCTTTACAGGATACGTAGGAACACTCGGTCATTTCATCTTCAATTCCATCTTAGGTTCCACTAATTATCTCTTCTATTTTTCCTTTTGGACTCAATTTTATATGATCTCATAGTGTGGCGTATGTGGGCTTATGTCCTTATTCACGTTGGGTTTGCAATATCCACACCACGTAATCTCCTTTTAGGAGCTACTATCTCCTTCCTATTGTCCCATAAGATATTTAACTACAATATTGGAACTATGTATGGATTGATTCTCATATTCATGGGATGCATAGGAAAACCCATACACTTCAACTTCAGGTCCAGCAGCATATCCTTGTATCTTTTATGGACCCTCAGCCTGAGGTTTCTCCCCTAGAATTATGCACGGTGTGGTCTGGACCTTGTCCTCATTCATGTCATGTATTCTTTACCACACCCTACACATTCCATCTAAAACCAAATTCCACTGTATGAATCTAGTCCATATGACCTTAATCTTTGCTTCCTAGTTCCACATGACTTTAAATTTTTGTGTCTTTGATGCACGACGTTAAGATGTGTGGGTTGGTTCTATCATACAACCCTAAACTATGACATTATCACCATGTACAGATGATTAAAAATGACACCGCATTGTGGTATCCTCACTCTAGGGGACATCATTTTTTATATCGATTCTCCAACATGCCATTTTTCAAGGCCTACTTGTGCCTTGATTATTATAGTGATTCTTGGATTATCCATCCAAGATTTTTTGCTTCACAAATAAACATCCATCCTGAAGAACAAACATGATCTATCAAATTTCACTTCTTTAGGTGTGTGGGATAGACCAGAAGGACATTATTATCCATAGAATTGGTACCCAACCATTCTACTTCTAATACTACAAATGTATTAATCCCCTTAACAATGGGGTATGTAGGAATGTCTGGGCACTTTTCCCTAGGCCCATCCCAAGTTTCACTTTTGGTTACTCAACATAAAAACATCCACTGGGAGAACATGGTGCAATACGAACTCTAATGTCCTCATTCACATTGGGTTTTAAAAAAAATCCACTTAAACAAGGATTTATCATCCCCAGGAACCTTGTATTTGAAAAGGAATTTGACTCCCTCAATTCGACTTGCCCCATTGGAAAACACAATTGTGTCGTGTAATAGAGCCCAATGTGTGGAGTTTTGATGTGGACATTCCCTCATTTTGTGTCCATGCTTCATGAGCCCTTAATTTGGATCTCCATTCCCTACTATGTCTATAGGGACCCCCTTTATGGTCTGGTCTCATGCCACATTGTCTTACCAACCGTCTTAGGCCAAAGCCCCAGAATATCTCAGGGTACATTTTGACTAAGAATTTTTTTTAACATAGTCAATGGTCGACCCTCATTTTTTTGTCCCTATACCAGGATAACGTGAAATAGATGTTGTGTTTGGAACATGATCAACATCTATCCCCTATCATCACACAACTATCATTTTGATATAGATATGGGGTTCCATGATTCACATATCTCTACTCCCTTATGTTCAATTGAGATTCCAGCACAATCGGATATACACCTCCATGAATTAATGTTCATTAACTCGTCAGGTCAATAATTTTGGGATGTCAATCATCCAGAATTTCATTTCCTGCAATGCAAGCCTCCATGTACTAGGAATATCCCACCACTAATTCAGGTTTCTCACATCGAGAATGACTCACAAGGGATTAGTGGTTTTTGTGGGATGTCTACTGTTACAGTCAAACCACACATGCCTCCCGACCCACATGATGTTAAACTGCAACCTAAGAACTATGTATGGCTTGATTCCCATCCTCATGGGGTACATAGGAATGCTCGAACACTTTCCTTTAGTTCAATCCTTTAATTAGTACATCTCTAGTCTATGGTCTAAATAATCACACTTGGAACAAGTTGTGTGGTGTGGAATTATTTTTCCTTATTCAGGTAAGGAAAAGTACCCCACTGCACATTTCCTATTAGGGGTAACTATGTTTTCGACACATGACTTTAAACTCCAGTTCTACCCTAAACAAGTTTATAATGTACCATGATAATTATGGGATATTTCATATTCCTAAACAAAGAGGATTTATCCCTCTAGCATTAGTTTCTAACCACATTGTCCTCAAAAAATTTCATTTAGCATGATTCTCATCCTTAGGGGAAACATAGAAATGCACAAAAAAATTTCATTGGGCCTAGCCCGAGGCCATTAAACATTTTTACCCCTCAACCACATTCACGCTCCAGTCTATATGACCTTAATCTTGGATCCTATAGTCTATGCAACAATAATTTAAACTTGTATCCCTAGTCGAGGAAGTATGAACTTAAAACAATGTGCACCATCCTCATCGAACAATGTTAAACTAGGTGTCTATCATCCTTATTTGTATGACGTAAAACTACAAGTCATTCTAGGTCCTCACTATAGATCATCTGTATTGAAGTTGGTATGATCTATGATCAGACTGATATGCTAACCTAATCTGTCTTCATCCTGTTGGAATAATTTCAAAAGTGTTGGACCCTATTTGGACAACCCATCACTCCACCATCCATGATTTGTGTGCCCTTTATTTGGATCATCGTCCTCTTTCATGGATTAAATAACCCCATAACAGTAAGGATTCTCGGCCTGTGGCTTTTCTGCTGTCCTTTGATAACATTATGGAAGACTAATGGATGACATCTGAAGTTAGGCCTCTTGTTTTAAACATGGTCAGTAGTCGTCCCTCATTTGTTATCACTATTTCAGGTTTACACAATAGGGATACTGTGTTTTGGACATAGTAAATAGGTATCCTTCATTATCAATTCATCCTTATTGTGTTCCATATTTTTGGATACTAGATTCACACGTTCCACTCTCCTATGATTGGATTGATTCTAATGCCCCTGGTGTTACCCTTCTCGTGTAGTAGAGCACATTGCGAAAATAGCAATTCGACTGTTCTAAGAACATCATTCTCCAGTCAGGCCTTCCTCTTTATTCCCGGAAATCCGGTTTGGCTGTTCATACCCAAAATTCCCAAGGCATGGTTGGAACACTCATATTCCGATGGAATATAGATGCTTTTATCCCTTGTTTCTCACATCAAGAATGACCCATGTGAGCATAGGGATTAATTGTTGGAAATTTCACGAATGTGGTCGAAATGTAGCAAACCAAAGACAACTAATGGAACTCATGCACAAAGACAACATAAACAATAAAAGAATGAAAGAAGGTTAATGATTATACACAAATTAAATCACACAAGGAATGGCCCCTAAATTATATTGGTTGACCTCTTCATTAGAGTGTTCTAACTCCACCTCTCTTTGGTTGGGGGTGTCAAGGTTCCGCTGTCGCATATTAAGCTACCGCTCATTTTCAATGGTGATAATAAATAGTTCATCATCCATGATCGTGGTCCTCTCTTCATCAACTTGAATGATATTTATCTCCTTATAGGCATGCTTCATCTATTCTTCATCCTCTACCAGTTGGGCCTTTGGGCATCATACGAGCCTCGATTGTGGGTCGTGGATAGCAGAGAATTCGTTTTCTAATGTTCTCAACTGATAGATCTCATTCTCATCCACATGGAGTCTAGATGTTTACGAAAATCCTTCACTTCCATCCCACACCAATGCAATAGTAATGTTCTTATATATTCTTTATCATGAAGTCCCAAATGATCATATGGGGACATTAGGCATCCACTGCTCTAGCGCATAATTTGCGCTGTCGGGAATGAATCCTCCGCATTGGATCTATATGTTGCACATGTGGGGTCTCCCCAAAGAAGTTTGTAATTAGACTACATGACTATATATGGAAAATTTTGTTATCCACTTCATCATAATCCATCTCGTTCCAGTCCATGGGGTTGGTGGGTTCATATGCAAAGAACACCTACAAGAAATCATCAATAGGATCTTCATCCAGTGTTTTGTCGGGTAGGTCAGGATCCATGTCATCTAATTGATCCCTGTTGTTTTATTCTTCTTAAATGATTTTAGGATCGGACCAATTGATTGTCCAACCTATGATTGAGAGAACTGTCTTTGGTCAGTTTGGGAATCTGCTTCTACAACCAATAGTGTTACCCTTGGAAAGGAAGCACCATGAGCTCCGACCATCCTCGATAACATGGCCCACACCATTTAGAGAATTATACAAGTGATAATACACAGATGTTAGTAGACATATTTCAATTAATAAAAATTTCAAATCTTGAGGAGAAGACTTAGAGAGATCAAACAGGCAGTCTCACCCTTGAGTTGTTGTTTCCAGAACCCTGAGGCATGTCCCCTATATATGGTTGGGAAATCTGAATATTCTAAGAGAACCACCCTGTGTATCATGGCCCCTCTAGGCACATTAATCACAATTATCACAAGTACATAACCCAAATCTCTCATAGCTACAACTACTATTGCACGGGGGTGGGTTTTGTGTAAGATTCATTCTTGTATAGGTAAAATATTTGTTGAGAAGTAATAAATGATCTGGAAGAGGACTATGTGAAAAAAAATTAGGGTATACCTCAAGAGACTCTTAAAACTCATTATTACTGACTCTGATACATCTCCCTCATCTAGAAGGATCCTTCTACCCCCCCAGGAGGTCCCTTCATATTATTCTCATAGAGGGAAGTGCTCAATCAATTCGGTAGGCAACAATTGCGGAGGGGCCACTCGATCGACCAACACCTTCAATTGATTCTTCATTAGTCACGGTGCACCTTGACAGTGCATGAAGTCCTCCACTTCATCGATATAATACATCCCCTCTACCAGAGATACTACAAGGAAATCTATGGCATGACCAATCCCTGAAAAATGCATCCCTAGATGGTGTATATGGTGCCACATCTGGGAAGTGTTGATAAATTTCCTGTAAACATCCCATATGATCTAGGCCTCCAAGAAGACCGCACCCTCAAGAATATTTATATGGTGTAGCTACTTTCCCCATAGCCTAGGTGGTTATTCTATAGAATCCCCTGGGCGGCCTCCCTTTTTGCTAACTTTGCATATCTGGGAATCTAGGTCCACCACTGCTGTCTTCCGCTCGGTTGGTGCGGGTCTCACCACTACTACAGCCCCACCACCATAGAACATCTCACAACCTTTTGGCCCCATCCTCGAGGTTGATGGGGTATCCTTTCACTAGAATGAATGATTAGCCGCTTCAGCATCTCTCACAGGTAAGTTGCATCCCATCTTTTGGCATACGCCATCACCAGCCCGTAGTGAATTTTGGGTGAAGGAAACTTATTCTAGATATTTCTATCATATAATGATGATAATATGAGCCATATCTTCCTATTAAAACATAGATGGTCCTCATGGTGCACTCCCAAGTAGAACTTATAGGTAAACCTCTACATGCACCAAAAATGACAAACGAAATAGTTCATGGTGTACATCTCACATAGAGGCTTGTAATAAATCTACGCCACCACGACTCCACCCCAAAAGTCTAGGTGGTGGGACCGATACTCCTACGATACTTGGACTTCATCAGTGAACACAACTATTTGCAATTGTAATGGGTTCAATTCGAAATCGCCCTCCTTCTATACCCAGTTCAGCATCAGCGGCGGGGTTAGCATGGTCAGAAAACTCCCTACTCCATTTACAATATCCTGTCAGAAAGTCTAACCCTGGAGGTGATATGGGTTTTGGATATTCATAGGTTCCCATGTGCACCACTATCCACCCATTCAGAAGATGGAACTACATGCACAACCTATGTGTATTCTTCCCGTCACAGATATTCCACAAAACTTTTTACATCTTAGCTAGTATCGTGTTCCCAAGACTGACATGCTCTCCCATTTCTAGCATAGATGCCATGATAAACATGCTCGGTAACATGCCCATGTTCTTGTCCCTTAAGGGAATAATCAAGACACATATGATTGCCAAAATAAATGTAGCCAACCTAACCACCAGTATTTTCTCGATGCTAATGTTGTTCCCCCAAGTCTTCCACTATCATTCATCCAAGAGTTTCAAGTAGGTGTGCCCCTTGTTGCCCTGAACACCCTTTGGGCATGTTGGAGACATTACAAGAAAATTCCCATCTTTTGGGGAATTTAGGAACTTACTAAAAATGGATTGTGATTGTTCTCAATGAACACCTTCATAGGAACTCAATAATTATCTTCTTTGGCTGATATATGTGGAATTGAGGGTGCTAGGCTGCCTCATAAAGGTCCATTGCATCATCTAAACCCTAAACTGGTCACACAAGGCACATACCTAGTAATGTCTTTCTTAGTCAACTATGATGTTTCTTCCCTAGCGCAAATACCACTCCTTGTTCCACCCCTTCTTAATGTTCCCCAAATCTACCTTCAGAATGATGTGGTTGTGTGGGGGAGAGACCTCTTGATGAATCTCATTCTCATCAACATTTATTACATGATTATACAAGAATTCGACATTGACAGCTGTACAATCCTCCCATGTATGACTGTTAGCCTCCCTAAAACACTGACTCTAGAATGATGTACTCTTAAACTAGTAGGCTGGCTCATCCCTAGTTTCTTCTATAATGAGAATGTCATCCCTCACACCAAAGCAATATAGATCCAGTCTTTTTCATAAGGGATAGTTCTTCTGGATGTCCAAAAATAGCTCCACCAATGATTCACGGTCTGAGGGAATCCACACATATTCCCTAATTCTCAGGGTATTAGCCTGCTCAGCCCCCCGAGAAGCATCCGTAAGGACCCCCTAGCAGCTCGATGATGAGCCATTCAGCAGTAATAAATTTAGAATTTTTTTTTTTCTGTTTCACGGAGCTCATTTGAAAAACTTGTTCATATATATTGGTTGCAAAGAGAGAGGTCACAAATCCCTTCCGTATACCTCCAAAACACAAGTCATGGATTTCACAATCGTAGTGTCTGAAGACTCACTATGTTTTGTAGAGAAGAATGGACCCAATTCGCAATGAACAGTCACAGAGTCTGTAGAGCTCCATGAATCAAGAGCCTAATTTCCAAAAATGCAGTGATGAGTTAGGAATAAAGAGGGGGCATCCTCTTCTATTTATATGTGATGAAATACGAGCTTCATGGAATGCCTAGATGTGGAGGGAATTACGACATTCCAAACCTACGTGTCGCATCTCTGTATCAGGACCCAACTTTGCGATATTGCTTTGTGATTAGAATATAAATTTTGGTGATCTACCCTCAAAATCAGTCCCTCATTTTATCCTCTACTATATGTCTGAGTGGGGGAATTTTTTGGTTCCAAAATGAATTCTAATGGAAAATATGCAATGAGGATTTCAATAACAAAGGGGAATCTTCACTATGCTCCTTCTCAGATCCCTTTATAATTTTGACATTCATGTAGCCCCTCATATTTATAGTCGGTGTGAATCTGAATATCTCTCTATAGTTTCCGCACTGTAAATGAGGTTGGTGGCTCTGTGGTTATGATGCAATTTATATAAATAATTACTCCACAGAGAGAACATGATCGGCTCAGTGATACCTTGGCACCTGATGGAATCATCTATGAGTTTCGTAAAGGGAATTAAGGAGGTATCTATGTCAGTCATAAGATAATGGTCGACTCTGTGGTTACAAAAAAATATGGCACAATCCATATCCAACCACATAGTTCCATGTGGATTCGCAACAAGATATCAGAGCTTTGCGCTACTTCATGACTATGAATAATGGGCTCCCCTCGAACCCAAAATATGGATACACTGACCTTTCTACTTATTAGCTCTAAAATTGTGAAGCAACCTCTGCTATGTGTAATATTGAAAAAAATGATCTCTTCAATGTACATGAGCATTGAAAAGTACCCTTTGGTTAGCTCAAATACAACCCCTCTTCAATCCGAGATTCCCTTCATAGATCCCATAGGCCATTGTAGAGGAAGGAGCTTCCTAAGTTATCTCAGGTCTTCAGAAAGCACTCATGCTTTGAGAATTACCTTCCACCCACATGTGAACCACATGCTAATGAAGGGACACTATGCTTCACGAAGTACATATCTTTGTTGTGCAATGATTTTCAAGGCACCCATGCTCTGTGATGTCCTACCCCATGAAAGAAATTGTACATCATGACACACCCTTTGCATGCATCTATACTCCATGCTTTGGCTAGGCCACTCTACTTTGTGATGCATAATCCTTTAATGATTCATTACACTCTATAGAGAAATAGAGATTTGGAAGTTCCATTCCTATGAACCCTTTTGCTTCACAGAACATTTTTCCATAATTACCTCAAGGATCCTGCAAAGTAATTTCAAGGTCCTTGGGGAAGAGATTCATATTGTGTTGCATAGACTCATGCTTCTTTGCATAGGCATGATATCAGCTATTTCATCTTTTCAAATCCGTGCTAAAGGGAGCCCTCACTGAATCACTCCATAAAAATGCCTCACCATGGTATTGTCGATGGCTTCCCTTCACCAAGAGTAGGTGGGTATCAGTTATGTTATTCCTTGTGGTGAGGAGTAAATCCTATTCTTCTGAGCTATAGGATGTTAAACAACTAAGCACCATCATCCTCATCAAAAGACGTTAAAATGTAGCCTCATCCCATGCAATATACATGGGGGTCCCTGTATAGGACATTATCCACACCCACTAGTCTCCACAGGAGTGGGATCTTCCACACATGGAATGATATCCTCCCTATTGGAGTGACGACTGTACGCCGGGATAGGAAACCATCTTTGTGTAATCCCCTTCTTGCGGGAGGTAAAATATCTGCTCCTTCTCTCTTCTTCCATACGGAAAGGCTAGAGGAGATATGGGCATAGGGACCTTCTTTCCCACATCCATCCCCCTCTAGGATTTATTGCTGAAAGGACTCCATCCTAGAGTATGTTTGAATCTTCATCACCCTAGGTTGCTAACAAAGTGTAATCCCATGTTTTCTCTTTGGGATAAAAACCATGATTAAGCCCTACTATATTCCTCACAGGAACACCTTTTGTGACGTGATTTTCAGTTCTTTACTACCTCTTGTTTCTCAAACCGAGCATGACACATATGGGAATTGTGTAATCACTGACCACGGAATCTTCCCTAGGTTTCTATAGTGTGTAAACCCCAATACCATTACAAATTATGTCAACTTTGATACCTTCCCTTTTCTAGGAAAGGTACATAGGAAT
Source organism: Viscum album (assembly GCA_963277665.1). Lineage (NCBI taxonomy): Eukaryota > Viridiplantae > Streptophyta > Magnoliopsida > Santalales > Viscaceae > Viscum > Viscum album. The sequence continues at coordinate 104,767,068 of OY728160.1, read as the reverse complement.
CCTTCCAAAGGACCAAGTCAAACACCTATTTTTCTTAACCCCCTCACATTGTTTCACCTTCATAGAAAATGATGTTAAATAGTATACCGCATTCCAAACTATGTGTACTTTAATCCTTTCCCTTCCTCAGCAAGGTACGTAGGAAGCCTTCCTGATATTCAATCCCATCAATCATCGGTCCCGACTACTTCATGTCAGTTCAACCTCATCCTTTATGATGTTAAACTCTATTCCCCCTTTTCATCATGAATGATGCTAAAATGCACCTATTTTAACTACATGGGTTTTGATAAATGTATCCTTGATAGGGTACATAGGAATACTTAAGGAGGCTTAACCCCAACCAGTAGTAATTCATTTTAATCCACAACTGGTGGTAATTCTTTGTAGTCCTTGACTAGTAGTAACAAATTACAATCCCTAACCAATGGTAATCCATTTTAGTCCTAGACCAGCAGTAATACATTGTTATCCCTCACCTGCGGTAAGTCATTCTAGTCACCGACCAATGGTAAGACATTGTAGTCCCCGAACAGCGGCATGCCGTTGTAATCTCCAACCAGTTGTATGTCATTGTAATCCCCAACCAGTGGTATGCTATTGTAATCCCCAACCAATGGTAATTAATTTTAGTCCCCAAATAGATGGTAAGACATTTTCCATAACTAGTAGTAAGCTATTTTAGTCCCCTTTGTTAGGACCCATATCTCTTTTTTTATAGTGGTGGTAGAACAACCCCTTGGCTTATAACCACGCATAAGCCCTAACATCATATTTGGGTCATTGTCCTCTATGTAAACCCCAATTCCATGCCCCATCCTGATGTATGTGGACATCGATTACCTACCATAGGGATACATAAGAAGTTTCCTTGAGGTTCAAGGCCAAAACCCATTCTCATCCTGGTCTCTCCCGTGAGGCTCTATGTTTCAGGGAGTTCATTCCCCAACACAGAGGATCCACATCCTCCAGGTCCCACCCATGCGTCCATTCTCACGGTTCTCCTCCTATGTTGTCCCATCTCCCCAGTGAACTATGTGGACTTTGATTCAATGCCATGAGGATACATAGGAAATATCTTCCCGGATCAATCCCAACATCATTTCCATATTCACATAGGTACCATCTCATTCTCCATTCACTTCACTCAACCATACATATCCATCTTGATTCTTACCAAGGCTGCCACATCTTGGTGAGATCATGTCACCCACATCCTTGCGGGTCCTAGAATAAATCAACCAGCTAACCCCACATAAGCCCCAAACAATCCATAACCATCCAAACAAGAGTGCTCCTCTTCTGACGGGCCTCTAACAACGTATAATCCCCCAAAATTTTCTAGGTCACTTTCTTATATTCACACCCCAATCCATCTCCCATTTGAACTATGTGGATTTGATCCCTATCACTCTAGATAAGATAGTAAGGATACCTCCTGGAGCATTAATACCAACTAATGGAAAATATTAGTGTCCTCTTATAGGGATCCATGAATCCTCATATATTTATCTATTGGATGTTTTGATCCACCCATCTGATCCACTACCATTACTGTTCCAATCATTATGATCCATCTTTTCTATATTATAAACTCGTGGAATAACCTGTGTTAGACGTGCGATGCGGAGTAAAACCTCAGAGACTTGCCGATGGAATATAATTCCCCAAAATACACATGGGATAACATGAGATAATACACTCGTGAGAATCCCTATAATATGCAAAAGAAATCTAGATGCATTAGTGTTTTAGCATCCAAACACACTAGCGATGTCAGACGTGACTACTCGCCCAACTCAAGGTTTCTACCCTGACATCACCCCTTGGAATGTCTAGACATAAGTAGTGTAATGAACCGACATCCATGATGACATGACACTGGGAATAATTTCATAAAAAACATCCTAATCATTGAGGGATACCTACACTAGGCAACAAATTCTGAGTAGGGATCCATAAAATAAAAAACCGACTTCCCATCATTCCATTTCGATCAAGGAGAAAACATTCCTGAACAAACAACAGATGATTCATACCTTTGTAAAGAGAGAATACATGGAAACAATCAGCTTTTCCTATGATATATATATGTTTTCCCCAATGATACCATCAGAAACAGTGATAATAAATCAAAAAACAACGTTGATTCATACGTATGACCTACCATCTCCATGAATCAGGTATTTAATTTCAAAATTATATATTGTATATTTTATTATAAAAACAAATATAATGAATATATGTGATATTTATATCATTTTTTTATATTCTAGAAATATTTAAATCGTTATATAAATTAGAGTAAAAATAATAACAAGTCCATACATGAATGAAAAACAAGGTGGTTATCACCCAAAAACTAACCTTAACATGTAATTATTAACGACCGGGTAATATAAAGTCATAATAAAACAAAACAAGATATTATATATATGAATACTATTCTATAATGGTTGTAAAATAAACTTATTCTTATTATTCATATGTTTTTAATGAGTACGATGAGAGTTAAGAAATAAGGTAAGGGTATTCTCATATCACTTTTGTTTTCCATGACACAGAAGCCATGTTTTCTTCCTATTTCTTGTATATAATTTTTATACTTCTGATGTATGTATTCTATGATTATTATAGATAAATATGTGGATATTCACATATCCCTGGGTGAAATTTCTTTCTTGGGGTTTGTGATTCAAAAGTTTCCATATCGGTAATGTAATTTTGTCTCAATTTTCCTTCTTTGAAACACATGCCATGTTATGAACCTATATTCTTTTAAGTGGTGTATATAATTAAATTTTACATTTTATTTCATGAACCTATATATTTTCAAAATATTTTATGCTTCATATAATTTCATTTTATTAATGGGTTGTTTAGTATAAAGTTACTAAGTGGTAAGAGTTTATTTAAATAATCTCATCATTTATGAAGATCATTTCTAATTATGTTTCCATTGATGAAATCATATTATCAAATTATAAAAAACACTCATAAATTTTATTAAACTCTATTTATTCATGTAATAACCATGTAATGGAAACATTTTCCCACTATTTTGTTATTAAAATAGTTAATAAATTGTTTTTACTAAAATTCGACATTATTTATCCTTTTGGTCGATAATCAATGTTTTTTGGAAACAGGGTGTTCAAAAAATTAATTCAAAAATATTTTAATAAAATAATATTATTTTAATGGATTATTTTACCCTTGTATTATATTTTTAAATTTTTTTTAATAGGAATATTAATGTCTTATTTTGATCAAGGTACTTTACATTACATTCATATTGAAAAATAACTGTTCAGCATGTATGATATTACCCACCTTCAGGAATATAATTTTCTTTATGAATACTTTTGTTATTTACATGGTTATTTTTTAAGTAATATTTTCCTATAATATAATTTAATTAATTTGATAAATAATTATTTTCAAATAAAAGGGGTTTTTAAAATAATTATGTTTAAGAAGTGTTCCTATGATTTTCAATGCTGCCGTTATATATTTTAATAATTTTGTTTTCAAAGAAAATATTAAAATGATCTAAAATATTATTTTATATGTTATCAATGTACTTTCGATGAAAAATATTTTCAAAATATTTTTATATATGATTTTATAATTTTTCAATGAATTTTTTTCAAAATATTTTTAAGCTTCATTATAACTTTTGAATGTTATTATCTAGGAAAATGGTCATCAAAATGTTTTATTTTTATGAAAAATACTTTTCATAGAGTATGGTATATTTTCCTCAAAAAATTATTTTCAAATATATTTCAAAATTATTTTCCATATAAGATGAAACATGTTGATGTTTCTAATTCCTTTCTATGAAATGATCCTAAGATTTCATTAATATTATTCCAAATAATTGTTTATGTTTTTATGGCATGATCTTTATAAAAACTATTTTTTCATTTCATGGATTTTATGATTATAAAAGCCATTTATGTTTTATGGTTTTTATTTTTTTGAAACATATTTTCTTTTTTATGGTGTATATTCTGAGGAAACATACTTCTCTTCATTGGGTTTCATTGATGAAATTATTATGAAACCTATTTTATGTCCCCACAAATTAAGATATTATTATATGTTTATGGTACCCCTTTCATTTCATGGGTTATGATATGATTTTATATGATTTGGTTCCATATGTATGTATGATTTAATTATGAAATGGGTGGGACTTATATCTCCCTTTATTTCAATTGGTATTGATTTATATCTCATGAGATAGGTATAAAAGGAATGGGGATTGAACTAGGTTTAATGAATCACATTGTCTGCTAAGATGGTCTTCAGAGTGAAACTTGAGTACTAGGAAGGTTATTGTAGCAAACCATGACTACAAAGATGGTATGGGGAGTGAACCCATACTACTAATATGGCCTGGGATGTTCTTCTTTGACTACTATGTATATCAATGTTGTATGATTTTTTTTCTTCCACAAATTCTATTCCATGTTATTATGTTATTAATTCATTGATTATGCGGTTAATTCAAATATGACTCATGTCTTATGGACTACCAATTTTTATTCCATGACTCATGTATATGATATTTGATATGCAGGGTGTTATCTTCCAATGATATTATCATGTTCTCATACCATTAATCACATGTTATTTTTATGTATCTATTTTGTTACCCTTTCTGAGAATCTATGCTCACCCCTTTCTTATGTTTCCTTTCTATAGGTTATGAAGAATGGTTTTCAGTAGAATTACTAAAGGAGATGATTTTTTTGGGAAAAACTAAATCTCTTTCCCCAAGTTATAAGATTTTGTTATATATTTATAGATACACTAAACTTGTATGGTCTATGTTCATGTACTTTTATATTCTGTTAAATATTCATCCAAAATGATGTAATGTTAATTTATATTAATAATCGGTATTTATACTCATAGATTCTTCAGTATTCCATGTGGCCTCTTTTATTTTTTAATTTATCTAATGATATTTCTCTAATCAAGTTGTCTAATTCCACAAAACTATCTATATGGTGTGAAAACCCAAAACACGTAATTAATTATGACTAACCAACTTTATTAACTTATATGTTAGTATATAAATTAGATTTTTCATCTATTTTTTCAATTTATAAACATTGAAGTTGTAATATACTTCCTAAAGGTTGGGAAGCATAGATAATTGTAAATCTACAACTCTAGTTTTACCCACTATTCAAAACAGTCCAATATACCACAATATTAAATTCCCCTTTTTTAAAAAAATTAACACTCCCTTCCATTCTGAATAAATTTATAATACCTAATAACCCACATGAAATTCAAATTATTTTCTTTTAATATATGTATATAAACTTTTTCTACTCTTGTATTATTTAATAGTATCTTAGATGGTCTGTAATTTTATATTCATCTCATCCACGATCTCTAGACCAACATGATTCCTTTTTCTATATAATTTCCAACATGTTGGAGTATGAAAACTATTACAACAAAAATATATTTCATTGTTTTATTTGGATGCTTGAATATAAAATTATTTAATATTTAAATTCAATAAAGATTAAAAACTAATACCCTTACTATAGAATTCATGAAAATTTGATCTCAACATATCATTCAATGCCTAAAAAGTCTTTTCAAAACTGACATCAATTTGGAGATGATATAAGGTTCTAAAATGTACTTCAATATTGATATCCATTTGAATACTCCTCATTAATTTTAAGGGTAATTGAGGTACACATACATATAAAATCAATATTGTCACATTTTGAAATCGAAGTATTTCATTAATATAGATTTAGGAATGGCTCTCAAGTGGTATATCATATCCAATTTATATGAAATGAGAAAATATAGAAAGATGACCGATGATTCCCCATATACAATCATTCTTCATTTGAGTATTTCGGATTCTGTGACAATTTCCATTATAATATTATCACACTTCTATATAGTTATGGGTAGCGGTTTCATGACCCACAGAGGATGTGTTATTTCATCCATTACATAATTTAATACTATGCATCAGATCAAATAATAAGTAATCTCTTGATTCATACCATCTGAGCAGAAATGTTCTCTTAAATATCTATACATCTTTTTGCTACTAGAGTGTATAGATAAATTTGATAAATGTGTTTCATCTACCAATTCCCTATTCAACTATCTTATGGATGGAACATGTAACCTATTACCAATCATTTACACTCTGTCTTTATCGATGAATTCATTAAATTATATAATATTTACTTCATTAATCTTCCTTCGTAAGTTCTCATCATTCTACTAGGAATTCACTATTCATTCTAGTTATGATTTTTTAACAATATTTAGGAAAACGAATAGTAATCTCCTTTCATAAATATCCCCATATTTGTTTTTATTATATATTTTTATATTATATCAATGTTAATTATCCTCATGTCTGAAACTCCATGGTCCCTCTTAATAAATACATCATCTACAGTGTTTTACCTCCCATGGAGATAGTGTTTTGTGAAATTATAGACTTTGAGTGATTACAACTATCTTATTTTCCACACATTAATCATCTTCTAAAATAATAGATACTTTAAACTCTTTTATTCCATATATATATTACAAGTTTCATGATAGAATATGTGTATATATATTTTCAATGAAAATATTATAGAATCGTGATCAATTTCATGAGTTGGATAGCTCTTTTCATTTACATTTAATTTCCTTAATTATTAGAAAATCAATTATAATTTTGAATAAGGAAAAAACAATTTCATTTATTTGATAAATCATTATATATTAAAAATATTTACTTACAAAATGGTAGATACAAAATAGGTTCATTATTTACTCTCATATTTTAATCTTAAAACCCATACGCACGTAACCTTATGATTTTTAATTTAAACCATTTTCATATTAACATGGTTAATGGGTTGGATTACCATGTTAAATCTATAAAAAAATCACTAAAAAAGATTTAATAAACCCAGGAAACATCATATATTGATTATTTTTTGTTGTTGGAATTTATTTAATGAGATTTTCCTTTCAAATTACAATATATATTCCATAATTGGATGAAACATTAACATGAAAATAAACTTCATTGATCAAAAATATAACAACACATACTTTTATTACACACATAGACATGATTTATTAAAAAAACCATTACTTGATACAACATAGAAGATCGATAGGTCTATTGTATTTGGGGCTTGGTGACATTACATAATGACTTAAATCATGAAACACATCATCTTTATTGAAAACATTTGTCAAATGACCACTACATTCCCTAGTACTTAGCATTGCATTGGATAACATGAGAACATTCATAAGAAAAGGGTGATCTAGAAATCCCAATAAGGGGGTAAATGATGCATAACATGAGTAATACAATACATATAAGGAAATAGGAATATCAATGGATCATACAAGAAACATGTATATTAAGGCATGATATAGTATGAATACTAAATCATGGAAATATGGAAACAACACTTAACATGGTATTCACATGATCCAAGGCTCATTGAATAACTATCATGAGTAAACCCTCATTTCACTTTAATTATAATGATTAAAACCTCATTGCACATGAATTATCATGAAAATAATCTTTACCCAATTCATTGGAGTTCTATCAGGGCACACCCTTCTTAAACATTTCATTTCATGCATTAGTGTTCCACATAGATCATACAAAATGGATTCATTAAACAACTTCATTTATTACATGATAAAGGAATGTGGAATTTATAAGTGAAACTATATAATCAATAAGTAAATGTGTATAAAGCTGAATACCCATGATAGAGAAATGGGCATGGAATTCAAAACATAACAACTTTGTCTTGAATAATTTTGGTGCAATTTTTGCAGCATAATGGCGTGACATAAAGAATTAATAATAATGGTTGATGAGAGAGAATGGGGTATATCAACATATTTACATGAAATTTATAGTACAGGGGTCACATAGAAACATGTCCCATAATATGTAATAGAATTTATATTCATAAAACAAAATAATTTCTTGAATTTAAATGACGGGATAAAAATTCCTTACCTAATTTCAGCATGGTAACGAGTTTACATGGGATTCATAAATGAGAGATAAAGGGGACTTTCATCATTAAAACATCAATAGGGTAGTATGGTTTAGGTTATAAATCATAACCCAACATTTATAATTCAAAATAAAATGGAATAACAATATTAAGAAACTTCGATAAAAAGAGCAAGGAAGAAATCCCTTACTTGGAAGTGTGATCCCAAAGGCTTGGGAGGGGATTGAGAGAGGATTCTTAAGAACATTGGGAACCTTGAGAAGATTTTATATAGAGAAGGTAAGAGGATAGTTGATCTCTAAAGGCTTTGAGTGATGAGTAAGTGGGATCATGGGAGGGTTTATATAGAAAAAAAAGAAGGAATTCTTTATTACTTAGGTTCTAGACACTACACATTGAATAAAAAAACCACAAACCATACCATGGTTTTTCCCGTGTTTTTGGCCAAATGGGAGTGTAAAACAATATTTTATAATTAAAATGTCCTAAAAAATTAAAATATTAGGCTAGATTATGTGGAGGTGAGTCACAATCTCAAAGAAATCATTTTAAAAAGATAAAATGTTTTATAATCCTTAAAAGGTCCACTAAAGATATGTAAAATAAATCAAACAAACCTAAAATAAATCTATTTTAATGTAAAAATATATATATATTAAAAATAATGTTTATATTATTTTATCACATCACTATTAGGTCATTATGATGTCATAAAAGACATTATATATTTAAATGGTATTTCAATGTTACCAAAAAATCCAACTGTCTCAGAAAATTATAAAAAATTCTCCATTGGATAATTTCAAAATCCTGATTCGTAAATATTATTTTATCTAAATATTTTTCTAAATATGTGAATTTTTACTTTTAAAATAAAAACCGACATTTATAAAAAATTCATGGATTTTCACAAAATTAGATTTCGAACCTTAATAAAAATCACAATTTTATTCATAATAACTATATTGTAATTTATATTTAACAAAAATTAATCTTGTGGTAATATATAATTAGAAAATATTTTAATTCAAAAATACATTAATTCATCTAAATTGATTTCTTATTTAACTAAAAAAGATATTTCCCTGTAAAAACAATTTACGAAGTAACAATAATAAAATAAATGTATATTCTCTATAAAAATATAATTTACATAATCATAGTACTAGGGTCTCGTTACATAACCCCTTATAAAACTAGCATATGACCGAAGGGTATGGTGTGTGATGGTCACATGCTCTTCGCACAGATAAAGTCTACTGGATGAAGTCATCAATTACTTTTTTTTGCGTAAATTGTATTTGGTAAATCCGTATATTTATCCTAATCATGTGATCACTGTTCAATAGCTATATTAGAAATTTTAACAATTATTAAAGGTATTTTAAAATAAAAAATCATAAATCCAAAGAAATGGATATGTTATAGAACCATTTTAAATAATAAGACATTTAATTAGATCAGAAGGAATTTCCTTTAATAAATGTTTGGGTCGTAACAATCTTTACCCCTTAACAATTTTCACCCTAAAAAATTCCTTTTCCCATGCTAAAATAGAAACTTGTAACTCTTATTAATCACATTCTACAATACCCACGTTTCTTTTCCAAACATGGGGTTTCACCATAGCACCTTGAGGTGGGACATTGTATTATTTCGTTGAACATTTTCTCTAAGATATAAGATCTTCACTGGCTTCTATTTATATGAGAGGTCATTATCTAATGGTACCAATTCCTGATTAATTACATGTCATGGTTCAGGTATCTACTTCTTCAAGATTGATACATGGAATACATCATGTACTTGAGATAGGTTTGGTAAGAGTTCTTGTCAGTAGGCCACTCCTCCAATGCAATCAAGGATCTCAAAAGGGCCAATGTACCTTAGACTAAGCATTCCCATATTCCCAAATCTCATAACTCTCTTCTATGGTGATATGTAGAGGAATACCATGTCTCTGACCTCAATCTCTAAGTCTCATCGATGATTATCATCATAGATATTTTGTCGACTCCGAGTAGCATTAATGTGTGGTTGTATGGTCTTAACCATCTCCACCATTTCTTCAACCATCTCTAGACCAAGGATCTTTCACTCCCCAACTTCATCCCAACATGTCGGTGTTCGACACCACTTCTCATAAAGGGATTGATAAGTAGCCTTTTGGAAGATTTAGTGGAAACTATTATTGTAAGAAATCTAAAATAAGGGTTGATTTTGATCCCATCCTCCTTTGAATACCATTGAGCATGAACTCAACATTTTATTATGTGTTTGGATAGTTTACTCTGATTTTTCATCAGTTTGAAAATGATAATATGCACTAAAGTTATGCTCAGTATCCATAGCATGTTGAAGAATCTTCCATTACATATAGGTGAATCATGGATCCTGATCAGATACAATAGATAGTGGTACTCCATACATTCATACCACATCTCGGATGTATGTATGTTCCGGTTTATCTTGTGGGAAATCATCCTAAATTGAAATTAAGTGTGCAGTCTTTGCAAGATGATCCACAACAACCCAAATAACATTGTTTTTTTGATGTCTTATAATATCTGGTGATAATGTCCATTGTGATACTCTCCCATTTTTATGCATTTAATGTTAATGTTTTCAACATAACATTATACATCTACCTCTCATCCTTCACTTTCTATCATACCAGTCACTTTGATGAATACTCAGTGATCTCCTACTTCATGTTATCCCACCAGTAATGCTCTCAAATATCACGATTCATCATTGTGTTTCTAGTGAGAATGAAATTTTTTTAACTTTGTGCATCGTCCAAATGGTCTTCTTTGACTCTAGATTAGATGGAACACATAGTCTTGACCCAAATCTGACAATTCCTACTTCAATGACATTGAACTCCAAGGATTTCCATTTTTCTGATAGTTTCCACCTTCTCTTTAATTCCCACATAATCCTTTTGAGCATCCATTAACCTTTCCAAAAGGGACGGTTGAGCAGTCATATGTGAAAGGATTGATGATGTTCCTTTCTTCATGATTCTCAAGTCCATATTTATCAAACATAAGAATATTGGATCCTTTTCAATTCTCTTCAATCTTAGAATTGTTGGGTCCTTTCAACATAGAGCATCTTCTACCTTATTCTCACTCCCAAGGTGGTAATGGATTGAGCAGTCATAGTCATTGATCATCTCTAACCATCTTTGTTGATGCATGTACAACTCTTTCTGCTTGAATATATACTTGAGACTTTTTTAACATGTGTATATTTTACACTTCTCCCCGAAGAGGAAATGACGCCATATTTTTAAAGTTATGTTTACTGCATCCAAATCTAGATTAGGAGTGAGGCTCCCTTAAGGTATAGTCAATAATTTTTACTTTTTCATAAAATTTTATCAAATGGGGCCTTATTAAATTTTCAATTAGAACATACCCACAAAAATCAACATGAGATACACCACTTATAGAAGCTTTTCCCTTTTGATTTAATATCATTTTTGCGGAAGACTCAATGTTATTTGAAAACATAAAGGACATACAAATATAACATAAATTAAAATACCTTAAGACATACACTACGTTGAAGTAGTGGTTACATGTAATTCATTCATCTTTATCCATTATATAATAGGACTTCACATGCTCCCTTGATCAAAGATATTGTTGATGCTCATTATGTTTCCTAGCACTTGTAATAGAGCATCCTCTTAAATAATTCCCTACTTCTCCAAATTTATGGCATAAGACCATGTAACATTCCTTATATAGAGCTTTGTTCCCATCCATCACATTATTAATTATTTCATGGAAATTTTATACTATGTGCCCTTCCTTTCCACATGTAAAGCATCACCAGGTCCCTTTTTGACATTTACCTTTGTGCCTCATTCCACATTTGTTGCACGAAGGAAATTAGGTATTTTTTCCATATCACCTTTATCAGATGGAATTTCATGAGGTGTCATCTCCCTCTTCCATGATGTCCTTTTGAATTCAAAAAGTACTGATTGTAAATTGTGATTTTCTATAGCCAGTTTTTCATAATCATTTTATATCATAATTGAGCTCCAATTTTGTTGGGAATCTCATTGGGAAATTCATCACAATTCCCTTCGCATCAGTTGTTATCCATATTCCTTATATTACCTACCATTGGATGCAAAAAAATTAAATTTAGCGGTAACCCAAAAGGGTAAACCATAGGAAAAAAATGACTTATAAATAACATTTATTTTCTTAACTTATTAATCTGTAGGCTTGAATCTATGTTATCTATGATCTACTTCCCAACATATATTCTTAGATACATTTTTCCATCCCTCAATAAAGGATCATGCTAATATTGTGAAATTACCAAATATTATCCATAGAGAGTTTCATCACCAAAAGTGCTGCAAGGGCCATTGTCGTATACCATGATTCCCCAGGTCAAGCCCGAAACTCCTCGTTTGAGTTTTCACACCTCGGTACATTGGTGACAAAGCCGCCTCTATGTACTTGTTTCCATACATTGATATATATTCATGATAATCCACTTACTCAATACTCACCAAAATTTAGGTATTTTTTATTATACTTATTCTTATTTCTATGGCTTCACTAGGGTTTTTGAATCCAAATCCCAAAAATAACAAAACCTATCATTTGATACCAACTAAAACAACCCTATTTTTATTGATTATGTAGAAATGATTTATTACATCAAAACATCACTTGATTCAACATTGAAGATAGAGATATATAGTTTGTTTGGGGATAAGGAACCTTATATAATGACTTAAACCATGATAGGAAACATTTTTTTTGAAAACATCCTTTACATGACCACTATATTTCTGCAAACATATCATTGCATGAGATAACCTGAGGACATGTATACGAAAAGGGTAATCTATCAAGCCCAGTATAGGAGTAAACAAGGCATAACATGAAGAATACAATACATTTTATGGAATATACATATTAATGTAGCCTAATAGAAACATGAATATAAAGGAATGATATAGCATGATCATTATAAAATAGAAATGGGGAAACAACAATAAACATGGTATTAGCAAGATCCAAGGATCATTGAACATAGAAAATGAGTAATCCCGCATTAAACTTGTATTATAATGGGTAAAACCTCATTGTACTTGACGTATCATGATACATCCTTTTACCCAATGCATTGGAGCACTATCAGGGTGCACCCATCTTAAACATTGCATTCAAGGCATAAGTGTGCCACATAGATCGCAGAACATGGATTCATTAAACATCATAATTTATTCCATGATTAATTAATGTTTAATTCTTACATGAAACTATATAATCAATAATTAAATGTTCATAAAGGTGTATACCGTTGATATATAAAGGGTCATTGTATTCCCAACACAATACCTTTGTCTTGGAAAATCATGGTGCAATTTCTGTAACATAACATCGTGACATAAGAATTCATAAAAATGGTTGATGAGAGAGTAAAGGGTATATCAAAAAATTTACATGAATTTTACCATAAGTGGGTCATATATAATCATTCACCAACATATGAAATGGAATTTAGATTCATAAAAAAAATATTTCTTGAATTTGAATGATGATATATAAATTCCTTATGGAATTTCAGCATGGTAACATGTGTACATGGGAGGCTTTAATGGGAGACAAGGTTGTTATCATCATTCAAAAATAAATTGGTTAGTATGGGGGAGGTGATAAACTATACCCTAAACATTTATAATTGAAACTAAAATGACATAACAATATTAAGAAACATGGATAAAATGATAAAAGAAGGAATCCCTTACTTGGAGGTGTGATCCCAATGGATTTAGAGTTGATTGAGAGAGGCTTCTTGAGGGATTGAGACTCCTTGGGAGGATTATAGAGAGATGAGGGATGAGGTTGGTCAATCTAAAAATGATTTGAGGGAGGAGGAAGTGGGATATTGGGTGGGTTTATATAGGAAAAGGGAATGAATTCATTATTTTTTAGGTTGTGGACCCTACACATTAAACTAACCAAAACCACAAAACATCTAATGGTTTCCGAAAATAAATTTGGAAAAAGGGGTATAAATAAATTTTATTATTAAAATGGCCTAAAATCATAAAATATTATACTTGCTTATGTGGAGGTGAGTCACACTCTCAAGGAAATCATTTTAAAAAGTTCGAATGTTGTATAAGCATTGAAATGTCCACTAAATCTTTGTAATATAAATAAAAAAATCCTAAAATAATATTTTTTTAACATTAGAAAATATATATTTTGAAAATAATGTTTATATTATTTTATTACATCACTATTGGGGCATTATGATGTCATAAAATAGATTATATATTTAAACAGTATTTAATTTTTACCCAAAAATTTGACTGTCTCAAAAAATTATGAAAAAATAACTATTGGATAATTTAGATGGCTTGATTCCAAAAAAATATTCATTTTATCTAAATAATTTTATAAATATGTGAAATGTTACTTTTATAATAAAAACTGAAATTTATCGAAAATTCATGGGATTTGACAAAAATACCTTCCAATACTTAATAAAAATCACGATTGTATTCATAATAATGATATAGTCATATATATTTAATAAAAATTAATTTTAAAATATTTTTTAATTAAAATATTAGTTAATTCCTAAATCCATTAATTCATCAAAATAGATTTCTAAATAAACTAAAAATGTTATTTTTGCTTTAAAATCAATTTACCAAGTGATAATAATATACCGAATATAAATTATCTGTACAAAAAATATGTACATAATCATAGTACTAGGTTCTCATTACATAACACCTTATGACACCCACATACAACCAAAGGGTAAGGTGTGCAATGGTGACATACTCTTGGAGTGGGTCTGATAACATAACTCGGGTGGTAATCTCTATCAACTTTCACTTCTCACGCAGGCAGTTCTATTCGACCTTAATATGTTGAAGTTCTGCTTGGGCTTGGTCAGGTGAAAAGACCAATGATGCCACCTCCATTCCGATATCTGAAAAATGAGATTTGTACTAGGAATATCTAATGGCTGAAGCCATTTCTTCCTTTTTCTGACGGAATAGGATTTGTTAAGGCCCTTTATTTATACTAATCATGTGATCACTGTTCAATGGCTATATCAGCAATGGTCTCAATTCATAATGGTATTTTAAAATCCAATAACATAAAACCAAAGAAGTGAATATTTTATATATCAATTTTACGTAATAATACATTTAATTATATCATGAGGACTTTCCAATAATAAATGTTTAGGTCGTTCCAAAAAATTCACACTTTTTTTATTTCCCAAGTAATTTATTTCTGAAAAGAATCTACAAAATTATTTGTATATGGATCTCAACATATTTATAACTCTTATAGTATACCATTATATCATCCATGAATACAATAAAAAAATCAATATAACCCATTAATATCTTAGTAATAATATCTATAAATATAGAAGGTTAATTAATCATTCCAAATGTTTATTTAGTAAATACTAGTGTCCATACATCTTCTATAACCTGAAAACAAATATTGATATTTGAACAGTATTATGATCCTTGATGTTAATAAAATAATTCATAAATATTTGGTTAAGGATACTTATTATTTTTAGTGATGGAATTGATCACATATAATCAATGAATTGTCAAGTAGAGTTATCCATGTTTTTCTAGAATAAAAGAGGTGCTCTTCACAGTAAAATACATGACCATTTACATCCCATATCACATAAATCATGAAGTTTTTTCTTTATGTCCTCCAACTCCACTGGTTCCACTATATCTGGTGTTATAGATATGACCCTTAAATCAATAATGAGTTCACCAGAGAACTAAACATCACTCTCTAGTAGATGGCCAAGTATTTTTCATTTAAAACGTCACCGAATTTTTATACCATGGATGCACCCTCTATTCTTATGAGATATTCCATATTCATATATCACACCCGGACTCCATCATTGGTGTTTTGAATTAGGAACCACCAATTGTTTAACATCTACATGCATAATATAAACCACCATGATGACTATTTATTTTTTACAATTTCCCAAATAATGAAATATATTCCCTTAGTTAAATTTTAATTTTCAGCTCCAAATAGATTACTAGTTACACTGAATTATAGTGTTTTAAATCACATGATGTGGTTCAACATAATTACCACATTTTCTGGATCATCAGGTCACTTTATGCAGGTTATATTATTTTTCAAAACTGAGGTAAACTACACTAATATAGATGTCATTAGGTTAGTCTCAACTCTTATTTCATTGATTTGATTATGGGTAAAATCAATATATTTAAAAAATGGTGTTGATATGATTTCAATTCCTTCTATTATTCACAATATATCTTCAATAGAATAATCATATAAAACTAATGATACTAAATTGTAAAATAAAATTTACCTTAGAATTTCTAGAGTGATCCTGAGAAAATTGGGAGGTTTTTCATATTACTTGTTATATCTAATTAGGTTCCTTAAAATCTCGACCCTAAGGTTAGTACAAACATTCACTAATATTAATTGTAACTTCCTAGAATAGAGAAACTTATAGTTTCATGTTATATTACATTTTTTCTACAAAATACTATATTTACTTCAATATCCAATAGCTTAGTAGCGTGAGAATACTATATACATATACACATCAAATTTTAAACCGTATTTTAGGTCCTACTAGAGGATTAGCATGAGATATACACTGAAAGGGGGTAAATCAAGGTATGTCAATCAAAACCAACTTAAACACGTTACCTTAAACATATAACTTCTTTATATGGTTTTTGACCACTTAACCTTAAGGGTATCACTTTTTAACTTCTAATTAATTTTTAAAATTTACCTCATCACATAACTGATCCTTATTACTAGATATTCATCATGGTTTCCTATCCCACTTTTTTTGTGCAGAGATAATGTAAATGTGAAATAGAGAAGTTACACAGTTCTCCCTCACTATGCAACTATAAGCAACAGACTATATGGATTCTATGTACACCAAAATCAAATATCTACACTGAATAATGGTGGAGTTCAACCAAGTTAACTCCATAACTAAGGCAATACCTTACATTATATTGGGTTGAATCGCTGTTTTACAATGCCCAATGCCCTCAGCTTGGCTCATTTTATGAATTTATAATGATCTAATCAGGAACTACAGACTGGCCATTTTCTGGATCATTGATCCCTCTATTTATATAAAATATATTAGTTATAATTAAAAAAAATTACAAGAGATTCTATACCCATATTTCTATATATAGTAAACAGAGCTATACGTGTGTCTTTACTATATGATCCATATTGAAAATAAAGAGAAGAATTTTTTCCAAATGTGAGTCGAGAAGATGTTTGGAAACCATTGAATACTTTTATAATGGAATAAATAAAAGAACTATTAAATAGGAAATCACAATACGCCTATGATTAGAAGTTAGTAGGAATAAAAAAAACCTCATTTATTTCTAGTGCTCTCATTAATATAGGGATATATTTCTATAAAATTTACACATTTATAGGTCCCTTATTCAGCATCATTTATTATAGTTGAAACACTAGGAATAAATGAGTTTTTTTGATTCCTACTAACTTGTAATCATAGGCTCATTGTGATTGCCTATTTAATAGTTCCTTTATTTATTCCATTATAAAAGTATTCAATGGTTTCCAAACACTTTCTCGACTCACATTTGGAAAAAATTCATATCTTTATTTTCAATTTGTATCATATAGTAAAGACACCCATATAGCTCGGTTTACTATATATAGAAATATTTTTATAGAATCTCTGGTAAATTTTTTTCAATTATAACTAATAACTTTTATATAAATAGAGGGATCAATGAGCCAGAAAATGACCAGTCTGTAGTTCCTGATTAGATCATTATAAATTCATAGAAATCTTTCTAAGATTTCCTCCAGTACAAGTCCCCCATTAATATTCTCATGGTTGACTTCTCTAACAACATATCGTATGAAATAATTATAAATTATTTCACAAAATCAAATGTTTCTAATCTATTTCAACCATTTCATGAATCATTTCCTAAAACCTAAGGTATGTGATTATGAATCCTTAGTCCTATGCTCATGCACTTCCTAAATGAATTTTGTCCAAAAACTTGGATCACCCACCAATTCTCCCTTCATCACGGTGATTTGAAATTTTTTTGGTCAATTTGATGAAACATTCCAATCACAAAGGCATGGTCCTCTCATATTTATCATATTTCACAATCACTCCGTCATTATACTGTAATCATTAGAAAAACCAATTTCGGTTTACCATGATATATTGGTAGAAACCAAATCCACCAATCCAAATAGAAATGAATGGTGTATTTCTACTAGT
Source organism: Viscum album (assembly GCA_963277665.1). Lineage (NCBI taxonomy): Eukaryota > Viridiplantae > Streptophyta > Magnoliopsida > Santalales > Viscaceae > Viscum > Viscum album. The sequence goes on along the minus strand of OY728160.1, from coordinate 104,748,667 downwards.
TGTTTTTTACTCACCACAACTTCCATTGCTCACATAGATGACAAAGCAATTTTTCATAGGTGAAATGTAATTACACCACTAGGACCACAATGGAATTGTACTTATCTAGTTACTGTTTTTGGGAATCATAATCTCAACACATTCTATGATATTTTTATGGTCAACACTACCTTTTTCATCCCCTTCATCATGCATGCAGACTACTATGTGTTGCTTCCCATTTTGGGAAACCACGTCTCAATATGCCTTTTTATAAGGAATGGTCTTCAAATCATATATAAAATATTCATTTCGTTATTATTTTATTATTTTTATGGACCATGTTATCTCTTTATAAAACTATTTTTCAATTATGAATTTTTAGCATATAACTTCCCATGGGTACTAAATCTATTATAAAAAAGAACAACCTTTAATCAATCTTTTCTCAACAAAGTACTACTTTTCAACAAGTCCAACACAAGTCATTGTTGTTCCAAAAATCTCCCCCATTTTATTCTATTAAAAAGATAATACAATCCTTCATTTCAATTCATATACCCCTATATGTTAATGAAATTCAAGGGGTTCAGTCTAAGTAGATTAGATCACTATTTCCTCTCCTATTTTAGGGTGAACAAGGAAGGACATCCCATCATTAATAGGATATCTGTTTTTCCTCATACACCCACTTGAAATGGGGTCAACTTCTTTCTTCATTTTATTTATATATTTGATTCCCTTATTATCAACATATTCTCCCTTATGATTTAGATATTAAATATCTCTAATCCAAATACATCATTTCTATATTTTTTTCTCTTGATATTCATTTAGTTAATTTAATAATTGTTACATTATATGTTAATAAATCCACAAATCCTATTGATCTTAATATCAATGTCGGAAACAAGAGTTTTTAGAGAAAAAACAAGGTTTTCACTGTCACTCGTGAATACCAATGAAAACATCATAACATACTTGGTTTTCCCATATCTAAAATCACAACCCCTGAACTCTATCAAACTTTAACAAAAAATAAACACATGATACCAATTCAACTACATATTATTCAATTATTTATATTCTATAAAGAGATTATATAAGGCTTCATATATTTTAATGTTCATCAAATTTAACCATGATTCATTATCTCATTATACAAATTATTATAACACAATTATGGGGTATCGTTTAATGGGAAAAAATTTATGTCAAAATTTATTGGACATCATTCAATACATTAGATGATAAAAAACATCACACCACTATTTTAGATAAACACAAATATGTGAATTTCATTTTAATGGGTACTGTTATTTCTCATTTGATCTTATTCATGTGGCTATAAATCACACAAATTAGAGGATATGACTAAAAATTCATTTAGATAAAATAATATAGAAAAATATAGAATAATAATCTCATAGATAATGCCTCCCCCTAATACTATGAATATTCACAAATCTTTTGAAAAACTAAGGAATTTAGAGGTATATGTGCCTCAATATTCTCCAAATTGATGATGATGTTATGTCACTAAGGACCACCATGTTTTCATTTTATATTTTACCTCTAGATAAAAACATGATTTCATGGTATCTAACAACCGCTCGTATTATTTAGTTTTTTCTTTTGTAAAAAACGCAACTCAGAATTGATTATTTATTAAGAAACTTTACTACTAACAAATTATTCTATCATCATAGGATATTTTTCATTCTAAAAACCTTCCCATTAACCTGTTTTTTCATTAAATCATTACCAAGTATTTCAATAGTTACCTTTATCTAGGATATCCCTTTCTCAAGGCATAACTTTCCTTTTTCAACATGTGATATATTTTATTACATAAAAACTGTTTTCTTTTATATATAGTTTTTCTTGTGTTTAGGGAAAGTGTTTGATCTTTCCATTTCCTATAACTCAAAAAAGGAGTATTCAGTATATATTATTTTAAATTTGTTTCTTAGAGAATCTAGTCTTCTAAAGTATGTTTGTTGATATTATCCGTTAATTTCAACAATATATCGTATGAAATTTACACTTAGGACATTGTTATAATAATAAAAATTTAGATATGACCCATACCTTCATTTTTGTCCTTGGTGAATAATTATTTAATGTCTTACCCCATCTTAAAATCATTTGGTATGTATTATTATGCCTTAACACAAAAACCAAAAATTTGACCATGAATCTCAACAAAGAAACACATGGTTTCATTCTTTCCTTATGTCCTCATTTGATTATTTTTAACTATTGTGGGTTCATTTTTATGTTCATTTCCATAACCTTCACAAGATTAATTTTTCTTGGGAAAATTCATTTACCTTTTCTTATCATGCCTTTATGGTTTTCTTTTATATCCAAAAACATCGTTACGCATTGTGTATAGTCTCGTTGACATGAGAACATTTTCATACCTCTCCAATATGATGGAATGTTTCTTATTTCATTCATAATCACCTAGTAAAGGTTTATCAAATAAAATTGAAAGGATTATTGTGTTTAGGGTTAACATTGGCATACAACAATCACTAAATGAATCTAATTATTCTTAAAATTACGAGATAGTATTTCTCCTTTATTCATGTTGATAACTATATTCTACCATGTGAAAATCCAACTAAATATCTCCTTTCCATTGTGAATGAATGTTTTTTGTATAAAATCACATTTTCCATTAATTTTGGAATACATTAGTGAAATATAATCTTTAACTATTTCCTTTTCATTTTGAGTCATTTTATTCTCCTCAACCAACACATCCATTTATATAGAAAACTTTTAATTTATGGAATTAAGATTTTATACTTATTTTGAATTAGATTTGAGATTATCCCACTTTATGGATATCAATATCCAATATTCTTATTTTGAATCATTCTTGTCTGTGAGGTCTATTGAAACTACAAGAATAATTAATTCAATCCACTCATATTTTTTAAATTTATTTCCAACTCTTTAATCTGAATACCTATAAACATATTTTCAACATTCACTCTCAAAAATTACCCATTTTATTGTCTATACAATTCATAATAATACTATGCATATTACCCTATTAACCTCCTTGGGATCTTCCCATAATCATTGAATCTCATATCACTAGGTATATAGGGTTCCTCAGACATTACTGCAATATCATTAACTAATAAAATAAACACATTATCATGAACTTTCATACCTTTTATTTATATTATACATGTCCCATTCAAAATTATATCACTATTTCCATTGAATGTTTTATAATGTAGTATTCTATAATATTTCTTCATCATCCTTGATGTCTTTTACATTTAAATGAAAACCATTATTATAAAAGTGTGTTTATACTTTATCTACAACAAATATTTTAGTCAAATTAGATCAAAAAAATTCAATAAAATATGCAATCCTCGGATACTAGATGTTGGGACCTACTACAATTTTAACATGAGATATACCTTGAGTGGGTTAGAATCATGGTATGTAATTAAAAATAAATTTAAACATTGTTCCCCAAAAATATCACTACCCTATTTTAATCTTGACCTCCTGACTATAAGGGTGACACTTTTTGATCTTCTAATTAACATGTTCTAATTAACTCTTTACTTGACTGGCCCTTATTACCAAATATTTGTTAAGGTTTATAGACCCATTTATGGTGTTTATGTAGAATGTAAATATGACACATTGAATTTACATGGTTCACCCTTACTAGGATACACAAAGGATCATGCTATGGGGAATTTTCCTGGAAAAAAGTCCCTTATCCACTGTGGAAAATTGTGGTATTTAGGATCTTTCACTCTGTTCCTAATATCACCAACCTATTAAAATTATGTTTGACTCACTATCACCCAAGTTTCACTATAATCACATTTGATTAATACCATTGTATGATCGATGGATTCGTTCCTAGACTATTATTAGTATGTTGTGTTAATATTTCGACACAATTTATGGACATGTAGGTCACATAATCACATTTTTTTGATGATGCACTAGGTATGTTTGACTATAAAAAAAGTATACTACCTACTAATCACTAGAATGTTGTAATCTCCTCTCACATATCCCATTAATATCATCATTTAGATAATTATTAAATGGTTTCCAAACATCTTCTAGTCCCTCTCTAGAAATTTATTCTTATTATTATTATTATTTAGATGGATCATGTGGTTAATTTTATCCCCTTTAATTATTTAATAGATATATAAATATGTGAATAAATACTCTCAAAAAAATTTAATTTTTCAATAACTTATCTTTTGGATATAAATGGATAGATCATTAGAAAATAAATATCCAGTGGTAAGTACCTTGTTGAATCATCCAAAAAATCCATCCATTGTTTCCTCAAATAATATTCAACCATAACTTCTCTCATTGTTAAATACTCTTACTCACTACATCACAAATTAATTCAAAATTAATTCTCTAACCCTAGTGCTACAAAAATCCATTGAATTTTTCTAGAATCAAGGCAAAAAATAAAAGGAAAATAATTATAAGAAATTAAATACATATATCATGCATCACATATACGATTTATCGTGAAAATCATGTCACACATTCACATGACCATCACTATGGAATGTGGAAAAACAATTTTCCATTTTACTTCAACATGAATATCACTACAACATGGTCCTATCAAATTTAACTTTTTGAATTGGTACCCCATATCATACCATGATTCTCAAAAAAATCTTTTTCATTTCACAATGTTACATCGGTAAACTCATAATCCTCCAATCTTAGTTAAAAAACATGAGGAGTTTTGATTTTCCATTTTTCATTAACCATGACCTCCAATACACCCATAAAGGACTTGTTGTTTTTAATTTGTGCACTGTAATTCTACCACAGGGACCTCCATGGAATGGTCCACAAATATTTCCTCATTTTTAGAATCACCTTCTCAACATGTCTTATAATAAGGGAATAGACTCACATGGATTATCCTTACCATCAACATCCCCAATTACTATAGTGTGATGTTTTCTATGTTGGTAAACATCAAATAAACATGCCTTTTTTTGTATTTCATAGTCACAATACTACAAATAGGGTTTTTAAAAGTGCTAGAAACCAAATTTAACAGTGCTAGAAAAGTGTTTTTAATTTTGGTGAAGATAATGGGGTCCCCTTTAACTACTCTATTTTGAGCGATGAAAAAGGCCCAATATATGAGTGTAATTTTGAGCACTAATAAAGGACACCATTATCAGTACTATTTTGAGCGCTTATAAAGTCCATATTTAACAGATCTTAATTAGTGCTGATAAAGGCCATGTTTTCTTAGAAAACCCAGCAACGCACAGCTGTACACCTTCACAAAAATATCACATGCACACATAGTACAAAACAACACATGCACAAAAAACAGCTGCACCAAAAAACACCTACACACAATCAAATCATAGAGTGACTTAACAGTGAACAAAAGAGTTTTGCAGACAATGATATATACATTTTCATGAAATCATGAATACAAACAACCCATTGTTGTATACATTTCAAACAATGTTTTATATGGTTATAATTATAATTATCCAACAAATAGTTAAAAACATTAATGTATCATCCTTTTTTTCTTTTTTGATCCCCTCTCAAAAAATTTCATCCATGGTATTATTTGTCAAAAAAAGAATCCAAACTCAAGAAAAAAATTCCACCAATAGAATAAAACAAATATTATGTTAGTAATAAAATAATGAAATAAATTAAACATTAATACGAAATAATACGTTAATAAAATTTCATTTTTTTATAAAAAGAAATATTTGGTTAGTTAGGGAGACCTAATAAAAGATGATACTTGATACCTAACCTTGATATGGGTAGGTAAGTGACCTAGAGACCATATGTTGTGTGACATGGTTTGGTTAGTGAGTGTAAGGGTGGTGAGATGTGTTACTTGTTATAACCATTTCTATTGGAAATATTTGTATATATTCATTGATATTGTTGTTTGACCATCATGAGATGTGTTACCAGTTACAACCATTACGTGTCCATATATCATTTGATTTAATTAATATTTTAGAAGTGGAGCAACAATATTTATTGATTTATAAATATCATTTGTTTAGATTATGTGGACGAGAAAAGAAGAAGAAGAAATGTCATCAACAATATGGGATCCATAAGGATTCTATTATTGATAAAAAAATGAGGAATATCTATAGTCTAGAGTCTCTCCCATAAATCTCAAAATATAGGGGTAGGATAAATTTAGAATACCAAAAATAGTATGCACTCAAAATACAATCTCGAGATCTACCATGAATTTCTCTAGAGTATCCATGGATTTGAAAAAATGATAAACTGATATAGTTTCCACATCTACACCCTTTTTTATTGCCTCTTCCATGCTAGAAGCATTAAATAAGGACTTTTCTACCTCATTGACAAGATTATGCTGCTTTATCACTATTTTCCCCACAACATTGAGAATTTATTATAAGTTATTAAATTCATTTTAGAGGTTTTTTATCTCGAAACTACCATCAATGGCTGAATTTTTATGAGCTTCTACTCATATTTTACATATGGATGCTTCATTCATGACCTCATTGTGATGTTGAATGTCTGAATCTTAAGCCTTCACCATTGATAATCTCATCTCGGTGAAACTATTTTTCTCCCTCATGGTGACCACCTCTTTCTAAATATCTTGGAGTTCATGATAGTATAACTCACTATAATTAGAGAAGATCCTCCACCGACTGGAACCTCTTTTATGAGAACCCCATACACTGTTACAAAATCCATTGGCACCCTGCTCGTTGATGGTGTTGGATCAACGTGCCTAATTTTCCTCTAAGACATCTAGAGAGTTGTGGGTCTTCTGGAAGACATTTTTTTGTCTTGAATCTAACTTTTTGATGATTCCAAAGCCCCAACGTCCTCCTCCTCATCTACTATTCGAAGATATACTTGCTTTATCACCAGTAGAGCCAAGTGACTATTTAAGTATGATCGGTCCAAGGTATCGATATAATCCTTAGAGAGGAAAAAACACAAAATATCCAGATGGACGTTCACCCAAACCTATGTTTCCTACCATGTGAATATTATCCTCAATTTGTTAGCCACCGTGGGAAATATTTCAGAACCAATGTGGGGAGCAGTGGGGAATTTCATCTGAATGCAATGAACTATCATCCAAAGTGTTATGATGCATATTACTCATAGAATATATTTTAGTTAATTGAAGTTGATAAAACACCCTAACAAATGAATAAAATATTGGTTTAGTATATAGGAACAACCTTTACATTATTGGTAATTTCACAGGTTGGTGCTCCATATGGTATAAAAAATTCATAATATATGCTTCAATTTTCCCTTGATCACCTAGTTCTTTAGTGTGATTATCCAGACCCCATTGATACTTTATATAAATTTATTGAACTGGTAACATGGAATGTTTTAAGTATTATGTAACTAATATACACCAATATGGGCCCCCATCCAACCCCACTGTAGTTGTAAGGGGCTGAATATTTTGAATGGGGTATACCCATTTAGATATGGTGAATTTGTAAATATATCTTAGCAAACATGGGACCGAAGAAGATGATAATCGTACCACCTAAAATCACCTCAACCATCATTATGGTGGAGACCTTAACTCCACCCTTTTTCTGCATAGTAAATAAGTACCCGCTTTGGTACTTTGCTAATAAGTTTACTGGATGAAGAAAGTGATGGCCTTTGGAGGTGATTAAAAATACCTAGTCATTGAATTGACACTCTTAAACTATTTTAAAGTTATAACACTCTCTCCCATAAGATTATCATGATGGGGAAGCCTTCAGATTCTTATTCAGACACTCATGCTGATTCTTCTTGATGAACAAGTCAACCCCAATCTTGAAGGGGATTTTAACCCCATGATATGGGTCATTTTGAAGGGTTGTTTTGGCCAAATTGATGAGATCCTTCATAATTGGATGATTATATTCCATTTCATCACCAGTATATGGGGGATGAATTTACTCATCATAATTGCCTCCTAAAATCATCACACCATAGATCATCTTAATTTCCCATATACTGATACTGAACTCACCATACAAAAAATGAAATGTGTTAATGTATTGACTCTACAAACTGAAAAATTATACCTCAAGAATTTTGTTTCAATAAGTAATGGTTTTGTAATCCAAAATTGATTCATATAATCATATCATTTTTAGCTCAACCACAAACTATGTGACAATACACTGATCAAATAAGGGACAACCTCAGTTCATCCCAAGCATCCACCTGATCGAATTACCTAGCCAAATAATCACCCAAACTTTTAATTTGATTTATAATTCTACATTTTTGATCAATATATCATGGTTTTATGCTCTAACTCTTGTTATAACCCATTAAAATAAATCTACATGGCTTCCAAATTACTAATTAGAGATGTCTTCATGGGAGATGAAATGACCAACATATGAGATGTTCTCTGTGAACATATTATTAGTCTCATGGATATAGGAGGGAGGCATTATCCCTTCATGAGGTGAAAAGATCATAGTGTCATTTCAAATAACAAACCCATATAAGGGAATCTAATTAGAAAATTGAAAATCCAAGATAGTGTTTACCATCAAGCTTTTAAGATGCTCAGTACTGGACTTAATGACTATGCACTGTTCAACTTCCACACTATCCACCATTGTACTCCAATTAACTATAGCCTCCACAAATTCAATTCATGAATTCATTTTTATCCTAAGACAGATAAAATTTAGATTAACTATGAAAATGGAGGGTTCTAGGTTAAAAATTGGACTTGAGTAAGAAAGGGGCACATGACTAATTAGAAATATAATATTTAGTTCACGACTTGTTTAAAGTCATGTGATCACATGACCATAATAGGATCACATGATCAAATTAACCAGGGATATTTATACAATTTCACAAACCTTGAATCTTTATGCGATCTTGTAAATTAGAAAAGAATACACGAATCTTGGTTCAAGTGAATTTCCGTAATTGTTGATGTGATTAGTATATGTGGCCTTATCAAGTGATGAGATCACACAAAAAAATTACAAGAAGCATTCATACAAATGAGCTAATGTAACACAATCACATAAAAAGTGTTACATGAAGTAGATAAAAAATATAATAGTTCTCGTAGAGTTATGAAATATTGAGTCATTAGTGAAATAGATTTCCCATTAGTCTCATATTAATAAGAAAATTAAATGAACACCAAGAGTATCATAGAATACTGAAAGAAAAATAAAATCCCAAGGGAATTAGTCAGGTATTAACTTTTTTATAAAAAGGTCCTTTTTTCTTCTTTTGGAATTTGTATGCGAGGTGTGTATGCATCTGGGAATTGATGTGATGCTGGTTCTATATGAGGTGTGTAGGCAACCAGATTTTGATGGGAATGCATATGCATATATGATTCATGTATGTTAGAGAAATTATTGAGATGAAATATCTATGGACAATGATTTTACTGTGAAAACATCAAGATTACCTCTGTGATTGAGAAGACACAGTGTCATTTCTATTCATACAAAGTCATGTCACATGGATAGAAATCATCTAAAATAAATGAACCCTACAAGGAATAATGATAATCAAATCAGTGTTTTATTATATAATTTTTCATCAAAATAGACATATTATATAGTAAAATTACCTTTTCATATATCTAAAGGGTTTATTTAGTCTATATAATAGATAATAACAGAACTAATGATTATTCGTGCACTTTACTAATGTTAGTTAACTAATACATAGCATAGCATCAGATCTTATCTTTTGATCTGGCGTCCTTATAATGCTCTCATCTGACACCATTGGTGTGATATCATTATTCAGCATTCACTTTTCCTTCTCTTCTAGAATCAATTTTCCTAGTAAAATATAGTAGGAAGCAAAAAATATTGAATTCTAAATGATGATATCAGAGATATGGTGTCAGATGAGAGAATCGCGGGGAAGTCGGATCGGAAGATCAGATCAGATTTTATGTTAAGAGGTAGTTAACCAATAGTAGTAAAGAATCCTTAGTTTTGTTATTAAATTTCTGAGTGTTTCACAACCAATATTTTTTCAACACACTACATCTGTAGAAATAGCTGCATAAATTAACAATATATAGAATATAAATGATCCATTCTATAATAGTTTAGTTCTAGTGATTTTGGAAACATGGGAACATAAAGAAATAGTTCATAAGAGTCTCTCATTAAGTTATGTTTTACTAGAATGAAAAATATTTTCTAAAACAATTATTCATAACCTATGGTTACAAAACATAATAAAGGGAGATAATATATTCTCAATAAGTGTAAAAAGGGAGATATCAATGATCATATATGGTTAACATAAGTAGTAGGAATTCACCTTCAACTTATTTGTGTACAATCTTCTTATCAGGTATCCTTCCCATTAATTTTTAAACACATCTATATAATATTGTGAACATGAGTTTTGTAACAGTCATGGTAGTACTGAAAAAATATAAATACACAAAGGATTAATAAATATTTTAAATGAACTCGTAATTATTTTGGAAGATACCACTTCAAGGATGCTAGTTTTTTAATGAAATACGATCACTTTAATTAATTTTAAAACATGATAACCACAAATTTTTCCATTTTTTCGTTTTATGAAATGCATAAACATCGATAAAAATAATTAATCTATTTCGATATGTGTTTGGATAGTTCAATCCTATTATATATACCGGGATACATTTCCAGTTTTAGATCTTATAGATGTTCTTGTCCTTAGGCCCTCGATTCATTACATGAAATATAGGATATTTATGCACCACCCTATCATAACAGAATCCCAATTTAAATATAGTATAAATTATATAACTAGATTTTTAGTTCTAAAATGTTGGATCTGGTGTATTAAAAATTGACAAATTCCATCATGTGTGGTTGTCTTGTGGTATATCCATGCATTTAATATAGAAAATAACTCTTTGGAGTATCAAAATTGACTGCATTCAGCATCCAATGATACCTAAAAACACAAAAAAATAAGTAATGAAAGAAAAAAATATAGTTGATATGATTAAATTTATATTTTTACCCCTAAATAATTGTTATTAAAAAGGATATGTCATCCATAATTTTTTTTTGAAAACTATTTGAGTTGGGAAGACATTTTTTTAGCCTCTTTATCCGTATCTATTTCTTCTTTTGAAGAGGTGATGTTTGGAATAACGAGTACAAAATTTTTCATCAAGGGGAAATCCCTTAATTTTTTCCCCATATATACACCTATGAAAAATTTGAAAGGTATTTATTCATAATTATAATAGTATATTAGATTTTTTAAAATCAAATCATGAAAATATACCTCATGTATACATTTTCAACGAAGGAACCTATCCATTCATACTTGAGTATTTTATTTACATTTTCAACACTAATGAAATATGATTTTTCCTCTCTAAACATATTTTTTCAAAAGAAACTATGTGATCATTTTCATCTATCAACTTTGTATCCACATGATCTTGCAATGATGTTAAATGTGGATATAGAATGGGCAGGGATAAGGTGTTATCAGTAGATTGTATCAATCGATTGGTTGATCCTTGAGATAGTTTTGAGATTATCTTTTGTTTCACATCATTCTCTATGTCTTTATATAATAAAATCCATCGTTTCAAAAAAAAATTCATTAAATGATAATGTTTCAGGTTGAAAAAAAAAATTGGTAATGGATACTTCCTTGTCAGCATGTTTTCTTAAATTAATTGACGGCCATGAGATGAATTTTCTATAAGTTTGTTTGACCATATGAATATCTTCATCATCATTTTGAACAAGTATATCAAAACACAACTCATTAGCTATGTTAATTTACACTCTAAAGTGATCTTTTGGAAGTTTTTCGTTGTGTAGGGTTTCGTTCTTCATATTGAATAATGTAGGCCTCGCTACCAGGCGATAGGTATGAGTTCATTGATATAAATCACATTCATTTTCACCCTGTAGAATATTAGTATAAGAAAGGTATCAGTGTCTATGTGATTCACATTTTATAGAAACAATTATTATAACATTTATTACACTAACTAAGTCATGTTTTCTAGGGGAATGGCTCACCTCAAAGCTAGTGGGGGTGGGGTAGGAACTTCATACAATTGTTGTTCTTGAGTTGTTTATTCTCTTTTCCACCCCCATCAAACTTTCTATCATCCTTCTCTGGTATTTTAATTCTTCTTGAAACCTAGCTATTATTTCTCTCATCTTTTTAATTTCCTTATTTTTATCCTATGTATCTTTTTATTTCTGAAAATATGTTTGGGGTGTCACCCCAAATCCCGCACCTCGGATGTGGCCATACTGTTCTAGCTACTTCAAGGTCATTGAATGTATGTCTGCATATGGTGCGGGTGTTTTTGATTCCTAGGACTATGTTAGATAGAAATTATATAAAAATAAGTATTCATTGTTATGTAATATCGATTTTATGAAAATAAAATTTATATTATATCAAACATAGCCATGTTTCCCAAACTTTTTGGGTTTTTTCATCTATCAGTATCCCCTCTATATTTACATGATTCACCTTCCATATCACATGGAAATGAATGGAAGTGGATTTCAATTTCGATTCATAAATCTACATTTATACAGTGGAACATGGTTATGCTGTTGTTTTATGTCACATAAAAGTATTTCAGTAGATTTAAAATACATTCAAATTTTTCCCAAATGAATCGTTGCCCATCCTTGCTTTACGGTAGGTGTACGGTTGTTTTTTTCCCATTAATTATTTTCATCACTTTGTTGTTGTTTCATAAATAAAAAACTATCAATAATATTGATTTATACAAACAATTTCAAACAACGTAATATTAGACATAATGTACCTAAAAATTCTGCACCCCACAACGGTTGCTAAACACATCCCACACTCCATGGGATATCAAGTGTGGATTAAGAGAATGATGGTGTAGCCTGATTTTTCCTTCAATGCCATTAAGATGATATTTCATTAAAATTGTACATCAGCTTCTATGAATCCTTCCTGCAACTATTGATACTTGTACCTTGTGCGGGGAATATACAATAAATACCCTATGAACTGAATGATGAAGTGTATGTGAATGTTTTAGTTGTTTATTTTATTTTAATAAATTAATGAAATGATATCACAATGTTATCGTAATCTCTTCCCACATTAGTGTCTTAAACGTGGTGAAACAAGGCTCTACAATTTTACATCAATCGGCATGCATTGCCGATAGAAGATTCCAATGTAGCTTCTAAACATGTCTTTGTTGGGGTTAACATGTTGGCCTCTCTTATTCCATACCACCTAAAATTTGATGTCTTTTTATTTTTCCTTGAGGATTTTTTCTTACAATATCAAACTATGATGCTCATGTTTTTTTGTGTTGTCAGGGTTTCATTTCATACCATTTCCTTAGAAGCATCATCATTTTGTTCCTTCGAACTGCTAGCATCGACACTGGGAGCAGAAACAACAGGTTGAGAGACTTGTTGTACCTCAGCACTGGGACGACCATAAACTGGTTGAAAAACATGTTGTTGCTCTACACTAGGTACAACAGTAGCAGGTTGTGACAAATGTAGTGCCTTAGGATTGGGCTCATTAGTATGTTCAAAAGTCAATATCTTCAGATGTGGATTAACATTTAATTTAGAATACATAAAAGCCGAATCAAACATATAATAACATAATGTAGAACAATTTATATTAAAATAAACAAATAACGGGATAATTAAACCCTCTTTATTTAATGGCAGAAGAGATTTGACCACTATATCGACTATATAAATCCCTTATTTTTGGTCTCCTATGACAAACAAAACTCCATCTACATTGGGGCCACTATTAAATAATTGTGATGACCTAATGAAAGGGTCATCCTCTATTGAACATTCATATGACACTTCAGTGTTTTTGGTCTATAACAAAACAATTGACCACTTTCAGTTTACAGGATCTGGAACATATAATACTGGTAATGCATTTGATACCATTATAAATGGTCTGTCTTTCTGACCTTCCTTACCAAAATCAACATTCACGAATCCCAATTCATCTATTTTAACATCACTCATGTTACCAAACCAGTGGCATTGAAAAATTGACACTTCAAATTTCATATAATCCAACTACCATATTGGTTTTATGATAGCAAAGTATTACATATTCTAATAAATTGGATTTTGGTCTATAGCAATAGAAACATGAATCACTTCATCCACAATTATAACCCTACTATTCTGGATGATACTGTCTTATGCATGGTCATTAGTATAGACATTATAACCATTAATTACATAAGCATTGTAAGAGAGTATAGAAACACTTGATCTTTTAACTATCCATCGAAGTCGTTCTGAAATTGAGTCCATATTTTTATCTAACTTAAAAAAAATGGTCCCAAACCATCCTATAAACAATCAATTATGTGTATATGATATCTATTTTTCATCCATATATATATTCAAATGCATAAGAATTTCTTTGTGTGTTTGAACATATTTGACAACGTCGAAACTATTTTGAAAAATGTAAAGGTGGGCATGTTCCCGATCTGTAATATTGATATTGACAAACTCCCTTATAGAAATTCATTCACCCTCAAGCCACCCAGTGTAACATGATTTTTCTAGGCCAATGTTTTCCACACCAGACAGGTATTCGTTACATAATTCAATGGATTCCTCAACAATATATTTCTCTATAATACAACTCTATGGCCAAATTCGAATTTTGATATACCCTTTCAAAATCATCAAATAATGTTTAGTGGGATGCATTCATTTATAATGCATAGGACAACATAGTCGATTTTGTCTCACCAAATGAACTATCATATGAACCATCATATAAAAAAAATGTATGCTGGAAGAAAATTTCTAATTCACATAATATGGCGGAAATTTCTCATTCCCTAGATTGCAAATTCGTCGGGTTTATAACATTATTGCATATAGCTTTGAAGAAGAAATAATGCTTTGATAATGAATGTTGGAAATTGTTGGAAAAAATGAAATTTAAAGATATAGGAATTAGATCTTGCATCCAAACATGGAATTCATGTTATTTCAGACCATATATCTTTAAATCACTCATTGACACGATGTTCTTGATATTTGATGAATACCCCTATGAAACAGTTACGTCTTTTAAGAAGTTTCAAAACATTTATCTCTCTTGCTTTGAAATAGTGTAAGTAGCAAGAGAAATAAATGTTCTTTTTTCACCATTCATGGGTGTTAACTATTCTCATATTCCCATCTCAACCATGTCCATTCTAGCCATAATTCAATTTTTTGTTTTACCACATGCATTTAGTAACGTGACGACGACACTATCATATACATTTTTTCAACATGCATAACATCAAGAAAATGACTTACATAGAGAAAATTCCAATATGGTAATTCAAAAAAAAACTGATCTCTTTTTCCTACAGGTTCTCTTATGGATTTTTAAAAATCGTTTACAAAATGTAGTGTCCACATATTTTACATTTTCAAACAATTGATCACCTATTAGTGGAGGTGGTGCTATATGTACTTCTGAACATCCATCGAATGATTTTGTCCAAGATTATTACATATAATGTTGGGATAAAAATCTTTGATGTCCTAGAAACCTGGTTTTTGATGAATGTTTCAACCTAATTGACTATGTTCCTTTTTCTCAAATGGGACACCCATGAGTTCCATTAATGTTGTATCATGAAAATTTTCCATAACAATAAAATATTTTTATCGTCCAATACAACATGGCTCTCAAATTGACATCTTCTTTTTTTTAAGCATCATAAAATGTTACACCTCAATCAAACAATAATTTGAAATCCTCGATCATTGGATCCAAATAAAAATAATTATCATTAACTTGTTATTTTGGTCCTAATATAATCCTAAATAACATGATGTATTTCCATTTCAGGCATAAACACAGTGGTAAGTTATAATTTACCATCATAACTGACCATGTACTGCAACTGACACTTTGAGAACCAAAAGTATTTACTCCATCTGTAGAAAATGCAAGACGAAGGTTTCTCAGCTCATTTCCAAATTTAGGATTCTCATGATAAAAACTATTTTTCTAAGGAGAGTCTATCAGATGATGTAGTTTCCCATATTTAGTTCTGGTATCTTCCTGCCATGTCAACTGTCCTATAGTCTCCTCACATCCATATTGGCACCTATACCGTGGAATGTTTGGGAAGTACCATAAAATGTTTGTAGGACTAGATTCATCTTTCTTGTATTGAGAAGCGCCACACTTTGGGAATTCATTAACTGATTTGTGGTCCTCGAGAAACAATGTACAACCATTCGAAAAGGAATGTATTCTTTCAGATAATATACCCATTGAGCGTGTCATTTGTTTGGAATTGTATATTCAGATTAAGAGATCATTATCTTCTCAAAGCATGTCATTCTAGAGAGAAAGTTGTTCCATAAAACTGGTATCACTCCACCCATTTCCTTCTTTCAAATTATACAGCTTTAGTACATTTGAAAATGCTATATATTTAGTGCAACCAATATACATTGGAATCTTTGCACAACTATTTAACTTCTCAAACAATTTTGGGCAATCACAAAGTTTATCTTCAACTCTCCTTATCATTTGTTCAATATGATATTAATAAGAATTCACATCTGTGATCATATCCTTCATACGATCGTTATCATTGTTCATGCTTGTAATATTATCGGATGTTCCATAAAATGTAGTGCAATCCCAGCCACAACTTATATTCATTTTCCAATGTTTATTCCAACATGTGTTATTTCGATATATTCGGTGACATATCAGGTGTTCTTTCAACTCCTCTGGACAAATTTATCTTGAATAACAACTGCATAAACATGGACAATGTATTTGAGAATGGTCATATTCATAATATTTTTCAAACTTGATAAAATCCTTCATTCCATCTTCAAACTCTTTTGTCAATTGATTGGTATTTATACATTCGTTATTCATATTCATCAAATTGGATATATTAATATAAATATTTAACAAAATAATTACCCAAAATATGTTCATATAGGGTCATTATCCAACTATAATAAATGGAACTAGATGTGGTAAGCAATACCGATACCTCTCCATGCATTACTCAGGTCCAAAGTAGATCACACACATCTCCCCAACCACCGGATAAATGGATTTAGGTTTGACAATCCCATGCACTAGAATGTTTTAGTATCCCACATGTGATCTATATGAATTATTATATACTGGTTTTTAGTGTTTCTCTAGAAACATAATGTCTCTAGTCAATAACTATGGTACTAAAATAATAGATGGTATGATTTTCAATAGATTTATTATGGGAGGAAGGATTCATTACAAGTCTTATTGTGGTTATTTGAATAGGGTGTCCATAAATTGTCTCATGGAGTCCTCTAGTGAAGTGGTTTTCTATGATTCAGTGGAATAACACTAGTAATAATGTTGTGGTTCCATTTAAATGGGTAAAGTTTGGATTGATATTTAATGGTGGAAGAAATAAAACATTGAAAAATGGAATACTAATCATTCCAACAACTGTAACACCATACCAACACACAATTGTGCTCACAACCACAACATCGTACAAACAAAAGTATCACAATTTCTGATTATACAAAGCATTTGTTATTAAATTCTGTTTTTTAATTCAAGGGTTATCATATATGTTTTATCACACATGGTAATTCATTCGTTAGTAAAGTATATATATATTACCTATTTTAATATTAAAATATTCAATAGGAACCAACCAACATTCATTTTATTTAGTACCCAAACAAGGACCACCAATGGCCAAAATTTTCTATAGGGCGTTAACTCAAACATTTCACAACATAACCATCAATATCAAACCATAAAAACATAAGAACAAGAATAATCCAATTATTAAGGGGGAAAACATACCACTAAGGTATCTTTCAGTGCATGGTAGAGGTGATATCGTGGCAAAGGAGATGCACGCAGCAGAGGAGATTTATATCTGAAAATAAAACATAAAATGAGATCTCACATGTTAATCAATTTTATTGGTCAATTGTGGGAATTTATTTTCCATAAATGATATATGGTTTCAGTTTTTTTATTTTTTGTGTATTTAATATTTTCCTAGATATTCAACTTATGAATGGTAAATAACTACTTTATAGGAGAAAGATTGTTTTTAATTTACTCTAATTTAGGGGTAAAATAATCAACATTAATTTTATTTTTTTTCAGGGGATCATTTCTCTCTAGTTTGGATCCATAACGCCTCTTAGGATAGTGGAAGGCTAGGTCAGTTGTTGGTTATGATACTAGAATGGGTTGTATCAATACATTTCCAATTTTAATTGACTTATGTCAATTTTAATATAGGATTGGGGGGGGGGGTAAGACAATAATATATTGAACAAATAATAGAGGTAAAATTTATCACAGTCTCACCAATACATGTTATTAAAGATGAAACATACACTGGGTTAGGGAGAACCAACCAAGTGTAGAGGATAGGGGTTGGCGTAGCATTGAGGGGTTATGGATGAGAAAATTGTAAAATATAGTAAAACATAAATGGTTTAAGGGGGAAGGGGTGGGTTGTCCGGGGGGTAGGGGATACAGGGGTGTGGGGGAGGGGTGTGGGAATTCCAAGGAGGGGGGTGGACTGTCAAGGTGGGGGTTGTAGGGGTGTGGGGGAGGGTGTGTGGGATGTTAAGGGAGGGGTGGGTTGTCCACTATTATACGAAAATTAGGGATCATATAGAGTGAATTATGAGTGGAAAATGTTATGGGGAATAGGGGTTTGGGTGATGGGGTTAAGTGTCTAATATGGAATAGGGGAACCTCAATAAAAAGGCTAAAATAATCTCTTTTAACTTCATGTATAGGGTAAAATATTGTGTAGCCTAAGAGTCTATTACATAGTCCACCCTATGATGTCACATTGTTGAATTTCCATAAGGTATACACTGCAACACTCATCCTCAACCCAGAACTATTAAATCGTGATCATGAATTGTGATGTGACTATATTCATTATGGAATAACATCCACCCCCCATAAAATAGTATAGAGGGCATAACTGTAGAGACCCGAATCTTGATGTACACGGATATTACATTACTTTTGCGGAATACTTATTACATAACAAAAACACACACACAAGGATCGTAATAGTTTAGTTTCTTTGGAAACTCGGAACGTAATCTTCAAATCGGGGTGAAAGATCTTCAATATCTCCCAAAAGATCTTCCCTTTATTTCCCTAAATCATTTCTTTATATCCTGGGGAAAAGAAAACATAAATGGGTGAGCTCAAATGCTCCGCAAGGTTAAATAAAAGAAAAATCAATCTCATCATATTCATAAGAACATATCTTTTGGAAATATTAACCTGCAAAAGAGAGCATAATTTCATAACATGGGATAAATCAAAGTAGTGAAATGAAATCCCAATAATCATAACTTAAAACATGAAAATTTGTGGCATACACACATAATCATAGAGAATCATATCTTATTATTCAAGACTCACTGCCAAGACCAGCTTCGTGGACAAAGTCCATTTCTGAACCAAGTCACCCTCGTTTCAGTCCTGTTTCACTGAACCGGTATAACCTACCATTCCATCCATGTCTATCTCAGGAGATATAAAATCTTTACCCAATGCATTGGACGAAGATATAGGTCCCACCCATTTCATAATGATACCATTCTTATGTGTGCCACAAAATCATAAATCATACATCATTACATAACCCATGTAATGAAAAATGGGAATCTTAAACATTTTGACATCATAAAACAATTCATATAAGATAAAGGAATTCATAAAACTATAATTCCATCACAACATAATCAAATAAATGTAATTATAGGGATAAAAACATAACCCTTTATTATCTTAGATGGAAAATAATTTTGATAAAACACTTGAACTCCATTCTTGAGGAAAATATCATTTCTGCTTCAAAAACACTTTTCCTTCCTTAACATGTCGTACAATTATAAACTAAAAGAAGTTGATTAAAAATAAACATAAAACATGTAAAGGAATATTCTTGGAAATAATGTTTTAAAAATCCATTCATGCCATATAAGTTAAAAAAACATTCTTCACATACTTTTGTCGGAAAAGTCAAAAAGTACCTCGTACGAAAAACGACAAAAGAATCCTTTCATATCTTTTACTAAAAACTCACTGAATGGTAAAATTGGATATAAACTATTGTAGAAGGATATAAATAATACATATTTAGGAAACATGGATGTGGATGATAAAATACACCCCAGTAAATACCAACGTATTAACAATCTCGCATAAAATGAGATTGTGATATTTTCCCTTACCTTAGGTCCAATTTGCTTTATACGTGTCCGAAGCTCCTGTATAATTGTTTAAATAATGTTATTGACTTATTACAGAGTCATATATGTTGATATGATATCATATATGGTCATATTCTTATCTTCTTATTAGTAATATTTCATTGAAACTTGATACTCGGGTCTTTATTGCCTTTTTTTCTTATGCGTGTTTTGCCGAATAAATTCTTATTCTTCTTTTAAGGTTATAGATACCTAATATCCAGAATGGTATTAGTGTAACATATATCATATTTATTCATTCAATTCATTTATATAATTACTATGTAATGATGATCATGTAGAATGAGTCGCATCACATCGTGGAGATGGTATTCCGTACGTACGCACGAGCGATGATATTGTTCCCATGATCGTGGAATTGTATTTAAGTGTATTTATACTATTTCAGTATCAATATTGCATTATAATAATCATATATAGTTGCTCATTACACCATTATACCCATCCTTGTAAGGTGATGGTGGAAAATAGATTACACCACGGTGTGGAGACGGTATTCCGTACGTATGCACGCGCGGTGATTTCATTTTTCCGTAGGATGGATAGAAGGTGAATTTGGGTTGTTTCATATTTATAATAACATATCAGTATGTAAGTAATACTTATGTTATTACTTTATCATGAAACAACTTAAGAAGAAGAAGTTGAAGAAGAAAGAAATTGAAAAGATCGGTAATGGATATTACCTCTTCTTTGAAACGCCTCTTTGAATCTTCCACTTAGGGAACTAATATTTGTCTTTGAAGAAGACCAGGACCTCTAGAATTATTCTAGGGAAGTGGAGAAAGGATTTTTCTAGGGTTTGGCCGAGCTCGAGTTCTCAAATTGGTGTGAGGAGGAGGGGGAGGAGGTGACCTTTTATAAGGGAGGAGAAGGGCACCTTAGGAATATCTCAAAATATTATTTTATATTAAAGTCAAAATCGGTTTATAATGGTTCCAAAGGGTCTTATTTCGAAGGTAAAGTGGGAATGGGTCGAAATACTATCAAACAATAGTATTTCGAAAAGTTTAGGTTATTATTTTAACCTTATCAATTAGATTTAACTCTAAGTTAACTAATTTAACTTTTACCGTGACTTTTTGTTTTCTTACACTATATGGTTAATAAACTTAATATAACATTCCAAACGAACCACAAGTTTTTTATTATTAATATATATATCTTTATCTAAGTCATTTGGCCGAACCATAGATTTTTAGTAATTAAATAACAATTAATAATATAATATTTTTTTAAAAAACTAATTTATGTCAATTTTAACACTATTTGGTACATGATTTTTATGAAATTTTTAACAGAATGATAAGTTCGAACCAAGTTACTTAAATCAACAATATCATGTCATATTAACTTAGAAAATTAGTTAATGTCATTAATTGTCTAAAATTACATTTATTTGGGAATTTATAACATTAATTATGTTAATATTTTCTAAAAAAGGTAATTACTGCATCATCATTGTGTCATAAATAAATTAACTTATTTAAAGTATAAAAATTACAAATAAAATACCATTATGTAGAAAATATTTTTATATTTCTAATGAATATTTATAGTCGAAATTATATTATGTATAACCCTATATTAAAAATGTTTTAGTAAATAAACATTGATTTTATCTCTTTTAACTCTTCTTTGAATTAAATAATAATAAATGTCCAAATCTAATCCAAGTGGGCCTAAACGATAATATTTTACACTTAAGGTTGTTTTCGGTCAATATAAACTTGTCCAATAGTATTAGGACATGTGTTAGGGTAATATTAATATCATTTTTTCCCTTAATTACCCCATTTACTTTTAACCGTGGTAAATAAAAGTAAAAAGTTACTATTCACCAAAAATTATTTTCATCTCATTGAACCACATTTTACTTACTGACATAAACCGTGCCTCTCGGATTTTTGAAATTCCATTCACAGAAGCGGTAAAACTATGATTTATGAAAAAATTAATTTTTTTAACTACCACTTAGTAGTTTCACTATTCATCAAAAATTGATGTTTTTCAGAAAAATGCCAAATTTCACCCTAAGCTATAATTGATATTCCGAATTCAAAAATGATTTCTATTTTACAGAATTCCCAACATATATGTTGCATTAATTAATTTTATAAGTAATTTCTGTTTTCACAACAAATAGCGTGTTTTTAAGAGATAATAACTATCAAAAGATTAACATTTGATTATGTCTGGTGTAAATGTGAAATTACATCCAATGACCAACATTGTATTGAATTGTGAAAATATATTCTAAATATACTTTAAAACCACTCAAATTAATAATTTATCACTATAAATTATTTCGATTAAAAATGTTGTTTTTAATTCAAATTTAGTAATTTTCATTATTCATCAGAAAATTAAAGTTATCCGAAAAGTACCAAAATTTCACCCTAAGCTAATTTCAATATTACGAATCCAAAAATGAATTCCATTTTGAAAAATAAAATTACAAAATTTCAAAAAGTGGTTATTACAATTCATAATGGCTAGTTTTAATAATATTTTAATAGCGTATTGTTGTTTAGTGAAACTCGTTATTGAGTACTACACACGCTATCGAGGAAGGTCATGATTGTGTGTAATGCAAGGAAAATCAAGGATGCGTGTTGTGTAAGCTCCTTTTGGTGTAGCATACAACACAAGACATTAGTGAAATTAAAAAGATTATTTTTCATAAAATCTCGGGGTGTTACATTCTACCCCCGTTAAAATGAATTTCCCCCTCGAAATTCATTGGGGTTATAAATGGTTTACTATTAGAAAGTTTCTTTAATAGAAACTCACATCGTAAAAAGGAATACCAAAACCAATCTTTAAAAACAAAAGTCTGAAACGTAACGGTTACCCAAATAATCTAATCGCTGGGTTTCCACATAGGTAAAAATATAGATATGGAAGAGAAATCTAACCATCATGTTCTGATGGAGAGTCGTAGAGAACATGGCTATGGAAAAGCTGGCAATCACAAAGCCATAAATTTGTGACGATCTAAGGTACCATCTGATTAATCAGATATAAGAGCACTAGGACAACATTTTTGGATTTCAAGATCATTTCCCCAAAGTTGAAGAATTTGAGTTAGAATAAATACTTACTTTATTTTGGTACAATCTCATTGTTGTTCGTGCCTTGAACAATTTCCACTTCATCTCTTAAATAATTGAAGTTGAATTTGTTATTCGTGAAGTGTTAGCAGATCATGTGATAGAATGACGGGTCATTCCATCTGTCTCAAACAAAAGGTTAGCAAAAGTTATTAAATATACATAAGTCAATTTATAGTGAGATAAATCATATATGGTTCCTAAAATGGACTTATACTTCATATATCATACTTATTAATATAATAAAACTAGTTTCTAGTAAACAGGGACTTCCTGTAGGCCAGTGGTTGTCTATAAAGGCCAGTTGCACTTCGGTTGTGGGTTCGATTCCCACAGCCTTGTCCGACGTGATGGGCTGTCGCCCGTCCTGCAGGTTGTCCTTTTTCAAAAGCTATATTACTATAACATCCCATCAATAATATCGAAAAACGTTTTATCCTAACGTATGTCCAACATAATCCATTCTAATCTTTTGGATTATCTAAAATACTTCGGTCCAAGCTCATAGTATAAAGAAAATGATTACTCGAAATGTCACAGAATAATCACGTGAATACCATCATTTATCCCACATATATCATAAGATATATCTTGTTGGTCAAATTACGAACATGTGAATACCTTAATCATGTATTCTCTTGAAGAATTAATACCCATTGAACCTTAGTGAAAACATGAGTGCAGTTAAAAGTTAACACTTTCCATATACCAAAATCCTCAAAATTCTATATACTCAAACCATGATATCACTTAGTCCTTATATTAATCATGAGCTCATGAATACTGTTAAACATTTCATTTTCTCATTTCCCTTCATTATTTGCATATCATCTTATTTCCAAAAAATATCTCAATCACATTGAATACCACATTAGACCAACACATAAATATTCCAATACATTATGATACCAAATTATTTTGGAATCCCATTACATAAACACTTAATCATTCCACCACATAATTGTCATATTCAACATTGCCAATAGCGATCGCATGTGACTTCCCATTGTCCTTTTCCTTCAGTGGTTGCTCATGTTGATCATCACTAACCCTTGGATTAGGGAATTTATTAGCATAATGCCCCATTTCCTTTAACTTGAAGCATTGAAGTGTTGGTGGTGTGTTCTCAGCAGTGTTTGTTTTATTCACATCATTAGAAACCATTTTTCCATTACCTCAACACTCAGCTGCTTGATGACCTTCTTTTCCACACTTAAAACATTTTCTAGTCCCTTTAAGACAATCTCTACCATGCTTCTTTCCACACTTTGAGCATAAGAAAACATTCATCTTCTTTTCACCATTATTCTGAGATTTCTCCTTGAACTCCATCTTTCGTTTCTTATCAAAACCATGAGATGGATATGTAACACCAACTTCCATTTCTACCTTGATAGCACAACACACAATTTCTTCATAGCTACTGAAGTATTTTATAGCTAATGCCCTTCGATGACTTGGTTTTAAGACACTGAAAAATCGATAAACATTACTTTCAGGTTGGATGATAATGCCAGATGCATACCTTGCAAGTCTTGTAAAATTCGCTTCGTATATACCAACAGTTTCATCATCCTTTTACTTTAGTTCAAGAAACTCCTTCTCCATCATTGTTTGAATAATACAAGGGAAGTACTTATTGAAAAATAAGTTCTTGAACTCGTCCAATTCCATGGTCTCAATTTCATCTCTTGGCCTCGTATTCTTGATAAGATTCCACCATTGATCAGCTTCACCATCCAAACGATACACTACTAAGATGACTTTATCATGTTCAGAACATTGAAGAACTAAAAATATATTTTCAGTGGTACTGATCCATTGTTCAGCAGCAATTGGATCAGAAGACCCACTGAAAGAAGTTGGACATTGCCTCATGAATGACTCAATAGAATTTTGTTCCCTTCTCTGCTCATTTAGAAGTCCAGAATGATGCATAGCTTGAGTAAGTATAGCAATAAGATTTTGCACTCCATCTCCCATAAAATTTGTTTGTTAAGGAGGACAATCATTGCATTGTCCATTGCATTGATCAACACGGTTCCTTCAGGTTCCATCCATCGTCTAAAACCCAAAATGAATAGTGTTAGAGGAGAAAATCATGCTAGGGAAAACAACATAATAAAGGGGGAGTACCTTAAATATCTAACATATTAGGTTTAATTCTATGATCGTTAGCGTAATTTTAGTACTATAACCTATACGTATACTTAACCTTAGGGACATCCCTAGACATACCTTAGAAATATCTCTAGGGATCTCACTAACGTTCTCGCATCCTAGTTTCCAATGGTTGACTAATCCTTTCCTCTGATACCAACTGTAGAGACCCGAATCCTGACGTACATGGATATTACATTACTTTTGCGGAATACATAGTACATAACAAAAACACACACACAAGGATCGTAATAGTTTAGTGTCTTTGGAAACTCGGAACGTAATCTTCTAATCGTGGTGAAAGATCTTCAATATCTCCCATAAAGATCTTCCTTTTTTTCCCTAAAACATTTCATTATATCCTGGGGAAAAGAAAACATAAAAGGGTGAGCTCAAATTCTCAGTAAGGTTAAACAAAAGAAAAATCAATCACATCATATTCATAAGAACATAACTTTTGGAAATCTTAACCTGCAAAAGAGAGCATAATTTCATAACATGGGATAAATCATAGTAGTGAAATGAAATACCAATAATCATAACATACAACATGAAACTTTGTGGCATACACACATAATCATAGAGAATCATATCTTATTAGTCAAGACTTATTTCCAAGACTATCTTAGTGGACAAAGTCCATTTCTGAACCGAGTCACCCTCGTTTCACTCCTGTTTCACTAAACCTGTATAACCTACCATTCCAGCCATGTCTATCTCATGAGATATAAAACCTTTACCCAATGAATTGGAGGGAGATATAGGTCCCACCCATCTCATAATTATACCATTCTTATGTGTGCCACAAAATCATAAATCATACATCATTACATAACCCGTGTAATATAAAATGGGAATCATAAACATCGTGACATCATAAAACAATTCATATAAGATAAAGAAATTCATAAAACTATAATTCCATCACAACATAATCAAATAAATGTAATAATAGGGATAAAAACAGAACCCTTTATTATCTTAGATGGAAAATAATTTTGATAAAACACTTGAACTCCATTCTTGAGGAAAATATCATTTATGCTTCAAAAACACATTTCCTTTCTTAATATGTTGTACAATTATAAACTAAAAGAAGTTGATTAAAAATAAATTTGAAAACCTGTAAAGGATTCTTCTTGGAAATAATGTTTTAAAAATCCATTCATTCCATATAAGTTAAAAAAACATTCTTCACATACTTTTTTCGGAAAAGTAAAAAAGTACCTCGTACGAAAAATGAAAAAAGATTCCATTCATATCTATTACTAAAAACTCACTGAATGCTAAAATTGGATATAAAATACTATATAAGGATATAAATATTACATATTTAGGAAACATGGATGTGGATGATAAAATACACCCCAGTAAATACCAACGTATAAACAATCTTGGATAAAATTCGATTGTGATATTTTCCCTTACATTAGGTCCGATTTGCTTTGTACGTGTACGATTCTCCTGTATAATTGTCTTAATAATGTTATTGACTTATTCAAGAATCATACATATTGATATTATTTCATATATGGTCATATTCATAGCTTCTTATTAGTAATATTTTATTGTTACTTGTCACTCGGGTCTTTATTGCCTTTTGTTCTTATGCGTGTTTTGGCGAATAAATTCTTATTTTTCTTTTAAGGTTATAGATACCTAATATCCAGAATGGTATTAGTGTAACATATATCATATTTATTCATTCAATTCATTTATATAATTAATATGTAATGATGATCATGTAGAACGAGTCGCATCACATCGTGGAGACGGTATTCCGTACGTACGCACGAGCGATGATATTGTTCCCATGATCGTGGAATTGTATATAAGTGTATTTATACTATTTCAGTATCAATATAACTTTATAATAATCATATATAGTTACTCATTACACCATTATACCCATCCTTGTAATGTGATGGTGGAAAATAGATTACACCACGGCGTGGAGACGGTATTCCGTACGTATGCACGCGCGGTGATTTCATTTTTCTGTAGGATGGATAGAAGGTGAATTAGGTTTGTTTCATATTTATAATAACATATCAGTATGTATGTAATACTGATGTTATTACTTTATCATGAAACAACTAAAGAAGAATAAGTTGATGAAGAATGAAATTGAAAAGATCGGTAATGGATATTACCTCTTCTTTGAAATGCCTCTTTGAATCCTCCACTTAGGGAACTACGATTTGTCTTTGAAGAAGACCAGGACCCCTAGGATTATTCTAGGGAAGTGGAGAAGGTATTTTGTCAGGTTTTGGTCGAGCTCGAGTGATCAAATTGGTGTGAGGAGGAGGGGGAGGTGGTGCCCTTTTATAAGGGAGGAGAGGGGCACCTTAGGAATATCTCAAAATATTATTTTATATTAAAGTAAAAATCGGTTTATAATGGTTCCAAAGGGTCTTATTTCGAAGTTAAAGTGGTTATGGGTCGAAATCCTATCAACCAATAGGATTTAGACAAGTTTATGTTATTATTTTAACCTTATCAATTTGATTTAACTCTAAGTTAACTAATTTAACTTTTACCGTGACTTTTTGTTTTCTTACACTATATGGTTAATACACTTACTATAACATGCCAAACGAACCCCAAGTTGTTTATTATTAATATATATATCCTTATCTAGATCATTCAGCTGAACCTTTTATTTTTAGGAATTAAATAACAATTAATAATATAATATTTGTTGTAAAAACTGATTTATGTCCATTTTGACACTATTTGGTACATGATTTTTATGAAATTTTTAACAGAATGATAAGTTCTAACCAACTTACTTAAATCAACAATAACATGTCATATTAACCTAGAAAATTTTTTTAAGTCATAAAAAGTCTCAAATTACATTTATTTGGGCATTTATAATATTAATTATGTTAATAT
Organism: Viscum album; assembly: GCA_963277665.1. Lineage (NCBI taxonomy): Eukaryota > Viridiplantae > Streptophyta > Magnoliopsida > Santalales > Viscaceae > Viscum > Viscum album. The sequence continues at coordinate 104,720,130 of OY728160.1, read as the reverse complement.
TTTATTAAAAAGGTAATTAATGCATCATCGTTGTGTCATAAATAAATTATATTATTTAAAGTATAAAAATTACAAATAAAATACCATTATGTATTAAATCTTTTTATCTTTCTAATGAATATTTATAGTCGAAATTATATTATGTATATCCCTATATTAAAAATGTTTTAGTAAATAATCATTGATTTTAACTCTTTTAAATCTTCTTTGAATTAAATAATAATAAATGTCCAAATCTAATCCAAGTGGGCCTAAATGATAATATTTTACACTTAAGGTTGCTTTTGGTCGAGATAAACTTGTCCAATAGGATTAGTACATGTGTTAGGGTAATATTAATATCATTTTTACCCTTAATTACCCTATTTACTTTTAACCGTGGTAAATAAAAGTAAAAAGTTATTATTCACCGAAAATTATATTCATCTCATTGAACCACATTTTACTTACTGACATCAACCGTGTCTCTCGGATTTTTGAACTTGCATTCACAAAAGCGGTAAAATTAAGATTTATGAAAAAAATAATTTTTTTAACTACCACTTAGTAGTTTCACTATTCATCAAAAATTGAAGTTTTTCAGAAAAATGCCAAAATTTCACCCTAAGCTATAATTGATATTCCGAATTCAAAAATGATTTCTATTTTCAAAAATTCCCAACATATATGTCTCATTAATTAATTTTATAATTAATTTCCGATGTCACAACAAATAGTGTGTTTTTAAGAGATAATAACTATCAAAAGATTAACACTTGTTTATGTCTAGTGTAAATGTGAAATTACATCCAATGACCAACATTGTATTGAATTGTAAAAATACATTCTAAATATACTTTAAAACCACTCAAATTAATAATTTATCACTCTTAATTATTTCGATTAAAAAAGTTGTTTTTAATTAAAATTTAGTAATTTTCACTATTCATCATAAAATAAATGTTATCTGAAAAGTACCAAAATTTCACCCTAAGCTGATTTCGATATTACAAATCCAAAAATGAATTCCATTTTGAAAAATAAAATTACAAAATTTCAAAAAGTGGTTATTACTATTCATAATAGCTAGTTTTAATAATATTTTAATAGCGTATTGTTGTTTAGTGAAACTCATTATTGCGTACTACACACGCTATCGAGGAAGGTCACGATTGTGTGTAATGAAAGGCAAATCAAGGATGTGTGTTGTGCAAGCTCCTTTTGGTGTAGCGTAAAACACAAGACATTAGTGAAATTAAAAAGAATATTATTCATAAAATCTCGGGGTTTACAATAACATATCAAACCACCAACATGATCCAAACCATTAACATAAGGAGGGACATATAGATAAACTCACATAAATAAAGCAGGACCTAAAGAGGAATAATCAATCTTACCACTAACACAATCTAAATCACTAATACAATGTATTTTGCATGTCTAATAACATATACTAGAAGTGGGTATTGAGAAGGTCATAAAAGAGCCAACTTACAGCCTGAGAAAAACTACCAATGTAAGATAGATCCCTTGGCTAAATGAGAAAATGTAAATCAGATCCCAGGGATTTAATAACATTGCTGACATTCAACAAAATCCAAAACACTAAACTAATTTGTGTGTTATGGAAAATATCATATACCCCATGATGTATAGCCAAACAAAAACATTGAAGAAATTGAATGAATGTTCACCTGAGTTTAGTATCACTAAATTGTAATCCCAAGGTCACTGGGCCACATCTAATCATAGATATATAATAATGATTATGATATAATGTACATTCTTTGATGATAAGCCTGATTTTAGATCTTTTCTAGCCAATGATTTATACGTAGCATCAAGCAAGAGGCTATTACATAAGAAGCTCATATGTGACCCATCCTAAGAATCCTCACTAAACTTATCCATCATTAGCATATCCTATAGTTAAAAAATATATCATGATGATCCCAAGACCTATAGGTAATAATATATCAACAAGAAATCTCTTTATTCATATTTACATGCCAACCTACACCATCCCATGTGTGGATTTGACAACCATTAAGGTCTTAAAGAATCCACATTATAATTTCTACTAACATCATTATCAAAAACATTCCATGTACTGTACCTAAAGGGGTTCTATGGGAGATGTCAAAATTTTATAAATCCATGATAAATATTTTTGGTGGTATAATCAATACAAACCATGTACTAAATATGATATAAGATTTAAAATAATTCTTGAGATATTTCACACAACAACCTACCAACTGGTTATTCCAACACTAGTACCCACTAAGGCATCATCCCTATCACACAATGTAGTACTTCCACAAAGGCCCACAACTCAAGATAGCTAAATATCAATAAATTAATGGTCATTACCAATAAATTTCACATCACTGTCACTCTACCCAAACTTTCAATCCATATAAAGACCCTTTCGAGGTGATGACCAAAATGATTCCCTAATAGAAACCACCACCCAAAACCCTTACAACAGGAATGATAATAATCAAATTCATACAGTTTCAACCTAGGATATTAGTAATTAATAACCTGAAACAATACCACTATAGGTTCCATTATACCTGACACTGCACACCAATTTTCATTCTAACAAACTATAGTAAAAATTTATTACATAAGTGACTCAAAGGGGGGAATCTATCTGCTGTAGATGAGGCTTCCACAATGGTTGTCATATGGGAAGGGTGCACCAGAGCAGGTCACATAGACAAGGGGATGGTGCAAGGAAGAAGAGGAGATGGAGGTGGAGGGGGAGGAGGCGGCGGTCGTGGTGGAGGAGGAGGAGTTGGTGGTCGTAGGAGGAGGAGTAGGAGGAGGAGGAAGCGGTTGTGGAAAAGGTGGAGAAGCAGGGCCTCAGTAGAAGACTGATCGCGGTGGTGGAGGAGGAGAAAGAATCAGTGGAAAAGAGGAGGAGGACAGTTGTGGCAGGGGAGGAAAAGGGAGTGGAGGTGTAGGATGGCGAGGAGGAGGAGGAGGAGGCCTCGCGGCAGAAGAAATGTTGATAGCACAAGGTTCAACTTCCATGAAGGGTTAAACGAGAGCGAGGGAGGGGCCTATTATGGTTATTTTATATAAACCTTTGGAACCTTCATCAATGTTATTTAAAAGTGTTGATAAATGTATGTTTTATCAACGCTAAAATAAAAGCGTAGATAAAACACTTATTTATCCATGATTAAATTATATCACTGATAAATAATTATTTTATCAGTATTTTTTAGGGGTGATAAATATATGACTTTATAAGCGCAAAAAAGCATTGATAAAGGTATAATTTTAATAATTTATTTATATTTTTATATATTTATTTAAAATCATATATAGGATAAATATATATTTATTTATTAATAATTATAACTATATATATTATATATTTATAAATATTGGTATATGATTATTAATATATTTATATAAATAAAATTATAATTACAAATGTATTTGATAAGTATTTATATATATTATTAAAAAAATTATTATTTAAATATATTTAATGTAATTTTATAAGAACTTTTTAGAACATATATAGTTTATATGGGTAACATTATGAATTAATCAGTATACCAAATCATGTAATGTACAAATTAACACTCCTTCATATGATACATAACATATATGCATATATTAGTTGACCAAATTTAGTAGAAAACCCATATATATTAAATAATTTTAATTGTAAATATATATTAATAATTAGTATACATTTATAAAAATATAAAAATATTAAAAATATTAAAAATAAGAAATATAATAAATACTATGAATTAATCTAATAAATATAATAATTCTCTAATAAATATAATAAATATATTTATTATGTAATGAAATTTATTATAATCGTATAATTATTTAATTATATATATATATCTATAATTTTAATCGTAAAAAATACTTTTTTCAATTAAAAAATTATATATATCTATTAATAAAAATATATATTAATTATAAACATTTGAATTTTATTTAATGTATTCAAATAAACATTATTTTAGAATATAAATATAATATTTTTATATAAATTAACAATAAAAACATTTATCAGCTCTTTTAGCTAGAGCTGATGAAGTCCCACACCTTTACCAGCACTTTCTACTTAGTGCTGATAAAGGTAAGCGCTTCACTTGCCCTCAATAGTGGAAGTGTCTTCCTCTTCTGTAACTAATTTTCATTTATTCCTTATTTTAGACCTTCACTTGACTATGTAGAGTCCCTATAGATTTTTATTCACGACAGAATTTCTTAAGGATATCATTGTATTTTTTCTAACTCATATAGCCTCAAGAACCACCAATAATCTATTTTTCTCAATAAACCTCTTCTTATCAACAATTCCATCATAAAATATATGTTTACTACAACATAGGACACAGAATGAATACAATGAGAGAAAATTATTATCCCTTCCTCCACATCATTGAATATTAAAAATATTTCTCCTCTATAATTATTAGTGAATGAAAAATCTCAATTTGAATTCATATATATAGTTTTGAGTACCATACAATGGAAGTTATCAAAAAAAAACATGGCATAAGTGATAAGCTAGGAATAGACAACCATCATGAATCCCCAATAAGCTAATATAGAGAGAATAAAATGTCCATGAGAATTAATGAAAACATGATTAAAAATAATATTTGTACCCATAATGGTGGATTTCATAATGTCAGACATCAAAAAATATGATCGTGGACTTATTCTGAGACACAATTCTGATTTGGGGAGGGGTGTACACAAAAACACTAAATTTTTACTATTATTAGTCCTATCAATGCATTTAGGGGAAACATAATAAAGGGATGAACCCATTATCTAGTTATGTATAATGCATTCACCAACAAGACCATTCAAACCACTCCTTAAGGAACCACTGGCGTAGTGAAAACTTCTTTATCAATATAATGAGAAATACAAAAAAAATACTTCTCCATTCAAGAGAATATTATGTTATTCGAGTGGTATAACCCTTAATCAAATTATAAGTTCTGAGAACCATAAAATTAATATGAAGTACCCTTATCAATGAAATATAGTAGAGTTGGTACATTCAATGTGATGGGTTACCCATAGAATATTTTTTTTGGTTTAAATTGTATGCAATAGATGGAGGCCAAAGAAATAGTTATTGAAATCATTCATCTTGGTTTGTAAAGAGATAGTGAATATTCCAAATCATATCCTTCGAGAGTGTTTAGTGATGGGTATAGTCCAAGTCCCACTCATCATGTGTGAGAGTGATCGTTGGGTCAATGATCAACAAAACATTTACATAATAATTACCCATTGGTGAATTTGTGCCAATGTTGTATCCACTTTATAGTATCTTGGTAGGAAAGCATTTTCGTGGAAACTATACAATCTTTTACATAACCAAATCATAGGATGGTTCTTCCACCATTGAAAATATTGTCTTTTACAACAATTTTGGTCACTCAATAATCAATATGATATGATAAAGGGAAAAAAATATAGACATTCAAAACCTATTAAAATTTTTGAGGGATATTGTAAGTAGTATTCCAGATTAATGTATGCACTACACTAAATAAAATTGGTTTTTAATATAACATCAGTACCAAGGAATTATAATTAAGATGGGAAACCTACTTGTGGATTTTCAAATAATTAAATAAAATATTATTGAAATAGAAGGGTTTAAACAATTCATAAAATATCATCAATAAAGTAATTTATTGACCTAAAACTTGAAATATGTATTATATAATCCACATTAAGGGAATTATGTTCATAATATAAAACCAGAACTAAAGGGAGGAATTTCAGATCGAATTCCTTACCACTTATCTAGCTCACCACAAATCTACTTTAACATCATGTAACTCAAACGTAGACATCATAATTTAATTAATTCATAATCATACTCATATCTATTTTCATTTATATTCTTCACAAATTTTTATCCTCTATATAAATTCTATTTATTTTCCTATTGGGTGTTTATTGTTTTTATTTTTTTACTAGTTTCATAATAGAGGTCTCTATATTCAATATTGATCTGATTTTCATCATTAATCAGACCTTAATGTAATATTTATAGAACATTTATAATTATTTTTTTAAACACTTTTATTAATGTTTTATCCTTTATCCAAAAAAAATAAATTGTTAACAATATTTTTTTGATGATTATTGATGATAAAAGGGTGTTTTCGTAACTAATGAATCAAATATTGATATAACATCTCCAAAATTTTAAAAAAATCTTATTTAAATATTTTTATTATATTATACTAGTAATTATTTTCCTATAATCCATAATGATATAAATTCATAGTATTGTTCATGTGGGTGGTTAAACCAACCAAATCGGAAACAGACCCATATTTAATGAATAAATATGAGGTGTTTTTATAGTCATATAGTTATACCATAATCATAATAAACATAATTAATGTTTATTCATTTGATAAATTGTAATTATAAAGTAATTATATAAATAATTAATTGATATGAAAATATTAAATAATTTGATGAAAAATATTTTCCTCTTAGCTTGCTTGTTTGAAATTATTGAATTAATTATGATGATTTATTGATAATATCATGAAATATATATCAAATTTATCCTAAAATCCCATAATGATATTGTAAACATCATATTTATTCATTAAATCCATTATTTGATCCATCAATGATTCATGGTTGTGAAAAAGGAATTACATTGTGTTGGAACCATGGTCATTCTATGCATGAATTAGATTATGTTATGGTTTTTGTTTTTGTCAATACTTAGAGGATGTTCAAAATGTGTGCCTGTAAATTGATCAATCAAAACAAATAAATAACAATATTGAAGGTGGCATCGTTTTCCAGTGTTTTCCAAATTTTTGGACCTCAAAATTGACAAATGAAAAAGGTGTTTTTTGCAAACGGACTTATGCGCCAAATTCTTAGAGGCTTGGAAACTTGCGTGCCATATGTTTTTCAAGATCAGATCATCAAAGTATGGCAAAGGAAGAAGGGGTGGCCATGTTTTGGGGTTGGTCATGCAGGTGACTAGAGCGGCAGAGACTTGCGCGCTGAAAGTTGTGCGCTGAGGTGCGACTTGCGCGTCATCACGCAGGGTATCCAAATGCCAATAAATATAGTCCTACACCTCCTCATTCAGTATGAAGTTCAGACTTAGAGAAAATCAGAGCTCCCATCGCATAGGTGTTGTGGTCGCATAAGTGGTGGTGGGTCGCACAAGTTGACGTTGTGTTATAGTTGTTCACTGCGCATCCAAGGTGTTTTGGGCAAGAAAGGGTTTGAGTAGCCCAAGTTAGGAGTTGGTGAAGGAGGTTTCATGCAAGTGGTTTGGTGACACTTTCACACCATGTTTTGAAGAAGCGTGAAAGTTCATAGTTACACACTAAAATAAGTTTGGGCATAAAATTTTGTGAGTCACGCAAGTTCGTAGTTGAATAAGTGAGTGTCGCGCAAGTAGGAGAGGTGAACTTACGTGCTATCTTGAAACATGCACACTGGTCTTGGAGATGTGTGCCAGGTGTGGTTAAAGTACTCCATTCATTTTGGGGCTGTGCAAAATTTGAAACTTTTCCTGATACTATTGGTGAAAAGTGAGATTAGTCTATAGGTGGAAGGTGGACATCAACAGAGCTTCTACAAACAAAAGGTGATGTATTCATTAGCGATGATGAATCGACCTTATTGACTATAAACTAAGTGGGACTTTTCCAAAGGCAGTGTTCTAGGGGGAGTCAACGGGAGTGGCTTGAGGGAAGCAGTGAGATATCCCTAAACTTTTGTAAAGGTAGTGAGTATGGGACATAGTGATTGTTCCCAAACCATTGTAATCCACAATGAGTGAAGAATAGTGGAATTTGGTATGATCAACAACCTTTCGGCATATACTCCTTGGACATAGCCCTTAGTGGGGAACCAAGTAAAAAAGATTTGTGTCATCTCTTTGCATGTGAATGTTTTACATATTCTCATATACATCATACAGGATAAACTAGTTTCTACCAACGTGGGAACAATATCTTTCAGTTTAAAAGAAAATGTTGACACCCTAATTCACCCTTATCCTCTCAGGCTATCCTAGTGTCCTTCAAGTGGTATCAGAGGGAGGTTACTGGTTTTTGATCTATTTTATACAGCCATGGAAATTTCATCCAGTGTTAGGGTTGATAGAAGTAATTATCAGATTTGGAAGAACCAGAATTTAAAACTGGAAACCATACTTCCATGATGGCCACTATTGAAAAATCAGAACATACTGGTGGAGAAAATCAGTTGAAAACTAGTTCAGATCCCGAGTTTCAACATAAGGATGCTGTTATTAATATTAAGATTAAATGTAAGTGTTTCAATAAGTTGAAATCAATTTTAGAATAATCAACTGAATATGTTGATCAACGTGAAGCTAAAATTGAACAACTTGAAGAATTGGTGAATGTAAAGTCTGAAATACTTGAAATAAATGATGATGTAGTGGAACTGAAGTTGAGAATTGAATAGAGGGGAAAGGTCATCAATGACCTCACCTCTAGACTAGACGAAAATTCCAAGACTGTTGAGTTTCTTTACGAGGAAGTTGTTACTATTATCAGTAAACTTGAAAAAGATATAGTTTCAAAAGAATCAAGGAAGAAATTATAGTTTAGAAGGTTCTCATATTCAGATATGTTGGAGAGTGAATAACATGGATTTAATAGAGTTGAAAAGATTTTAAATGATTAGAGACCTTCTAGTAAGGGAAATAGTGGAGTTGGTTTTGAGATAGAGTCATCATATATACCAAATAAAGGAAACTAAAAAAAAGGAAAGCTGAAAGTGGGTGATGTGGAAAAGTCCTCTAAAGTGCTGAAACAGAAACCCACATTTCAATCTGAAAGAAGAAAAGATGATTATCCTCGAGCCTCCATGAAAAAGGTCTCCCCAAACTATTTTCCCACTGAAGAAGTAATGGGGATAAATAGAAGAGAGAAGAAATTTCCTCTCATGAAGTGTCAGTTTTGTGGCAATCTGGGCCATACCCTGTCATATTGCGATGAAGCTAGGAGCTACTTGAATGGGGAAGATCTGAGACATTAACAAAGGATAATGACTTCATATCCTCCATATTATAGAAGAAATAGTTTCTATGGATACAGTTTTCATTATTCAAACTTTGGCCATAAAGCTATGTATTACAGGCCGAGATTCGAGAGGATAGATTCATACAACACTCAGAGAAAAGTCAAATATCATCATCAAGATAGTGTAGATCTTACAAACAAATATTTTCTTCTCAAAGAAGACTTCGACTATGAAAAACCAAAGTAAAGAGATGAGCTAATTGAATGTCCATCAGTGCTCAATACTCAATCCAATGTCTCATGGAAAGAAAGGAAGAAAATTGAGAAATCCATCCTTGTAGAGGTGGCCCTCAAAGCTACAAAAAGAAATAGTACCTGGATCTTATATAGTGGTTGTTTATATCATATGACAGATAATGCTAGCCTATTAACGGATATCAAAAAGAAGGTTGATGGTATAGTGCGATTTGGTAATGATGGAGCTCTAAAAATCCAAGGCAGTGGAAGTACTGAATTAGATAATGGAGAGATAAATAAGACTAAAGTCATTTATGTCGATGGCCTACATCATAATATACTCAGCATGATTCAACTATGTGACTCGGGACTTATAGATACTTTTAATCAGAAAGGCTGCACTATCGAGGGAAAGACAGGTAATTCAGTTATGAAGGGATGCAGAACAGAAGGCAACTTGTATCAGGTTGAGGGTAAAGAAAATGTTTGTTACATGACTGTTGAAGAAGAAAATAATTTTTTGCATCAGAGACTGGGACACATAAATCAACAAGACATGGAGAAAAAATTTAAATTGAATATTTTCATGGACATTCCCAACCTGAAGCGTGAATGTGGAATGTATCTTGATACTTGCATTCGTGGTAATATGGTTAGTAGTTCATATTGGACAAAGAAGAAAAGGGTATATCAACTTCTTGATCTAATTCATACAGATGTATGTGGGCCGATTAATGTTGCGGGAACTCAGGGAGAAAGTTACTTTGTCCTTTTCATATATGATTAAAATATAATGGAATGTGTAATGGTCATTCATAGGAAACAACAAGTGCTTGACTGCATGAAAACATATCGACAAATTTTTGAGAATGATACTGGATGAACAATCAATGTGTTGTGATCTTTCAATGGAGGGGAATACACGTCCATTGAATTTGAAAATTACCTACAGAAGCATGGGATACAACATGAGGTAGCTGTTGTGAGAACTCCACAACAAAATGGAGTTGTTGATGGTAGGAATCTACTAGTGAACATCATGGCATGAACTCTACTGATTGAGAGTCGTATTCCACGACATTAATCGAAAGGGGCTGTTCAAGGTGCAGTGTATATTCAAAATAGAACATGACTTTATATGGTTGGGACAATGACACCATATAAATTGTGGCATGGAAGGAAACCCTCCTTGAAATAATTTTTTTGGAAGTAAATGGTACATCATAAACAAAGAAGGAAATCAAGGGAAGTATGGTGAAAATGGAGAGAAAGGAATTTTCATTGGATACTCAACGAACAACAAATCCTACAAGTGTTTCATCAAGCGATTAGGAAGGATTGTGGAAAGAAGTGATTTTATGATAATTGAAGAGAAAAACACAAATGCTTCAAGGATGTAATATGTTGATGTGATAGAAAGTGAAGAAGAAAGTGAAAGTGGAGAAAATAAAAATAAAAGAAAAAAAAGAAAGCTGTACAAAACACTCAGTAGTCACATCATGATTTTGACTCAGAAAAAGAATCTGAAGAAGAAACTATGGCTAGAGGGAATGAAACTGAACCGCACAAGAGAAATCGTAGATCTGAGATTGATCTATCTAACATAATTGGGGACAAGAGTGCACCCACTCAAACAAGGAGGTTGAGGAATAACAAGCAATCTTCATTTCTTTCAGTTGTGGAACCATCCTCATTTGAAGAAGCTGCAAAGGATGAATCATGGGTGATAGCCATGAATGAAGAGTTAGATCAGATTGACAAGAATCGGACATGGGATTTTGTCCAGAGACCTAATGGTCACAATGTGATTGGTAAAAATGGATCTTGAAGAACCAGTTTGATGAGCATGGAAGTGTTATTAAAATCAAGGAACCACTTGTATATAAAGCATACACCCAGATTGAAGGTGTTGACGATGAATAATCATTTTCTCCCGTGGCTAGACTAGAGTCAATCAGTCTTTTCCTTTCCATGGCACTCCAAAAAGGATATAAATTATATAAAATGGATGTCAATACAGTATTCTTGAATAGTGTACTCAAAGAAGAAGTCTACATTGGAAAACCAATGGGTTTTGTTCTTGGTAATGATGAAACAAACGTCTGCAAACTGAAGAATGTTCTATATTGTTTAAATCAGGCACCACGATCATGGTATTCCCAGCTGGACTCATATATCAAGAAGCTGGAATTCAAAAGATAATGATTTGATCACAATCTATATGTGAATAATTTCCAGAAAGATCAGCTCATGGTTCTAATCTATGTTGGCGAAATTATATTTGGTGGCAGTAGGTAGAAATCAGTGGATGAGTTTTCTAATCACAGGAAATCAGAATTTGAAATGTCTATTATTGGGGAGCTCACATATTTCTTGAGGTTGTAGGTTATTCAATGTAAGGATTACACATTAATTTCTCAGGAAAATTATTCGAGAGAGCTGGTGAAGAAGTTTAACATGAAATACTCCAAACCAATGCCAACTCAGATTTCAGTTGGAAACAAACATGGAAAGCATGAGGATGGGACATATGTAGACCCCACAATGTACAGGAGGATAATTCAGAGCCTACTGCACCTGACAGCGACACAGCCAGATATTGTATATGAACCTGCCTAGCGGACCTCTTTTAAAGTAATCCAAAGGAGGAACATATGACAGCTGTAAAAAGAATCATGGGGTATATTCAAGGTACTCACAATTGTGTCTTATACTTTGCTATTGAATGTGATAGTGAATTATCAGCATTTTCTAATATTGAATGGGATGGAGATGTAGTGGAAAAAATGTCCACCAATGGTAGAGCATTCTATATTTGGAATAACTGTGTTGGCTGGTTGAGCATGAAACAAGAAAGTACTTCACTTAGTACTGCTGAAGCTGAGTGTATATTTTCCACAAAGGCATGCACTCAACTTCTATGGATGAAGCAACAATTAACAGATATTGGTGATGAGGTGAAGCAACCAATGGTGATTTACTGTGATAACAAGAGCGCAATTGATCTTACGAAGAATCAGGTTCAGCATTCTCATAAAATATTTTGTATATTATCTTTATCCTATAATGTAACATCCTTTTCTTTTTATGAATAATTTATTGAATATTAATTAGAAATGAAATGATAATTAAAATTTTGTATAAATTTTATAAGATATTTAGCTAATACATTCTCCAAGTATCATGAATAATTCTTCTACAACACTGTATAAATTCACATAACATGTTTTTTATCACTCCATTCTTCTGGATAACCTTCTAAAAAATCACCATCAATAGAACTTGATCTGTCTAAAGCTTTTAAACTTTTCTTCCCTTTTTATCTTATAATATTTCTCAATCCTATTCTTTATTATTCAACCATGGAAAAAAATTCCGATATTACATATTTTTTAAAATTCATAATAAATTATTATAGAAGTACCCTTATTATCACTTATATCTTAAATATTATTATTTTACTTAATTTTAAAATCATTATTTCTAAATTTTATATTCATCATCTTCACTAATTGAGAAATACTATTAAAATTTTAATCTATAGAACATATTACAGATTCAAAATTTACATTATAATTTTATTTTTAATATTTTGAGACATTATAAACATTATTTTATTTATTATATTTAATTGTGGATGTTGAATCAAAATAAATGTCTTTCTTTCTATTTTGTTAATCAACATCTCTTTTTAATCAACTTTCTTACTACATGTGAGTTCCAATAAGATCATGCAAACTCATCTTAGTTAAATGTTTCATATAATATATTTTTTTAGATTCACTGTAATTTAGTATTATATCAACGATATTTTCAATAACATTATAATCAGATAACTCTTTATATCCATGTTATTACAAATTTTTTACAAAATTCATGAAGCATTGGGACATTTGAGAAATTGATTCAGCTAGTCAAACATCAAAATCTTGATAGTCTGCACATAAAATTGCTATTATAGTTTTTTAAAAACGGTAATATTAAAAAATTAGTAACAAAAATCCTTCTATAAATATAGTTGGTTGTCTCATAAGAATATATCTGTTTGTAAATATTAATTTTTATAGATCATAAGAAAATATTGTTATATTTTTTATTCAATTAATATTATGACTTCTCTTCTCATGAAAATCATTTAACTTATTTATCATGAATTTTATAATTGTTTTTCACCATAAAAACATTATTTATACTAGTGGTGATAACAAATTTATTAATTTTAAATTCCATTATTCAAAGTTATCTCCACAAAAATTAAGGGTTTACAAGGACTAAGATTCTCTAAAGTACCTACTGATAAACCTTCCATCACAAAAAAAATAATACTCTTTTCCAAACCCCATGTTAGTGTAAACCAATATATATATTTATATATATAATCATCCTCTGATTCCAATTGTAATATCAGAATAGTATTCAATACAGAATAAGAGGGGTAGTGAATTGTAGTTTATAATAATTTAAACCAAAATTTTGTTAATGTCTTATTTTAGAAATTTTATTAGATAAGAGGTAGTTCAGATGTACTCTATAAAAATTATTGTATGAAATAAAATTATATAAAATAATATAAACACTATATAAAATTCCTTGAAAAATATATAAAACATATAATATCAAGAATAATAAATATTTATTATTGAATGTAACAAAACATGAAGAGCCATTCTTAATAAATGTATTCACTTTTACCTAATGTTAAAAGGTGGTCTCTAAACCCTAATTCAAGTTTCCACGACATAACCCATTATAATTTCGGCCATTAAATACATATAATTCCCAGATCTACCTGATTATAATGATATTTTTATCTATATACCTAGGATCCCTCAATCATATTGATCAAACAAGTCCTTATCAAACTATTCATGAGATCCCCCAATCAAATAACTAGACACAAAACTATTACAATGGAGATACATTAAAAGATTTAAAATAAATTACTCATAAATATATGATTTAAGGAAACTCTCTAAATCTTAAAATATAATCTCACTCCGAAAATTATCATTGAAAATCAAAAACAAAATAATTAAAACCTATAATTTTTATGACTTTTCTATCACCTCTCCTCTTCAAGGATGCATTAAAATTTATAGTCATGCTTCCAATGGTTGGATTATGCACTTCATGGAATTAGTATCAATGGAATGAGAGACAAATTTTTAATTTATCAATTTGTTGGTTCTTTTATAATAGTTCATTTGGTGTCGCATCATTAAAATGATTTGGAATTTCCATTTCATAGAAAGGATAAACTTTCATCTAATATACATTATATATCTCTGTTAGGTAATATTAGTAAATATATGTTCAGTATACTTTTTAAGTATTCATTTGATGAAATCATTCCAAATTAAATTATATAAATTCATTACATTGAATTTATAATCATTTAATCCGACAAAATTTTTATGTGTCCATATGATGTACATTGTACATGTCTTTTTCAAGTGTATGGTACTCGTTTATCTGATGCTCTTTCTACTCAGCTATCTATTGCAGTTTTTATTCATCTGTTTGATGTAATTTATACATGTATGCTTTATGTACATGGTACCCATCAATATTATGTCCATTATTACATGTATTTTTGAGGTACCCCTCACTCATCCATCGGTTATAAATAATATATATCCATCTGATAGTATTGAATTTTTTTGTCTCGTGAAACAGATTAACATCCAATTAAAAACATTATATCTATGGAAAAGATAATGATTAGAAATATATAATTATTTTAATAGTTAATTATGAATTTAAAAATTATGGTTATAAATAGTTCATTCAATTCAACATCTGGGTCACTACAAGTTATCCAAAGTAATTTAATTCTAAGTCTTTAATTAAGATGAAGTTCATGGTCTCGATATAAGTATTACATACCCATTAGAATTTCTTTTTAATCATTAACATCCAATAGAACCCTATCCATATTAATATAATAAACTGAGTATAATGTGTATATTTAAGTGTTATTATTAATTGAACAACACTAATTTATTACTTCCCATCAACTTAAAAAACAAAAGAACATAGATCATGTGTTTTTATGAGTGCGACATCCAGAAAAACATCTTGATTTCTCATCAACACCAACTAACATGATTGAATTTAATAATGTATTTGAGGTGAAAAAAATGATGTTTATGAAACTAATGATATTATATAAATAATATATTTTACATTATATAGTTTATGTTCAAAATAAATGGTCATAGAAAGCATAAACGCTTCAAATGAATATATCGGAGTACCTTTCATAACCTAATTTTTTTTGTAAATGTATATAAATATATAAATTCTTTGATAATTGAATTAAAAATTTAATAAACCCCTATAATTCAAATTCTTTCAAGTTGATTATATACACATTTAACCGTGGTCAACATACCCGAATAGTTATATAGATATTCAATGATCCGCCTCAAATAACATACATATGAAAAAAAATATAATAAATAAATTGAATATGATATTAAATGGACCTTAAAACAAAAATCTTCATTAATATGGTTCTTAATAAGGTAGATAATAAATTTTATTTGATTTTCTAGGAATTTACACACATTCAAAGAGTGAATCCAGACCATGATCAGGGTTTTGGCTAACTCAATTTTCTTCCATTGTGTTACAAGATTTTATTTTGATCAATATTGTTCCAAGTTAGATTTATTCTACCAAATGAATAATTTATATTTCATTTATATATAATTTTTCATTAATTAAAATTTCTTACTTATAACCTAATTATCATATGATTATAAAATCAATGATTATGTTACTTGTCATGACATATTGTCTCAATTCCCTTTCTTTGACATATTCTCTCTTGTTTTTCACCAAATTATCATTAATGTGGTGTAATAAAAAAACTATTAAATTATTTAAAAAAAATAACTGATAACAATTTATTTTAAAATTTAAATTCACACTATCCCTTTCATGATATTTCAATACAATTACTAATGATGTTCTCAATGGATTTCATCTCAAAATCTTTTATTTGAGATGCATTTGTCTTATGCACCTAATTTTATTTACATGGCATATATACCACATTTTTTATTTATTAATAAATAAATTATATTTAATCATTGGTATTATGAGTTTAATTTAAATCTCTATATAATTAAATGGGTTTCAATTTTATTGTTACTCGAGCCATAACAGAATTCCAGAATCAGATTATTTCACCTTAAATTATAAATTCTATACTCGGTTTTCATATTTTTATCCTATTATTATAATCCATTTTATTTTTTCCAATGGTTATTTATATATTTCATAGGGGAAGTTATTTTTTAATTTTTATCATCTTCTCTAATTACATATATTCTCATAAAAATTATCCATTTATATTAATAAACTTAATTCTTTCCAATAGATCATTCACGAGCATGTACATAATTTTCTTCCCAGTAATGTTTAATTCTCCTTTTGGAAACTAAAATATAGATTAATATATTTTATCCACTCACATATCATAACACCTTTTCAAATGAATATTTTATTACCCAATATATAACGTTGGTTTTTGAAAAAAAAATTATTTCAAAATATTAAAAGGTTTTACATATCATGTATATATGTAATTTCTTTCACTCCATAGTTTCCATAAAAACATTATTCCATTTTGAAGAATCCAATATTGTATATTTCATAAAAAAATTGCTTCAATATATCTAAAAAAATTCCCTTCCCTCATTATTTGAAATTAATTTTAAAAAGAAAATGCCTAATTTTTTCCAAGATTTTATTTATAAAAATTAGAAAATAAACTTCTAATTAATTTTTTTTCCAAATAGTGGATTAACCATAATTTTTAATATTCTTACCACATTTCATAGAATTATATTTTAAATTATTTTTTCATTATTCTATTATATTGATGTAAATGGTTTATCCTTGAAATGGATCATTGCAATCATGATTTTTAAATTAAAATTCTATTATTATTTTAAAACCACTATTCATAAACTTGTTGATTCTTTAAAAATGCTTCCACAAATTAGAAATGTTAAATCTACAAAAGAAAAATGATGCATCTCTAATTTTGTCTTCCCTAATAATTTTTTTGTTTGGTCCCCATTTTTCTTCCAATACCTTTCCTCTATGAATGCCCTTTTTTTATTCATTTGATTGATGGGTGTTCACCAAGACTTCATAAATCTATTGACTAGAAAAATTATGGACTGAACAATATACCCTTTATCAAATATTTTAAATACCATACACTCTAATATCTTAATTATATGGTATTTAACTAAATATATTTTAATAGAAATTTATATTCCATGGGTGTATTGTGTTTTTATTATTTATGGAATTTTTAATATTTTCATTATTTTAATCCAATTTAAAATGATATCAGATATATTTTATTTATATTTGTTCTCTATGATGTAATAAAAGAAGCCCATTTTCGTCTCATGGGTTCTTTTGGATAATATAGATGATTTTATTTTTAAGTGGAAGTAAAATTTATAGATTATGATTTTTGGGGTCCTATATCTCTCTCTAATTCATTTCTTAAGGAATTGTTTCATTTTTGAAAATAATGCATGGGCATGCTTTGATTTATTCACAATATAAAAAGGAGGTATAAGACCCTATACTTATACATTAATTAATTTTTAGATAAACAAAAAATTTGACTTTAATTAACATCAAGGAACTTTTAAGGTGTATATATTTAGAGAATTAGGTCATATATTATACATAACACCTTGAATATTAAAAGTAGATACATCTACTCACTGCCCATTTTTTCATAAAACCAAAACTCTTTAAAAATAAAGATGACATCATATCATGTTCTAACAACATATCTTTTACCAAATCCTATCATTGAATATGTTATTATTTCTATCCTTTCAAAAACTTTTCAAAACAAGGTAACAACATAAAAATCTCAGTAAGGGATTCATAAAGAAAGAAAATTGTTATTATTGAGATAACATTAAAACCATGAAAACAATATCATCAATTAAAACTTTTAACCTTTAAAAAGTAGTAAATATATGTCACTTATTATAAGCTCCTTACATGCCCTTTTTGTAACCAACATAATACCATAAAGAACATAAAAATAAATATACATCATAGAAATGTAACTTGGGACATAAGCATACATAAATGGAATAATCATACAGTCAACATCCACACATATCACTAAATAGAATAGTTATACCACCGAATTCAATACCCAATGCATTGGACGTTATAACGTAACTACCTGTCCTTGTTTTATCATGGAACCACCGATCATTTGGTTTATCATGTAACCACAAGTCGTTGGATTGACATGTAACCACACGTCAAATTTCCAAGTACTAATATATAATCAAAACACATAATATATTGAAAATATTAACATTTCACTAAAAACATTTCATTAGAAATCAGAAGAAATTATTTCATGGTATTGAAATAACAAATCCATTTCAAAAAAATAATTTTTAACACAAAAAACTCAAAAATGTAATAAGGGATTTATTTTCCTTTTAAAAACATTAAGGCTTATAGAGGACGCCGAATAATGATTACAGCGGAGAAGAGGTCATAGACGCTACATACGTTAAAAGCATTTCTTTTGTAATTTAGTGATATTATTCATAGAAAAAAAATCTCTTTTAATGAAATTAAAATTCAAAGATATTTTTTATACATAGTTTAATATATGTATGTGTATATTATCAAAACATGTCTCAATGAAAGGATATTGAGACGAAGTCCCTTACCTTGTGTTTGACTTGTCACGTACTTTCCTTGTTCTTCTTGAATAATAAACATAATTTAATTTATACTTGATTCAGATCCGTTTTAAATTTTATTATTCATTTTATATCACTTATTACAATATTATAAACATTACATAATTATTTAAGTTAATATTAGTTGTTTTTTCGATATTCAGCACTTGGGTTAAAAAAGAACATGTTAAAATTACAAATAGGACATGATATCAAAAAGTAAATTCTCTCTTGAATTATATTAAGGATTTAAATATAATATAATATATATATATATATATGTATATGTATAATATCCCATAACAATTGGAGATAATAAATGAAATGCACCATTCTTGGTGATGGTAAGTCGTACGTATGGATGAATGCTACTTTAATTTCTATTTCATATTAAAAGGAATGAAAACATAATGATATATGTGTATATTATAATTCTATTATAATATAATATTTTATTTATGTTACAAAAGTTCATTAAATATATCATTTTTTTTTTCCATTTATGGAATGAAAGAGTCATATAACTTTAAGGGGGTGGTAGTCTGCACTTCCTCAAATGAAATTAGCATGTTTACACATCATGAAAAGAATAAATTTATGTTGTAAATATAAACTAAAAAAGAATAGAGACAATATAAACATTATATATATCATATATAAATACCTCTCCATCATAATTTTCACCATAATAGGCAGTAGGAGATAATTGAACAATCATTATTTTGTAATGCAATAGTCTGTTGTCCAGAAAAATTGTATCTTCTATATCCATTAGATGAATGTGTGTATGAGTGTTGGTAGAATACTTGAAATAAAAACATCCTATTATTTTTATTTCATTGTTGATGTTATAAAAGATTATAATAAATATAATTTATGGGGATGAATATGGGTAAATAAATTAACGAAGCTTGAGAAAAGACATTACCTCAAATTGGGTAACTTCATTTGATTTAAGCTAAAAGTATTTCTTGAATTACATGATCCCCAAGTTAATTCTTCATAGTGAAATATAGTGATGTTGTGAGATTATTTTGGAAGTGTATGGATTATACAATGGGCCTTAGAAGTGTGAGTAAGGGTTATAGGTGGTTCCCTTTTATAAGTGGAAGGAGGGGCACTTTTTAAATGTCTTGAAATATTTCATTATTATGAACTGACATTCGATTTATTTCGGTCCCCACCTCATTTAATTAGAAGATAAGGTGATTATTTTTTTAAATCCGTTAAACTAATATTTTTATACATGTCTAGGTGACAAATGTAACCTTATCTTTTAGCTTTAAACCTTAGTTAACTAATTTAAATTTTACCATGTCTTTTTATATATTCATGCTATATTGTTAATATAGTTACTATAAAATGACAATAGAACATAAAGTGGTTACTTAATGATATTTTTGACATTATATAAGTTATTTTTCCAAATCATTCATTTTTAGGACTTTTATATCATTAAATAAAAGAGTATTCCTTTTAAAAAGTCATTTATGTCAATTTTAATACTATTCATATCATGACTTTTTAAAAATCTATAAAAAGATGATTCTTTCAAATAAAATTCATTAATAAAAAAATAAAAATTTATTACCTTAAATAAAATTATTTTATATCATAAAAAAATTTAAGTGAAATTTATTTTAAAATTTATAATCTCATTTTTTAACTCATTCATTAATAAGGTAATCCCTACCTCATTATTGTGTCACAAACTTATTTATTTATTCATTTTCTAAAAATTATAAATAAAATAACATATTGTAGGAAATAATTTTATATTTCTAATAACATTTTATAGTCTAATAGATCACTTATATAACACCATAAAAAATTTAATTAGTAAAAAAAACATGTTTATGTTTTATTTTTCTTTACATTAAATTAATTCTTATAAAATTTCATTTTCACATCAAAGTGGCTTCATGGGGTCCCCAAATCAACCCAAAGATGCTCATGGTCAGACATGTCTCATAAAATACAATTATTACACATGTTGGGGTAATTTAATATTATTAGAATATTATTTTTATACCATTATTTACCAAATTTACCCTTTAACCATGGTAAATAATATAATTACAAAAGTTACTATTCATAATGTCTAAAAATAAAAGGTACCTATTAACACAATTTGTAACTCCTGATTCTAAATATGGAATCCATTTCTCCAAATTCAATGTACATAAGTTGAATTAATTAATTTAAAATTAATTCCCATTGTCAAAACCTAAAAACTTGTTTCTTAGAAATAATAACTACGAAAAGATTGATATGTGTTTATGTTCTATTTAAAAGTGAAATAACGTCCAATGAACAAAATTGGATTAAATGGTAAAAATATAATCCAATAAAACTTTAAAACCAATTAAAAATACGATCTAACTATATAAATAAATTATATTAAAATGCATTTTTGAATTAAAATGGTATATTTTTTCACTATTCATAAAAAATGAATGTTATCATAAAAATACCAAAATTAAATCAAAAGTAAATTTTGATGTCCCAATTCTAAAGAATAATTTTATTTTTTAAAATAAAACATATAGAAGTGATAAAACTAGATTTAAAAACGGTTCACCATCAAAAGGTGGTAAATCAACCTTTTAATGTATGTTAGATTATTTCATGCTTAAAATCGGATTCATTCTTATTTTAAGCCATAAAAATTAATTCGATAAATATAAACGACATCTTGAAAACATGACTAATCTTATTTTGGTTAGGTTATATCATTATCACCAATAAAACTTGTATCTATTAACTACTATTTAAAATAAAAAAATTAATATATTATTTTTCTATATAAGCCAGCAATGTGTGAAATGTAAGATTTCGGAAAAAACATGTTGTTGTGTGTTAAGTACTTTATCAAACATAGAATCCCCTTTAATTTAAAATTAATATTTAACTAAAAATATTATTAAATATAAAAATTTCATAATCTTTATTTACCTAGGATTTTATATCCTTCCCCACTTTTGGAAATTATATCCCTGCAATTCTGTTCACTTATCAAATAAGTTGGGATATTTATCCCTCATCGAATATTCAGATTCCAACGTTGCCTCTTCAACCATATAGTTTTTTCACAAAACATTTACCTGATAAAAAACCTTATATTGTAACACCTTCTCTTTTCATTCAATAATCTAGACTGGTTAAATCTCATAAACAAGATTCTCTTCCAACTGAACTACATCTATACTCAAAACATGTGATGGATTTGGAATATATTTTATCAACATTAAAACATGAAAAACATTGTGTACCAGGGATAAACATAGAGGTGAAGCCACTCTTTAGAGAACTAATCCATCATTATTTAGAATTTTATAGGGTCCAATGAACCTCTAACTCATCTTTCGCTTCTTTCCAAAATGCATCACACTATTCCATATATAAAAATTTGGAATGAAATGATCACCTACCTCTAAAGAGAGATCATACCTTCGGTTAACTGCATAACTTTTCTGCATATTTGGAGCTATAATCATGTGGTTCTGAATCAACTGAAATTTTTTTCCATCTTTTCAACCAATTCTGGTCCCATCAACATTCTTTCACCAACATTATCCCAAAAAGCTAGATTTCACCACCTCTTTCCATATAATTCCTTAAATGCTTCCATTTATATACTAAAATGAAAAATGATATTATAAGAAAACTCATCCAAAGATATATGTTAGTTCCAACTTTCCTTGTAATCCAGTGAACATGTATGGAACATATCCTCCAAGGCCAAAATAGTTCATTCTCACTGCCCATCTAATTGAGGATGAAAAGTTGTACTGAAATTTAATTTAGTTCTCAATAACTTCTGAAGGCCTTTCCAAAAGATAGATATGAACCTGGGACAAAAATTTGAAACAAAGTATATGGGAACTCTATGTAACCTGAATATATCATTAATATAAAAAGAATAGATTTGATCTAGAGTTAGAGTATCTCAAATATGAAGAAAATGAGAATATTTTGTCAGTCGATCAACAATTACCCAGATTGCATTTTTACCTCCATAGATACATTTTACCATTTCCACTCTGGCATTGGAAAAGGCTGAAGTATCCATTTTGGTAACCTATGCTCTACTATAACCTACCGAAAAATAAAACACTTCACAATAAAGTCAACAATATCTTGTTTCATTAAATCCGACCATAAATACAACCAAATATATTTGTACATCATTGTATATCCAGGATGAACTAAAAATGGGGAACAATGAGCTTCAAATAATAACTCTATCTTCAACTAGGAATCACAAGGCAGACATAATCTCTTTCCAATCCTCAAAACAGAGTCTTTATCAATGTAAAATTCAGGTAACTTATCATTCTGAACCAATTCTTCCTTTTTCTACAACTCACTATCTGATTTCTATTCTTACTTAATTATATTAGATAGCGATGATTTCACTATCACCTAAAACAAAATTGAGAAATTCCTTTCACCAGCAACATCCAATCTAGAATTATTTAGATCAGAAACCAAAGGATATCATTCCAATCAAAGCATGGTTAATGTATCATTACTCTTTCGACTCAAGATTCCACCCTCATTATTTTTCTTCCCTAGATGTTAACGAATCATGTAATCATAATCCTTGATTAATTCTAGCCATCTAATCTATCTCATGTTTAAATCCTTATGAGTGAATATATACTTCAAACATTTGTGATCAATATATATTTCACACTTTACACCATAAAAATGATGCCTCCAAATTTTTAATGAAAAACCAATAGAAGTTAATTTCCAATAATTTGTAGAGTAATTAATTTCATGAGGCTTCAACTGATGTGAAGAATGGTTAGTTAACTAATTATTTTTCATTAGGACACAACCCTGTCTTTTCAATGATGCACCACTATAGATATAAAATTCACCACTACTATAAGTCAAGGCCAAAACAAGAGCATTTACCAATCTTATTTTCAGTTCCTCAAAACAATCATCACATTCTTTGGTTCATATGAACATAACTCCTTTACGTTCTAATATAGTTAGTAGGTAAGATACCTAAGAAAAGTTTTCAACAAACCTTCATTAATCACCTTTTAATCCAAGAAAACTATGAATCTATGTGATATTGGTAGGTATTATCCACTCTTCAAAAACTTTTTTTTAAGAAGTGTCAACAGTTATGCCTTCTTTAAAATAATATGACCATGGAAAGAAATTGGCTGCAACAAAAATCCACACTGACTAAACTTTACATATAGAATCCTTTCTACTAAGGTTTGAAAAAAATACTTAATTGAAATTCATGTTCCCCTAGGATTTAATAATATACCATTATATCATCGATAAAAAAAATTAATCCATAAACTGATTATATACTCCATTCATAAGATTCAAAAATACAGCTGATGCATTAGATAACTAAAAGGGAATATCTACAATCATATAATGCCTATATCTTATCTGGAATTTTGTTTTTGTAATACCATCCTCCTTCACCTTTGGCTGATGGTACCCGAACCTCAAATCATTCTTTGAAAAATATTGGGCTCCCAGGAGCTGATCAAACAAATCATTGATATGAGTCAATGGATCCTTGTTCGCAATATGGATGTTATTCAAGTTCATGTAATCAATACATAGTCTCATATAACCATCTTAATTTTTCACAAATAAAACTGGATCACCCCATGGTGATGTTCTAGGTCAAATAAAACCTTTATCAAGTAAATCTTGCGACTGATTCTTTTAATTCCACCAGTTATAATTGATCCATACGATAAAGGGGATTGGAAATTGGTTTTTCAATAGGCACTAAATCAATAGTAATTTCAATATCCCAATTGGTAACAATACTAGGCACTTCATCAAGAAATATTTTTTTTTGAATTCAATCACTACTAGAATGTCGCCAATGAAAACCATTTCTTTCCTTTCAACTACGTGGGCCAGTTGACTTTCACTGCCATGTTTAATCAATATTTCAGCTTCTTGATTAGTTATCAAACGTATTAAATCATTGAATAAATTTTTTTTTCTTTATAATCTAATTTATAAAGATAAACTAAAAGCCAATCCATACCCAAAATAATATCAAATTACACTATGGAATGTTTAATAAGATTTTTAGGAAATTCTACCCCACTAATGATTATAGTAAGATTCTTAAAAATCATGGTTACTTTAATACTTCCACCAAGAGTCTCTACCAAAATTTATATATCACATTCATGAGGTTACATACCTAATTTACTTACAATGATCTCAAAAATGAATGAATGTTATGATCCAGAGTCAAAACGGGTATTGGAAAATTTTTAATAAATCTAAAACATACCATTCACCACGTCATTTGATGATCCCACATCAATCATAATAGTTGAAAATGATTTTTAATTCATTTCTTAATTAAATATTTCTGGTTTCCAACCTTGGTAATCAACTTTGAACACACATTGGCATAATTTACAAACTCATTTGAAATAAAGAATCTTAGCACTAGTTTTTCAATGCTTGGTTGGTCATATTCCTTACACTTACAAGCAATATGACTAGCCTCACAACATCAAAATCACTTCCTGGTCTTTGAGAGACATCATATAGGATTCTTTTTACCACACTTCTCACAAGTTGTAAATTTTGTTTTCTTACCTTCAAGCTTCACTGATTAATTCATTCATATTTTCTGCCAAATAGATAGCTTGTTTTTCATTGAAAAAATTAATTTCTACCTTCTCAGAACATCGAAAAACATTCTCATATATTTTGAACACACGAGATGCTAACAACCTTCAATATTTCGGCTTTAATCCAGAGTAAAACCGATTTATCTTACTACCAATATCACAGATAAAATTTGGCACGTACCTTGAAGAATGGGTGAAATTATCTTCATATGTAGCCACAAAATCTTCCCCCTTTTGTCTCAATTCCATGAAATTATTTTCCATCCTATGTTGAATAGTCTTAGGAAAATATTTCTCAAGGAAGATATTTTTAAATTCATCTCATTCCATAGTGTCAACCTCTTAACATCCTATGCTATTTTTAATCATTGACCACCACTGATCAGAGTCACCTTATTGTCTGAACAAACCATTACCTCAAAAAACTTTTCTAATTCTGTAATCCACCCTTTATCTTGTACGACGTCAGATTATCATTTAAATGATGGGGGGTGTTGCCTCATGAAATGCTCTACGATTGACATATTCTAATGCAGTTAGTCTAATTGATCATGTGCATGAACAGAACCACCATTTATAGGCTGATTAAACTATTCCATCACTTCAAAAAACTATTCAGTTCTAATTCCGACCATCTTTGATTGCTGATTTGGAAGGTTGTTTTCCTCTTGATGTCATCCCATCATAGCTACCATTTTTTCACTATGGAAAACCCATATGAACAAAGAAATGTCTTAGGTGAAGCAACATGGTAATATTAAAATGATATATAACATAAATCCTACCATAAATTAATATATGGATATAAATTTAACTATCTCCTAACTCCTAAAGTTTTCTAAACCAACCTCTGATACCAACTATAAGGCCCCATCCTTAAATATTAATTAATCTTTAGGTAAGTCTATACTTTGACATTAAATCAGGTTGATGATATTTTTAGGTTTAGATCCATAGAGAATTAAGTCATAACTTATACCTAACATATTGAATATTATATGTAGATTCATCTTGTCACTAATAATTTTTTCATAAAACAAAAACTCTTTAAAAAGAAACATGGCATAATTTCTTGTTTTAACATCATAACTTTTCCATGGTACCATCCTTGACTTTATTATTCTTTATGTCTTGTGAAAAACATTTCAAAACATGTAAATAGCATAAAAATATCAGTAAGGGATACATAAATAATGAAAACTGTTAGTCTAGGGATAACATGATAACCATGAATACATTATCATAGAGTAATACATTTCATCTTTAAGAAGTAGTAAATGTACTTCCCTGAATATAATCACATTACGTACCATTTTTGTAACCAAAATATTACCCTAAATCCCATAAAAAGAAATATTCTTCATATAAATGTAACATGGGAAATAAGCATACATAAATGGAATAACCATACGGTTGAATTCTATATATATCACTAAATGGAATAACCATATGGTTGACTTCCATACCTAATGAATTGGAGGTTATAATGTAACCAACAATCCTTAGTTTATCACAGAACTTCCCTTCATCTGGTTTATCACATAACCACCTGTCTTTGATTTATCGTGTAACCATCCATCAAATGTCCAAGTACGATTAAATAATCACAACATATAAAATATCACAAATATCAACATTTCTCTAATAACATTTCCTTTGAAATCACAAGAAATAATTTCAAGATATTGAAATGAGAAATCCATTTCAAAAAACCATTTTTAATACTAAAACACCAAAAAATGAAATAATGGATTTCTTTTCCTTTTAAAAATATTAAGGATTATAGAGTAGTCCAAATAAGGATTATATAAGCAGAGAGGTCCTCGTCACTACATACGTTAAAAACATTTCTTTTATCATTTAGTAAAAAACGTCATAGAAAAAATATTCCTTTTTAATGAAAGAAAATATAAAATGGGTTTATTATAAACCTCTTAAAATAAAAGTGTGTATATTATCAAAACATGCCTCTGTGAGTGGAGATTGAGACGAAGTCCCTTACCTTGCATCAGACGCGTCACGTATGTTCTTTATTCTTCCAAAATTATAAAAATTATATAATTTAAACTTTATTCAGAATATTTTTCAATTTTATTATTTATTTTATAAAACATATTACCCCATTATGAACATTACATAATTATTTACGTTAATATCGGTCCTTTTGTCGCAATTCGGTACTTGAGTCCTAAATGAACTTGTTATAATTACAAATTTTTCATGAGGTAAAAAGTCCATTATCTACATAATTATATTCATTATTTAAATATCATATATATAATATATATCTACTATATATGTATATATAATCTTCCATAACATTTTTAGATAAGAAATGAAATGCACCGTTCATGGAGACGGTAAGCCGTACGTATGCATGAACACTCTTTTCATTTATATTTCATATTTTAATGAATTAAAACATAATGATAAATTAGTATATTATAATTATAGTATAATAAAATATTTTATATATGTTACATAGGTTCATTAACTACATTGTTTATATATTCCAAGTATGGCATGGACGATTCATACCACTTTGAGGGGGTTGTAGTTTGCACTTCCCCAAATGAAACTATCATGTTTTCACATCACAAAAAGAAAAAAGGTATATTGTAAAAAAATAAAAGAATAATAGAGAAAATTTAAACAAAATATATGTCATATATAAATATAGTCCCCTCATAATGGCCACCATGTGAGGAGGTAGGATATAATTGAACTATAATTGTTTTTTGAGGCAATAGTACATTGGCCACAGAAATAGTATGTTCTAAATCCATTAGATGGAGGTGTGTGTGAGTTTAGGTAGAATAATTAGAATAAAAACATCTTAGTTTATTTAATAAATCAGTTTTTTATAAAATAATTTAATAAATAGAGTTTATGTGGCTGGATAATGGAAAACTAATGAATGAATCCTGAGAGAAGAAATTACCTCAAATTAGGTAACTCCTTTTGATTTAAGATAAAAGGCATTACTGAATTTTCTTCATCCCAAGGTAAGGCTTCAAAGAGGAATAGAGGGGTTTTAGGAGATAAATTGGTCAGTGGTTGGACAAGAAATTGGGGATTGTGAGGATTGTGTAAGGGTTAGAGGTGATTCCCTTATATAAGAGGATGGAAGGGCACTTTATAGTGGTCTTGAAAAATTATTTTACTATAAACTGAATTTCGATTTCTAAAGGACCTCAACTCATTAAATTAAAATATAAGGTGATTATGGTTAAAAATTCTTTCAACCAATATGTTTTAGACAATTATAGGTAACTTATTTGGCCTTATATTTTATCTTTAATCCATAGTTAACTAATTTATCTTTTACCATGTATTCATGTATATTCATACTATATTGTTAATAAAAGTACTATAAAATGACAATAAAATCTCAAGTTGTTTATTAATAGAATATTCAACATTATTTTAGTCATTTGGATAAATAATAGTTATTTAGGACTATTATATCTTTAAATAAAATAGTATTTGTTTTAAACACTCATTTATGTCAATTTTTATACTATTCATATCATGAGTTTTTAGAAGTTGATAAAAATGTGAGTATTTTGAATAATGATCATTAATTCAAAGCTAAAAATTCATAATCATCCATAAAGTTATTTTATGGCATAAAAAGTTTTAAAATAAATTTATTTTAATATTGATAATCTCATTTGTTTAAATCATTAATTAATACGATAATCACTACCTCATCATTATATCATAAATATATTTATTTATTTGATGTATAAAAATTGTAAATAAAATCCAATAATGTATTATATATTATTAGAATTATAATTATTATTTTTAATTTAATATATCATTTTTAGAACACCATATAAAAATTGTTGTAGTAAAATAAACATGTTTAGGTTATATTGTTCATTACATTAAATTAATTCTTATAAAATGTCATTTTCACATCAATGTGGCTCCATGGGGTCCCTAAATAGACCCAATGATTCCCCGAGTATGAAAAATCTTATCCAATAGGATTAATATATGTGCTATGGTAATTTAATATTATTTTAATATTATTTCTTTACCCTTATTTACTATATTTATCCTTTAACCCTAGTAAATAAAATAATTACTGAAGTTGTTATTCATAATGTCAACAAATAAAAGGTAAATATTTATAGAATTTAGACCTTATGAATCCAAATATGGAATCCTTTTCTACCAATTCAAAACACATAAGATTCAATAATTAACTCAAAATTTATTCCTATTGGAAAAACAAAAAAGCGTTTTTTTAATAAGTAAAAACAACCAAAAGATTGACATTTGTTTATTTTTAATTTAAAAGTGAAATTACTTCCAATGACCAAAATTAGATGAAATTTAAAAAATATAATCCAATTAAACTTTAAAACCATGTAAAATTACAATCTAACTATCAAATAAAATTAGATTAAATGGTAGTTTTGAATTAAAATGAAGTATTTTTACTATTCATTAAAAATGTACCTTAATATAAAAATACCAAAATTTCATCCAAAGTATATTTTTATGTCCCTCATCTAAATAATATTTTTATTTTCTCAAATAGAACATATAAAATTGAAAAAAATAAGATTTAAACCTGGTTCCCCACCTAAAAGCAGTTAATAGGCCTTTTATAGAATATTAGATTATTTCATTCTTAATATAGAATTCATTCTTATTTAAGCCACTAAAATTTATTAGATTAATGTAAAAAAATTAACACACATGTATAATAATATTTTATTTATTTATTTTCATTCCTTACAATACAACGTTTATGCATTAACTACCATTTATAATATTATTATTATATTATTATTTTTTATAACTCAACGTTGTGTACAAAGTAAAAAATTCAGAGAAACCCATTGTTGCATGTTGAGTTTGCTATTGGAAATAAGATCACCATTAAACTAAAATTAATATCTAATTGAAAAATATTAATAAATATGAAAATGTCAAATTATTTATTTACTTAGGATGTTACAGGTGGATATACATGGATTTTTTCCCAACATAAAATGATTTATAAACTTGTATCTATTCATTATGTTTTCATATGGTTATTTATGTTCCATTGCTTTATGCTTATTCTTATTACTAAGTTATTACATCATGGATCATGTTTATTTACTATTTTTTATAAACTATTTTAATGAATTTATTATGTTATGATATTTTTTAATCCTTGATTGAGGATCAATGATTTTCTGGGTACAACATCCTTCTATTTCATTGTTATACTAATATTCTCATCTTATGATCAATTATGATTTTTTATTAATATTTCTTATATTTATTCTTACTAAGAATATTAGATCACCCCATTATTATTTTTCTTTTTCCCCATGTTGTGTTTAAAAGTAATAACTATGTTATCTATACAATAGAGTCATATGTGGAGAATCTGTTGGAGATGTTTATGATTTAATTTGGATAAAATAGTTTCTTATATAGTTGGTTAAATTCTAACTGGTTTAGAAAACATGAGTTTTGTTAGTAAATGTTTGGTCCTTATTTTGTAAAACTCCAAACCAAAAATATTCTAGGAATTTATTTTAATGAAATATTTTCTTTAAGACATATAATTCAGGTAGAGCAGTTCGGGGATTGCCCAAGGGGTAAAGGCTCCTCGTAATCCTACATCATACATAGGATCAAATCTGGGTGGGAGTGAATTTTTTCTGGTAGGTGGTGACATAGGCATGATGTTGTGTTGGACCTTCAGGCTAGCTTGTGGGCCATTGGTCCCTGTAATGGGCTTTATTACCAGACAACCATTGGTCCATGTGCTGAATAAATATGGAATGATGGGTGGGTGATCCATTGGGGGAGGATATAGCATGCTTGTCGTCTGATGTGTGTGGTGTGTGTGTTTAATTTATTTATTACCCAAGCACCTAATAAATATAATTGACATGGACACATCCTTTTGGATCCATAACAAGAACATTAATTTACTAAAATTTTAGGTTATTTTATGTATACGAGGATGTTTCTGTACTATAACCGCTTATTAATGGAGCATAATATGAATTAAATGGTCAATCAAATGAATGGGATATCATAAGTATAATAATTATAATTATATAAAAAAATATTGGCATAATAAATTTTAAATCAAAATTGATACAACAAAAAAATTTAGGTATGAATTGAAAAGACCAAAAGAGAACCCTAATATCTCCTAAACTTCTTTCCTAGAGAAGAACTATAGAACTAAAAAACATTTGACCAATTAATCTATGGATATTATAGTGACTTTTTAAGAGGTATATTTAGATATAAATTGTAAATTTTGTTATAAGAAAATGGGAAGTGGTGTGGTTAACTGTTGGCACGGTGAGTGAAATTCCATCAAATAAATTATTAGTTATTTTATATATTCATTATCTTTAGTGCTCCACTAACTCCCATAGTTCCCTATTACCACCCTTAGTTATACATTATAATTTTTTTTGTGAAAAACATTGTAAGATATAACTATATTGGTTGATTTTATTCATTCTTATATACATATTTATGATATCATAATTTTCATATTTTACCAGATTTCGATATTTTATCCATATTTTACAATTTTTACCCAAAACAACCAAATTTTACCCCATGTATAATTTCTATGTCCAATTATAAATATGAAATCCATTTTATCAATTTCATCATTTTATTACATACATTATTCCTTTTATATATGGATAAGGCATTTATTAAAAATAGAGTATCTGAGTAAAAACCCTTTCATTTCTAGAAGAATTTAATCTTTAACACTACATGACATAGAGATACACAATCCCTTATCACACTAATATAATATATAAGGTTAATGTTATAAATGGTGATACCTATATATATTTTTTTGGAAAACATTAATCTAGTAATAATCTCCACCCACTTGAACTTCTTTTGTACAAGATTCTTCTCAAAACTCTATAGTTGATTTTTACTTGGGATTAGTTAAGGGAGAACCCCAATCACAATACCTCCTTCCCAAGATCTAATAAATGATATTAATAATGTATGTTCCTATTGGTATAACCCATTTCTCCTCCCTTTTATGATAATATAAAATTTTGATTTTTCTTAATGTACACTAATCCAAGCTGTCAAACTCCAATGGTTATACAATTAAATGTCATAATTACTAATTAAAATATTGATCATCAGATATAATTTAAACTAATTATATTGACCATTCCTCATAATTCCCAACAACCATATTTACTATTGAATCCCATATTTCCATCCAAAAAATCACATAAATGATGCATTCATCAATATATTTATTACAATCCTTGGGATATTTTTATTTTTTACAATACTTATAATATTTATGACACTTATTTGAGAATATGGGATATGAGACATATAAATTGTACTTCCATTAATTTTTTGAAAATATTATTCCTAATGATATTCATGAATTTTTGTCTTGGTTTATAATTAATTGTCTTTTAATAAAACATTTTTATTCTTTCTAGGATTTTCATATATATTAAAATTAGTATCTACATATTCAACATCAATTAAGAAAATTCACTAATTTAATTTATTTCCTAATGTATAATTTTTTATGTTGTCTCTACATTTATTTTTTAGTAACCCAAAACCATATATTAAATATTCAGTTATCGATGAGAAACCCTAAACTATATGACCTGGTATCAATTTTTGAATATTATATAACAAAATAAACATAATTAAGATTTTATAAAACAAATATATCATAGAATAATTTAATGGTATTATATATTTTGTTTACATACATTTCCAAGAGGGAAAAAATAACTATAGGTGTCATGAATAATAATTTAAGAGGAAAAAATAAACCATTATAAAAAACATCAATTTTGGGCCTCTCTAAATAACTAATATTTATAAAACTCATATTGATATTAATTTAAAAAATGATAAAATTCATCAATTAGGTTGAATAAAAATCAATAGTTTATATATTAAGATTTTCTTTATTCAAAGACATATTTGAAAACTAAAATTAAAGATAATTTTATTGCATAAAAGGAATTATCATCCAATATGTGATCTCCATGTATTGGAAGAATAAGTGGGTGTTGAGATCCTTCCATGATGATTGAAGGAATAATTTGTATAAGCCATATAATTTAATCTGAGACCCTAATTTAAACTATTTACTTATTTAAATTGATTTATTTATTTTAATTTACATCTCACATTATTGAAAAAATATTTTATTTTATTATATCATGTTTTATCATCAATAAACATTATCAATTGGTTTAATATTTTAATGATATCTATCTATGTTCTTATTATTGATGTTTTTTTACTTGTAAAAAATTTTTATGGAGGGAGCATGTTCTAAGGCTGTAAAAAAATTTAAATATAGATTTTATTTAAATATATATATATATATATATATAATCACATATGATTGTTATTTTATAAAAAATAATTTATTTTGTTTGTCAATGAATAATTAATTCCTCTATGTGTGAAAATTACATGAAATTTGATTGGTTTGAATCCATGACACCCAAAACATATCCCAAAAGTGACACATAATACTTGAGATAGTTGGTAAATATATTCTTCTAAAATACTGAAAAAAATGAGGGATAGTGGAGCAATAAATTAAAGAACATAAACACAAATTTTTTTTACATGTTTCACTAACTTTTTATCAGTACATAGTTCTTGGTTATTAGTGATTGGTTTCCAAAGTCGCACATCTTAAGATCTATTATAAATAAAAATTATTGTGATCTGTCCTAGTGGGGCTTCTGTCATGACTCCCCAAGACCACCTATAATAGGTTAGGGGATACTGACTATCACCAAGGAGGCATGTCATTAACATGGGAGGAGTTTTTTGTGTACTTGTAAAAACACACAGATCTCTAAGCCCAAAAAATGTTAAAATATAATGAAAAACAGAAAAACCAATCCATGCATACATCTAAATCCCACTACCATGGTGAGATAAGAATTAAATGAAAGTAAACAGGGCCAAATACAATCACAATACAAATAGATTTTAACAAAAGTCCAACCTAAATGTAATTTTATTGGTACTATTTTCTAAAATCCATAGGAACACACCTCGGTCTATTTAATATCACTATGTACAGTCTTGTCCTAGTCGATCTAGGACTCTATAAAATGATTGATCATCTACACAAGACATGCCACATGTGGGAAAATCTTGTGCAGGGGTGAGTATAAAAATACTAATTAGGACACATTGAAACCAAAAAGTATATAACAAAAGAGAAATAATCATCTCTACATAAGTATATGTCCCCAACACAAATAATAAGATTATCTAGATAAACTAAACAAAGATATATACTCTATATCTAAGTCACAAACATAGTATACTCAACCTAGGATTCCAGTTTGAAGATCAACTAATCACTCATCTGGGATGACACACTCTTGAGTATAATATCACTGATGACATCCATTTTAGAGGTTCTTTTCTGTGGGACTTATCATGAGAATTAACATGTTGAAGTTTGAAGAAAATATGATACATAGATGAGAATCATAGCCAGGGCCATGGGGTGATACAAATAATTGTATCTAAATTAACCCACTAAGTAGATAATCAGTTCTCGCATAGTGTTGGTCATGTCGATACTAAGAACTCCACCTGGGGAATGAAGATGAATAAAGGTTCTCACTCTGGACCTCTTGGAGGGATTTGGATAACTCTATCCAAGATGTCCTACTAAAGGGTTTTTAGTCCTAGAAGATTGAAATTATTCATACCAACCTTCATGGAAATGACATAGAGAAAAAACACTTATTAATCTTGTCTACAATATAGATTAAAAGAGATATAATCAATGTAATAAAGAGTACATTGTGTGTAGAGGTGTTACACATCATGTCACTTGACCTCGAGTTCTGCCTATATATACAGCCTTTGTCATTCAAAGTGTGTCACTATAGTACTATGTGGCATGTAGGCTGCCCATGAAGTCTACATGTGCATTATTAAATAACCCCAACCCATGTACGGCTGCTCATGTACCAAAACACGACTTAACCTATGTACCTGGTCCAAGCTGTGTCCTGTGGGGGTTACATGGCAAATAGGTTTCTCGTGTAGTCCACCCAATGTTCATGTACTCTTTGAGGTACACGTTGAGTATCTGGGGAGGCACTATATTCCATGTGGTAGTGTTCACATGCCAAGTGATTTTTAACTTCCTCTGAAACCCTAGTCACCAATTGGAGGGCCCCACACTACTATAGATCTTTTTAACAAGTCATGAATCACAGGATTTTACAGAATAATATGAGCTTCTCCCATGCACCTCCTCTTCTTCCACCCATAAATTTCTTGATTTTAATGCCATGAAATAGAACATAAAATCTCTTCCAAGACTTTTTAAAATCATACATTGAGTTCCATTGTGAAAACAGCTCAGAAAATAGATTAAATCATCATTATACATTTTCAGTTGATGAACACTGAAGAATGTGAATTTGGTTAACCCCCATTTTATAAATCACTCCATCTCCATCCACACACCTCCTTCATTCCATTTTTATGCCAAATCTATGATATCATATTTTTGTGCCAGGAATCAATTACACAGTGAATGATTGATTAGGATTCGTCATGTTGTGAGGAAAATAGATAATTCCCATGAAGAATAATAAACATGAGAATGAATTCACTTGAAATGATTTAAGGAATGAACCTAAATATATTTTAATATTGATCATGATCTACTTCCATTATAATTACAATAAAGAAATCAATAATCCTAATAAAACACCCTTCAAAACCCCGCAAATATAATCTATCCTCGAAAATACACATGATCTATGAATTAATCCATTTTTCAATTGATTCAACGTCATCGAAGAAATAAAGAATCCGGAATATGAAAACCAAAACACATTTCCAACCTTGTTCTGTTCAATTTCTAAAATGTAATGATGTGTTGACATCATCGTTTGAAAGATCTATCAAATATGAGATGTGTCGATCATTGATCATCATTCGATGATCTCATCATTTTTCTACTAAGAAAAAATCCCCAAGATATACCTAGAGGTTTTAAATAGGTTTCTGGGTTATTTGGATAATCTTTGAATTCTAACATAATATCCTTCATAAATACTAACCATTAACTGCATCATTAATTTGAAATAAAATAATTTATTCAAATTAATTAATTGATTTTTGTGTGAGTGATTAATTTTTCACAATCAACCTATATCGACTAATGTTTTGTTGTATATTAGTTAAACATCAAATTATAAGGTTAGTGGTGCCCTCAATTTTCTAATTGGTGTACTTGATTTTAATCTATTCCACTTTTTTAGGATAACTTAATATACATTCTATTTAAGGTATTTAATACATTTAAAACATTTATTTGAGACACACATGACCTCAAAATATAACAGTTTCTTAGTGCCTATTGTAAAAAATAATCAATATAATATCCGAAAATAATACACTAATAATCTGATACATTAGATTCTCCCTAACTTGGGGTGTTACGTCCCTAAAAAGCCAAAATAAGGGCTTCATAAAAAGAATTGGGTACTAAGAATGAATCTGATCCTTTCACTCCCATGTTTTCTCTTGGAGAATATCGTATTGACACAAGACACGCACTAAAGTAATTGATTTACCATGGAGGAACCTATCCTACAAATCTTCGATCTCTATTGGATGCTCATCAAAGGTTCTTCCATCCTCAATGTTTATCTCTCCCTTTTCGTTAACGTTCGATGTGTCATGTGCATACATTATTATCTAAAACATGTGTAAGTCATCATTTACCAAGTATAATAGTGGGGGTAGAGTTAAGTTGTACACCACCTCTCCAACACTACACAGTATCTATAATGGTTCAATGAATTTCAGAGATAGCTCATTGCCTCGAGCAAATAACCATAATCCACGTCAAGGTGAAACCCGTACGAACACATGGTCCCCTTCCTCGAAATCCAAAGGCATATTTCACATGCTTGTATAGTACTTCTAAAAATTTTTATTCATCATCCTTCCCTAGATGATATAAACCTTCTCTGTAGTTACTTACACCAACTCTCATCCCATGAGTGCCATCTCTCGTGTGTTAGTCATGAAAAGTGCTGACCCGAAGTGTCACCCATAAAAATCGTCAAAATTGTTTCGTGAAGATCTTGTAATCGTAGCTGTTTTTTACGAATACTCCACCAATGGTACGTGATCCTCTCAACTACAAAAAAATTCCAACATGTAATCTTGCAACATGTCCTCACAAAACTTGAATGGTTCTCTCATTCGGGCCATTAGTTTAGGGGGTGAAATCTATGCTCAAGCATAACGAGGTCCCAAACACCTCGAATAATCCCTTCCACAACTAGGATCTAAAGTGAGAAACTGAGTTTGAAACGATCATCAATGTAAGTCCATGGATTTATAATATCTCATTCACATTGTGGTGTCTCCAACTAAATATTGAACTCTCCTCCCAAATTTCAATGAATTGGGAAGACTTTGGGGGTTGGTCTATGATCACCTAGAAGGAATCACATCCCATTGAAATAGGTGGTTATACTAGATGATGTCTATATATATGTCATCCCACATCCATTTTTTCACCTCAAGGGGCTGATATAAACCCACTAGAACATGGTGCTCAGACATCAACTGCTGAAAATTAAGGCGTCAAGAGACAAAATATGCAACTCCTTTCTTTATCCCTATCCTCCAAAACTAACATTGGAGGTCCTAGTACATCTTTTTCAGACACGAATTTACCCCAAAATTATATTTATGAAACTCTCTTAGATCATCCAACCACAACACCACTAGTATCATCATGCATCCTTTGAAAAGATCCATTTTCTCCCCACCATTAGAAAATACATTTGGAGCTTTCCCAATGGATATCTGAGCAAATAGGGTCTCACAATTGATATCCCTTAATCATGATTCCCTAAATTTATGCAAGGGTATAGGTGTAAAAATAATGTAATGGAGGTAATATTTTCGGTATCCATCAACAAAGGATAACTACAATGAGAACAACTACTCTAACACCTCATCCAGTAACTATGAAAAAGATCCCCTAGAGTGATCATTTCCTACCATGTTCCCCATATCAAGACTATAGACAATCTTGAAGTCATAATCCTTGAAAAAATAATTCCACCACCTCTGTATAAAGTTAATATCCTTCTAATAGAATACATAATAGAGACCCTTGTGATAATAATAGATAACAAATTGGTCACCCATTAGGTAGAGTCACTACATATTCAAAGAGAAGACTACCACTGCTAACTCAAGATCATGGGCCATGTAGTTATAATTATCTAGTCTCAACTAACATGAACAATATTCAATCACCACTTTCCTCTACATCAAGACACAACCTTCATCATTCTTTGATATATTGAAAAACCCCATCTACTCGACACCCTCCTCCATCAGTCTCAGGTTGGGAGCACTCGTCGAACTCTACCTCAACTACTAAAAATACTACATAAACATTCTTATCAATAGAAAGGGATTCCCCTTTTGATTAAACACTATAATGGGTGTTAATACTCTAGAAACGTTATTTATGAATCTTTGGTGAAAGCATGCCTGCCCAATAAAGACTCTCTCCAGCATCATGCTCTTTGGTGGAAACCAAACTAACACGGCCTCAACCTTGTCTAGGTCCATTGGCACTCCATCAGTTGAGATAGAATTATCATAAAATGGACCACATGAATCCATATTTCTTACTTTGAAATGTTTATGAAAAATGATAATATTGGAGAACTTTTAGAACCATCCTCAAGTGTCTCAGATACACCTATTCGGATTCCGAGTACATAGGTGTTTTTGATGCTTCCACCGGGGCGCACGCATACTTATGCATGAGTATGAAATGCGTATTTTGTTTCCCCTCATTACCTATATTTAAAGGATGGTGGCATCTACTCCTTGTTCAGGGAAGTTTTCTCCTTAATTGAAATGGGTTGATGGGATGTTGGTTCTTCCATCCTTTGATTCCTGCTCAAAACATGTCACCTAGTCGGGGTCTCCCTTATAGACTTAAGACGTTGTTCGTGAAACTCTTCCCAGTGCCATGTCTTCATGGACACCAGTTAATTACATTGCTTCGATCAAGACATTCCAAAGGGTCCAGTTAGGGCAGCAACCTTCGGTAAGGGTAGTTGTCACGTTGGACATCACTAGTGTGTCTGGACACTATGGTATTGGCGTGTTTGGGTGTCTTACACTTATTATAGGGATTTTCAAGGGCATGTAATCCCAAGGAATCCCACATATAACACGGGGATTCATATGTCGTGGGAATGTATCTGAGGTTTTTCTCATCTTTACATGTTTAACACAGGGTATTCTGCAAGATTAACGTCAATCGGAGATGGATTGGACTGATCAGAACACTGGCAAGAGTGGATCAGATTGGTGAAACCCCCTAGAGGGAATGCCGATGTTGGGGCCAATGTGTGGTTGGTTTCCCAAGTGTTGTTAAATGGAATGGATAATTGGGTAGTGTAATCCCACCAGGATGTGGCATCCTGGGTAAGAATCAGGATGGATGATAGAAGGTTTCGTGAAGTGGATGTTTAATGGGATGGAACCGTCATGAGGATGATGATGGTTTTGGGCTTGAGCCTTGAAGAGGCTTCCTACGTATCTATGTTGTAGGGAATCAAAGTCTACATAGTTCCTATAATGATGTCTTATTACTTATTGGGGTTTTCAACAGATTACCATTGGATGAGATTGCAATGGCGTATCACTGTTTAAGGATGTTAATGGCTTACCACTGAATAGGGATGTCTACGGCTTACCGCTAAATAGCGATGTAAATGGATTATCACTGAATAGGGTCACAACGGCTTACCGCCTAATGGGTTCGAACCGACATGAAGATTTTCAGGATGACCGGTGGGTAGTGGGCTTGAACCTTGTGAGGGATTCCTACGTACGTTTCTTTAACAAGGATCAAAGACCAGGAAGTTCATGTGGGTTTGGTGTGAAACAGCTTACCGCTAACTGGGGAAACAATAGCTTACAGCTGATTGGGGCCCATAGTTTAACTCCATGAAGGACAGGGGAGAACCGACGTGAAGGGGGTCAGAACTGCTGGGTGTCGGTATTTAACCTCATGGAATCTACCTACGTATCATGCCTTAGAAAGGATCAAAGTCCTCATAGTTCAGGTGATGTTGGGCTTACACTCTAGGATGCCCAGGGTGTTGGTGAACCGATGTTAAGGGTTCGGAGTGACCAGTGGGTGGTCAGATTGATCCTCCTGGAGGCTTTCTACGTACCTTGCCTTGGAAAGTATCAAAGTCCTCGTAGTTCGGATTGGTGTGTTCCATACACTCTAGGTTTCCCAAAGTGCTGGAAAACAATCGTGAAGATGGTTGGGACGACTAATGGATGGTGGGCTTAAACATCATGGAGGCTTCCTACATACCTTGCCTTGGCAAGGATCAAAGTCCTCATAGTTAGAATTTGGTGTGATGTGGGTCTTAAACTCTATGATACATAGGGTGTATGTCATGGTCGGTGCTCGCTCTAAGCCCACATGAGTCATACACGGTGTGTGAAACAGGAGAGAGCAAAGAGCTGATGACCACATCGTGAAAGGTGCATCCGTGGGAAGTGGAGTGGGGCTTACACATAGTTAGCGGCCCAATGAGGAAACAAGGGCTTTTGCGTGTTCCACAACCCAGAAAGGAATTAGGGGATTATTCTTGGTTAGTAGCCCAAGGTGACAGAGATTGGGACTTACTCTATGATAGAGGCCTGAATGGTGACAAAGCCTAGTGGGAGGGGGACTTGGCACCTAGGAAGAGAGGATTAGGGATGCTACCTCCTGCAAGGAAATCTAGGGGCTTACACCCGGGTGGTTTCCCCTTCCTCGTGGATATGTGTCACTCTGATAAAGACGGTCTCCTTCCATTGAATAATGATCTCACTACCGTGGATACTAGTGGGTGCGCAGAATGTCCATGGTGGGGGAACCCTACGTATGATGCACGGGGTGTGGTCACATTTTAACGTCCTGTACAAAGGATGAGGGTTCTTGGTAGTTTAACGTCATGTAGCTCAGATGAGTTGGGTTCACTCCGCACCCTTAGGACTTCCATAATCAGTACCCTCTGCACATTGGTGAAGAGTAGGTATAGGAAATGTCA
Organism: Viscum album; assembly: GCA_963277665.1. NCBI lineage: Eukaryota > Viridiplantae > Streptophyta > Magnoliopsida > Santalales > Viscaceae > Viscum > Viscum album. The sequence continues at coordinate 104,678,290 of OY728160.1, read as the reverse complement.
TGTCTAGGGGTATTATGGATCGAACCACTGGGGGTCCACATTAGCATGGCTATGCGATGAAGAAATAGCTATTATAATTCCTATTCAAAGAAGCATGAGGTGAAGCAATGTAACATTTAGTATTGTCCAAGGGACTTTTAAATTACATCATGCAAACCTGAGAGGCCCCACGTCGAATGAGTGTGTGATGTAGGTGCGTCGCGTGATAGAGAGGTTTGAACATGGTGTCTCAAGGTGAGGGTAGCACATGGAGCGCATGTCCGATAATGGGACGAGGTAAAATTGGAAGTCTACATGCAAGAAGAACTGTTGGTGCCATGTTGGACAGTTGATGTGCAAGTGGGACCTATGGAATTCAAGATAGAGAAGTTGAGTGTAAAACTGGGTTTTTCACGCAAGTCATACTAGAAGTGCGTAAGCAGCAGGCTTGAACGCAAGTCAGATAGGTGGTGTGCAAGGACGTCTGTCGCAGAGGGAGGCCACGCGCAAGACAAGACCATTGAAAGCAAAGAACTTTAAAATTATTAATGATCCAAGGGCCCGTCTGATGGTGCCCACAACCTATCACACAACAACCATTACTTTAAGTCCATGGGTTTTCGCACGGTCTTGTAAGATGGGGTTTTCACACAGTATAGAGTCACTTCGTATTCAGTCACCATCCTGCGAAGAGAGGAGAGACAGTTTATTTTATAGCAGGTTTTCTCGAAGGGCCACCCAAGTGACCAGTGCGCAACGGACCAGCGTGGAAAACCCCAGTCCCCAATGGCTTGGGCGTGGAAATGGGGTCAGCGGCTCAAATGGGTGTTCGATGTCACCTTCAATGTGGAACTAGTTCCGGATGATGAAACCTCATCTCGACAACACCTTTGGCACTTAAGCAGGGGTTGGAGAAGCTGACGTGAAAACGGCCATTCCTCAGCGCCTTCAAAGAGAAACCGGGATTTTCCGCATAAAGGTGGTTCATTGGGGACTTTGGTGCAGAACGGGGCATGTGACGCAAACCCCCTTTCGACACCGCCTTCGGCACAGAAGCGAAGCCGGAGCCGCCGGTCATAGAGGGTATCATTTTGGGTGCCAAAGCGCTAGCTGGTGCGCACAGGTTTGCGCGCCGCCGGCCTCTTGTGCGTGCTTTTTCAATTTCTATTCGTTCCCACCCACCGAGCCCTAGGATCTCCTTTAATGCATTATGGCTTCAATTGGAGCTCATGGATCCGCCTGAAGTGCCCCTCCAGATTTCGGCATCAACAAATTCCACCTTCAGAATAGGAGCTAAAAGGGAACCTAAAGGTTGGATTCGGAGGATATGCCTAAGAGAGGAAACTAAATCCTTTGTGGTGCGGAAAACCATAGATTGTGTGCACAAGGGGACTAGGGAGCGTGGAAGATGCGTCTTCACTTTATAAGAAGGTTGAGGGCTTCCAAGTCCCTACTTCAACTTTTTTCCTCACGACAGGCTTTCTTGCTCTCACGCGCGCAAAACATATTCTTCCGCGTGTAAGATTTCATGATTTACTCTGGGTCTTGTGCGCCGTCTGGAATTTTTCTAGGCAAATAAACCGTCTTTCACACCTCCATCTTTTTTCTTGTCAATTCCTCCATCTTTCACGGCAACCCCTTTAGCGTTCTAAAAAATGGTCGCTCATCAGACCAACGTCGAGAGGGAAGTTTCCACAAAAACAAAGAGAACCCAAATGATCATGAACCCTCAAATTCTTCACGTGATGAGGGTCTTTTATGACAATCAAATGCTTTTTGTCATGTTGAACCAAGCTCAAAAGTACTACGTCTGGAGCAGTAGCCTCCTGCAATGGAATTTTGGTCTTCAGGAAAAAGTGTTGATGCCCATTTTTGAGATGGACACACCATGATCAAGGGTGATGCGTGAGGATATTATTTCAAAATTCCACATTGCCAACAATGGCCATCCTACTAGGGAGACACAGAATAACGCCATCAAAGTCCTAAATCTGAAAACCAGGGTGGTTACAGGAAGTGATCCAGTTCCTAAGGAATCTCCTGCTATTTGTGCCGGTACTTTCTGAAGCAGCATTACCGATGAGACAATGGGCTGGAAGGAGTGGGATTTTAGATCTGGGGAAAACATTACAAAGGAATGGGCATGGTCATACTAGGTACACCAGACATTCGAGTAATTTGTGGAAGATATGTGGGCCATTAAGCTTTTCGAGGCTGTTTAGATGTTTAATTTTCACTTTTACCGACAACAAGACTTTGTAGCAGGGCTGTTTTGTCACTGGACACCAGATACAAATACTTTTAACCTTCATCAGGGTGAGGTGGGCATCAGTCTGTGGGATTTACACTATATTGGAGGGATCCCCTTGGAGGGGTATCAGTATGATGAGTTCCTTATGACAGATAATGTCTGGGGGGATAGGACCTGCACCCCAATTCATTCATGGCACCAACTAGAGCTTGCTAAAGAAGAACTCAAAATAAAACATATCCTAAAGGAAATATCCTACTCAGGGTAGTGTAGTCTCTTCTTCACCTAGGAATCCATAGTAAAAATGTCCGGTCAAGGGAAGCAATGCCTTAAAACATCTCTTATGGGAATGGCAGGATAGTATTGGAAGATTATAGAGACTGTAGAATATCTATAGTGGGTATTTGGCATCAATTAAGGCCAAGAACTGAATGTTAGATATGTCACGTTCCTCACCACGTTCTTGTAAAGTTGGTTATTACCTGTGAGGGACACGAGGATGGGATTCAGCCTGGGGATGCTAGTGCTGGTTGGGATCCTTGTGGTAAAGAATAGGGTTAACCTAGGGGTACCAGTATTGGCTAGGCTATACAGTATCCTAGGGAAGATTATATGGGGATGTATGCCCCAGAGGGTATACGGGCCATTCCAGATCCTCCACTGTTGGGTCTCAGCCCACAATGGTGGGTCAACTTCTCGCATGTAATCCACCCCCTGGAAATGGTATGTGGCCATCCCTCTTGAACATCACTGAGAACCGCCCATTGACAATCAGGTATGACAGTGTCATGCTCAAGATTGGCAGTCACACTCACTATGAAATCCACCAGTTCCAAACCCCTATTTCTGAAATGGTAGATGATGTGTGGGTCCACTGGAGCAGAGGGAATACCTACAGAGTATCAGGGGTGGCATGCCGGTGGCCCGAATTGATGGAAAAATCTTCTACAACCCTATGTGAGGACTAGATTTTCCAGGCAGTTTGGGGCATGAAACGGACACCCAAGAATGTTTATACAAAGGTACATGAAGAGCGGTATCCCTGCATACTCTTCTAGTTGTGCCTTATGTTCATGATGGCAAGCTAGGGCTAAATCATTACTCTCCCCCCCCCAAGTCAGTGCCAGAATTTCGACAGAGTATGCTGAACACTGGATGAGGATATACCCCAAGGTGATTATTTGGAAATGAATTCCGAAAATCAAGGAAACTTGTGAAGAGCCTGAAGAGAAGGAATGTCGGTGAGGTGCCCCGGGGGAAGTGAGGTAGGGAACAGGTAGGGGTGAAAGCGCAGCATAGGCCAGCACATCATCCGTAGGGAAAATATAGACTGAAAAAGTGCCTCTTCTCTCTAGGGAAGGGTGGTCTCGTGCACGAACTCAGGGTCTAACTAGGGACCTCCCTGAAAAGAAACTCAGGTACCTCCAAATGTCATCCACCGATGCTATCTTCCCATATTAATGGTCTTCATGGATAACGTTGTGATAGTCCATATCTGCCGAAGAGTTATGGCGGAGGTTGATGCATACCGGGCTCGATATACAAGACATTGGGTGCATCCGGATATTGGATATGGTAAACATTCAACGCCGACATGCATACCTAACATCCATGGACATGTATGTATGCCAGCGGGGGTGATATAAAGAGCCGCATCTCTGGGTGAAAGTAATGCTTGGCCTGGCATGGGATCCATAGAGGCTACCTTCTGAGGATGAAACTGTAGAGTAGGAATAAGAAGTAGAATAAGAAGAAGAAGAAGAAGAAGAAGACCAAGTCGAGGGTTTTGGTAGAAAATGGCCTTTAGAATCTCCCACTCACCAGCGGAGTTCTCGGGATAGCAGTGAAATTGTTGGATTTGATACAGAACTGGATAAGAAGCATGAGGTATGGTTTGAACCTCATATCAGTCTTCATTTTTATCATATTGTTGATTTGTCAACCAAACATTGTCCCATTCATGAACATGTGGGCGAGGGTTCCTAGGAAGCCTTCCCCGCTGAGGGCGTGGGTATGCCTGTAGAGACTAGGGAGAAACCTTAGGGGTCACTCCTTGGGACCAGGCATAATGGGGCACTGATCTTGGATGGACTAGGTGATGACGAGCTGAGAGGAGGGCCCCCCTCCATCCCCATTTTCGAAGAGGAGACGACATCGTTAATCGAGTTGACAAGCATTGAAGGCTCTCCCATGGCAGGGGCCCCCGCAATGACACATGCATTGGACTCCGCTTCACATGGCTCCTGTAAGTCCTTTCTCACTGGGTTTTCTTCATTGATGGAGAATTCAGCTAATCAAGATACTGATTCCTAATACAGTGATCGCAAGGTTGGAGGCAAGACAAACCGTCGAATCTGGGACATCTGCAAGAGTGGTATGTGAAATGAACGCATCAGCCTTTTCAAAAGCATCCATTATAAGTAACACTACCCATGTACTCAGTGAGATGGAGATCACAATGAGGGATGGTAGTGCCGCCTGGATGGAACTCCAGCCTGAAGAGATTGAGGTCGCTGACTAGGGAGAGGTTCCCAGAGAATACCCTGCTACTGAGCTCCTCGCTGCTTTCCCCGTCTATTGGCCTGCTGATCCCGAGGAGATAGATGATTCCAATTCAGAGGTGGTTGTTGAAATCCATATGACACATCTCAAATGGTGGAAGTGTATCAAGCGCTTTATTGGTCATCCCTAGAAAGAGTGGCTCAAATGGATGGGATCGCTCCATACATGGCTGCGCTTTCTCTATGATGGAGGGATGGATGCTCAATGCCTTCATTTGAAAATCTGTGATTACATGTCCGAGAAGCTTTGCAAGAGAATCCAACGCTCCGACGTTTACTGGTGTCAGAAAGAGTCAGGGATTACATGATAATTTCTGATGTAAAAACATGAAGTCCAATGTCTCGAAGAACAGATGGTGGAGAAGGAGGTATTCATTGCAAATTGCTCCAAACATTAGGATAAATGGTGGGTATAGTTGGTAGACACCCAAGAGCATCTAGTGGAAGTGGGTCACCAAATGAACACACTCCAAACTGAGTAGGTGGAAGAATAATCTAGGGTCAGTAAATTGCACCATGCGACCGCTGATTAAGAGAAGGTTCTCAGGGGGCAGGAGGAAATCCTGGAGGCAACAAGCCAAAAGGTAGCAGCTCTAGACCGATTTATCCAAGATGTTGATCCCTAAGGGCCCTGTTTTGGTTTATCTCATAAAAAAATTTCTTTTTAATGTCCCTTATTTTTATTTTCATTTATGGATAGAATTATGTATTTTTTCATTTGGTTAATGCATTCATCCAAAATTCTGAAATAAATAGCAATCCATCCCTAAGATCGCATGGGTCGAACCCAATGTGAGAAACATGGGATACTGGCACTATTACTTCGTTTGAATTTAAGAGTGACAACCAAGCTTCGGGCACCCGAGGATCGAACCACCAATTCGGATTCTCAGAAAGAGAAGAGAGAACCTAAATAAATAATGAAGTTCTCAGAATAGTCAAATTACTATTTTTCCGATATGTTCTAGTTCACGAGTGGGGTAATTCCAAGGGAGTTGGAAGCCAATATGATCATAAGGGAATAGAATGTGTGAATTAGAATACCACAATTTCAAAACACTATGGGGATGGTGCGAAAATAAAGGTTAATTGTTGAACGTGTTCAAAACACAGCATCTATATAGTGTTAGCCTGAAATGATGATGACACATGAGGGCTGACCACTGACCATGTTCGAAACACGGGGCTTGACTTAGAATGTCATCGATTAGCCATCCGGAACATTGGACCATGAAAGTAGACAAGACATATGCCGAGCATCCATACATTTAGCGGGTTCCTTTAGTCATGAGAGAGGGAGAGGGTCTGAATAAAGGGCTCGCAAGGCGTCAAATATAGAGTGGCGGTTTGTTCGAACAGAATCTGACACTCTTGTAATTATGCCACCATGGTGGAAACACCATAGGTGTATACACCATCCTGGTCATGGAACAAACATAGTTTTTAATATGACCACTCTGATGAGGAAAATATCGCCTCCCAATGTTTATCGTGGGGTATCCCAAGCTTGTTCAGGGTAAAGCTGAAATTTCAGTGTTCCCCAATAGAGCGTAGGCCAAGGTACCGGAAAAGGATGGGGAAACGAGAATTAAGAGTACTAGGGATAGACCCGTAGACAATATTTCTAGGGGATCCTACGTATACCCTGAGTATTGGAATCAATCCATATGTAGTTCTGAATGATATCGTGCAGTTTAACACCTTGCAACAAGGACGTGGAGTGGTCTTAGTTTATGGTCACAGAGCTTATACCATAGATGGTAGGAAACATGGGAGACACATGGTGGGGTAATTATAAAACCCGACATGAATGGGAACCGGGGGTCCTGACCACCACATGTTCCTTGGGAAGGTTTTATGTCAAGGGACAGAAAATGAAAGTTATGCATGACCCGAGGAAAAGTGAATGGGTGTTCCTACGTACCCCATGTGGATGAGGATCAAGCCATAAGTAGTTCATAATATGGAATGGTAGGATACCAGTTCCAGGTATAATAAGGATGTGTGGGTCTAGCCCATACACAAAAAGAAGTGGTATTTTATAGATCTTTTTTATCGTTTAGGGTGAATGGTTATTTTTGTGTAGCGATGAACCTAGGACGAAAGGTTCAGTTATCACCACAAGAATCAATCCGTTTGAAAGAATTGAATAATGTTATGGCATCAAACTGATACCAAACATAAAGTCCCCTTGGTTGAGGACATCACAATGCAGTGTCATTTTTCTTCGTGCAGCCAGAACAATATTGTTTGAGTTTAAGGTCATGTGACGGGACCAGCTGTGCATTTTAACGTCGTGCTGCACAGACGTAGTAGAGACGAGGATAAAGGGGGAATGTGTATGATGTAATAAATCAAACCCAACATGAATGAGGGTGAGGCCCACATCACAATGTGTGCGATTCCATGAAACAAACCTCATTCCAAGGTGGAAAAAAGAGGTAAGAGGGAAGGAAGTAGGAGACAATGGCTTTCAACTAAATATGACCTAAAGAGGAGATGGCTGGGTACTCCTACATATCCATTGAGGATGGAAATCAAGCTACACATAGTTCATGAAGGTTTTTTTTAAAGTCATGCATGAAGAAATACTGTTTAATGTCATGAAGGAAAATAGGTAGGAGGGACTAGCTCCTAGGAGGGGGTGTATGTGACGTGGTTATTTCAAACTAGATGTGAATGAGAGAAGAATCCCATACACGCCACACCACATGGCCCTATAAGGGTGGGAAACTAAAAGGTAGAGTAGAACATATAAATTAATATAACTAATCAGGTTTCAAAGATGAGATGTCTGGGTGTTCCTATGTATCCCATAAGGATGGGAATCAAGCTGTATATAGTTCTCACAAATGGGAAATACAAAAAGATCATAGTTTAAGGTATTAGAACTTGGACCATGGAGAAGCAGTACTATCCCAAGTAAAGGATGGCCTTAAACCAATCCCTAAGCCTATGTGAGTCGAACACGGTGTAGGAAACAAGGGCGGATAAGGTATTTTCAATACGTGAAATACATGCAAAGGGGAAATCTGTGGAGCCCCAAATGATTTCCTTATCATGGATTTTTCTTCCTAACGTGCGGATGCACACTGAGGAATAGTACCAAGAGTCTAGAAGTTCTACTGGGAAATTTCTAGGTGGAGAAGGATTAGAATCATGTAACTGACATTTTGGGATTAATGGGGTTGGTGTGACAATTGAGGATAATTGTTGACTATGTTCGAAACACATCATCCATATCAAGTTAGCATCAAATGGGGACAAACCAGTGAGCATCGACTGCTGAACATATTTAAAACACGGGACATGTGTCGATTTGTTGTCTGAAACCCTTGAGGACGTTGTCCCGGGATGGTAGGATAGCCCTTAGGCCTAGCATCCATTCCATTTGGGGGTCACATTGGGTGTGAAAGATGATGGAGGCCCTAATTAAGGGGAACACGAAGCCTGAGAAATGGGTGAAAGTATGTCCGGGTAGAATCCAACATTCAAGGTGCTAAACTAGAGTACCCTTGGGCACATCAGTGAATCGCCGAATAGGACTGAGTGGCTCATCATTAGAGTGGCCAATTTGAAAAGATGAGTATATCAAAAGGGTGTGGATAACTCTCAGGAGGAGGAGGTAAATGTTGTGGTTGTTATAAAACCCGATGTGAATGAGTACATAATCCCATACCACACCATATATTCCTCTCTTTGGGGGAGTGCAAGCCAAGGGGCCAATATGAGAGGAAGATTTCTAAGAGATGGGGTTGGACCTGAAATCTAGATGTTTGGGCTGTCCTACATATCCCATGAGGATGGGAATCAAGCCACATGTAGTTCATGAAGGGAGTAATGTGCATTTTATCATCATGTAGTAAGGACGCAAATGGGTGAGATACCCCACATAGAGGAGGTGTACTGTAACACCCCAAGATTTCATAGTGTGTTATTTCTTCAAAATAATTAAATAACTTGCACTACACGCAACACCGAGTTCAATCACACCATGACTTAAAAAAATAAGCCATTCAAAAGCGGTTATGAATAGTATTATCTAAATTTTAAACTTTATATAATCCTTATAATTTTAGAATCCATATTATGAGTTTCTTTGATATAATGCAAGAACAAATTCATTTTCAGTATTGCACTTTTATCAACTTTTAATAGTGAACCCTTTTTAAATACAATATTTTAAACATATTGACTAAATGGGGACATCAAAAAAATTTAAAATGAAACATCCCAAGCTTCCACGGTACGCTTTCCTTTGAATAATACAGTAGCGTGTGTTATACGCAACTTCGAGTTTTAACACACACCACAACCGATTAAACTAGCCGTTGTGAATAGTAATACCTAATTTTTGAAATCATATATATTTTATATTTCAAAATGGACTTCATTTTTGGATTCAGAATATCGAAATTAGCCTAGGGTGAAATTTTGGTACATTTCGGATAACTTTCATATTTTGATGAATAGTGAAAATTTCTAAATTTTAATTAAAAACAACTTTTTTAATCAAAATAATTAATAGTGATAAATTATGAATTTTAGTGGTTTTAAAGTATATTTAGAATATATTTTTACCATTTAATATAATTTTGGTCATTGGACATAATTTTACAATTAAACCGAACATAAAAAAGTGTCAATCTTTTGATAGTTATTATCTCTTAAAAACACGCTTTTTGTTTTGACAGCGGGAATTAATTTTAAATTAATTTCTGCCACTTCTGTGTTTTGAATTTAGGAAAATGGATTCCATATTTGGAATCAGGATGTTAAAATTGTGTAAATAGGTAACTTTTATTTTTAGACATTTTGAAAAGTTACTGTGGTAAATATTTTATTTACCCTGGTTAAAGGGTAAATCTGGTAAATAAGGGTTAAAAAAATAATATTATAATAATACTAAATTACCCTAAAACGTGTCTTAACCCTATTGGTTGATACATGGTCGACCATGGGCATCTTTGGGTCTATTTTGGGACCCCATGGATCCACTTGTAAGTGATAATGACACATTATATTAATAAAGTTAAAATAAAAATAAAAATGGCATAAGCTTACATCTTTTAGAAGAACAATTTTTACATAGGGTTATACATGTTGGATTTTCGATTATAAATATTCATTAGAAAGATAAAAAGATTTCCTACATAATGATATTTTATTTATAATTTTTAGACATTAAATAATTTATTTTATTTATGACACAATGATGATGCAGTAATTACTAAAATAGTGAAAAATTAAAATAATTGATCTTATAAATACCCAAATAATTATAATATGAAACTTTTAATGAATTAAACTAATTTTCTATGATAATATGATATATTAGGATTGATTTAAGTGACTTTGTTCGAAGTAATCAATCTGTTAGGAGTTTCACAAAAATCAACTATTGAATAGTGTCGAAATTGACATAAAAGAGTTCTTAAAACAAATATTATATTATTAATTGATATTAAATTCCTAAAAATCTAAGGTTCGGCCAAGAGACTTATATTATGATAGGTTCCTCATTAATGGACCACTTGGGGGTCGCTTGGATGTATATAGTAAGTTTATTAACCATATTATATAAAAATACAAAGAGACATTGTAAAAGTGAAACTAATTAACTTAGAGTTAATACTTAAAGATAAGGTTAATATAAGTACCCAAACCTGTCTAAATTCTATTGGATGAGTTTCTTTCGACCTATCCCCACCTCATCATTTGAATAGTCAACTTTGGAGCCTTTAGAAACCGAATATGAATTTATTATAAATTAATATTTCTAGCTTTTCCAAAGGTGCCCCTCACCCCTCTTATAAAAGGGCACTCCTCCTTCTCATTTCTTCACACCTTCAAAGCCTTTTGGTTCGGCCAAACTCTGCCCAAATACTCTCCCAACATCCCTCAATACAACCTAGAGGCCTTAGTTTGATCATAAAGCCAACCTAAGGAGCCCTTTTGATCAAATCAAAAGGAAGAACCCGAAGAAGAGGTAATGATTTCACCACCCTTTTCTAAGTTCATTTCTTCTTCCACTTCTTCTTCCTTTGTTCTTACCATTCTGAAATAATAACTCCAGTATCTCACATATACTGTGATGTTATTATAAATATGGTACAATCATATTCAGTATTCTATCCACCCTTTGAATAACATGTCACCATACGTGCGTACGTACGGCTTACCGTCTCCACGTCGTGGTGTAATTGTTATTCAATATAATATTATTTGGATGGGTATAATAATGATGTGTAACTCATGTAAATAATAAATATAACATGTTAATGATTCTGTATATATGATATACCATCCATTTATATATTATTTTAATATCAAAAGAATGATATTGTCGCTCGTGCGTACGTACGGACTACCGTCTCCACGAACGCGATGAGATTCATTCTCCATCGTAACCATTAAAGTGTAATTATCATTTTATGATTTAAAAATGATGTTTAAGGACTTGATATCATTCTGGATATGAATAATATACAACCTATCCTTTACAAACATGTCTTACGTAACAAAACATATGAAAGAAAACAAGTAAGTTAACACCCGAAACAACGATAATACTAAGATATTATTATCAAATCAATATTAAAAGATCATATATGATATCATATTAATGTATATGATTCTTGTATAATTTAATAACAATTATTTCACCATTATACAGGAGGTTAACCTACCCCAACCAAGGAAAAAGTACAAGGTAAGGGTTATTTCACAATCTCTTCATTATCCGAGGTTGTATTATACGTAATAATCTACTGGGATCTCTTTATCATCCACATCCATGTTTCTTCAAAATGTATTTCAAAACATTTTTATTATTTACAAGAATATGGGTTAAAGTCATTTATACCCTTGTTTGACTTTTTATAAGAGTTTTATAAAGGAATCTTTCCGTCGTTTTCAAAACAAGGTCCTTTTTAACCTTTTCGACGGAATTGAGGTAAGAATGTTTTTTTTAACTTATACGGCGGGTGCGGTTATTTTCCGCCGTTATAAAATTGTCGAAGCTTTACATACAAGCTTATAAGAATATTTTCAAAGAAAATGTTTTATTTTATATGGATCTTAAATGATTTCAAAATAAAAGGAGATACTTCTTTAAAAAGAATTTTGATTTCATCTATGTCAACATCCTTTGATGGATTTTAAGATTATTTGAAGTTGATTTATTATGATACAAAACTTCTATATTGTATTGAAGGTTTTGTGATATGTTTGACTGTGGATGTGCTATTTTTATACCATTCATAGTTTATGGTGAAATTATTGACATTTCGTATGCTAGTTTTAATACGAATGTTTATGTTATGTTTAAACCTTTTCATATGGGAATGCATTGGACTTAATAAGTGACGGGTGGAGCCCGCTATAGCTCCTCGATGCATCGGTAGGTCTCATGAGACAAACTAGTGTCTTGGCACAAGGCCTTGACAAAATCTTATTTGTAGTCTTGGCACGAGGCCTTGGCTATGTGGTTATGATAGTCTGGCATTATGCATTCCAACATTATGAAAGTGGTTATTGATTTTTGCATGTGATTATTAGATTAGTAGAATATCCATGTGAATAAGTAAATGACATTATTTCATTTTACTTTTTCCATACCATGTTGAAGTTCAATTTTAAAAGGCTTTTGTTTTAGTAAAGCATTGCCTTAAATGTTTATTCTTATTTATGAAAGTTTCCGCTTTATTGTTATCCTTACTGGGCATTTGAGCTCACCCCTTTTCTATGTTTTATTTTTTCCCCAGGATGTGAAGAAGTAAATTATGAATGACCTGCAGGGATATAATGAGGGGATAGTAGTGTGGATTATGGAGACATTATGTTGTTGTAGTAGTTTTTCATTTTATGATGTAATGTAAAACTTATGAATATATCTAGTGTTTCCGAGGCTACTAAACCAATCGGTCTTTCGAGATTTGATCTTTCTTGTGATCATGCCAATGTTACGAAGTAATGCACCGACTCTGGGTAGCTGGGGTCGGGGCGTTACAGTTGGTATCAGAGGAAGTTTAGTACAAACCTTGGAAGCTAGATTTAGATAAACTCTGATTAGAGCACGTAGACCTAAGATGAACTTTGAGGATTAGTATAGAAGAACTTCCTAGAAATTTTGGTATTGTAGAGATTTTGTGAGTTTTCCGAGCAATACATCCCTGTCTGGATACGAGCAGGTAGAGGCGGCTCTGGCACAGATGTACCTAGGGGTAAAACCCGAAAACACCGCTTTGAGCTAGACTCGAACGGGAACTGGTGCACGACAATGGGCCTTGCTGCACTCTTGGTTACGACACTCCCGGGGGATATGCTTAGGATAACTCTCATTTTCTTTACAAATCATTTTGAAGGGATTATGAGTATATACTTCCTCAAAGAAAACATTCTTATGATTATGGATTATATCCATAAATAGTTCAATTTATGTCAAGTGTTTTATAAGTATGGGATTATGTATTTTGATTCATAAACTGATCTAGTTTATGCCATTGTTTAGAAATGGCGCCCAGTAGAAGAAATGAGAACTCCAGAAATACACATGATTCAAAGAGAAGGAAGGATCATATCTTTCATGGTCTTAAGCTATAATTTATAAGAGAAATAGTCACCCATGTATTATCATCATATGAAGAAATAATATCATGTGTTGATAAGATAAGTAAAGAGTTTACTGAGTCCTATGCCTTTGAAGGGAAGCAAGAGAAGAAAAGGCTGGAAGAGAGAAAGATGGATAAAGGGAAGAGGGAAAAGAATAATTTTCCCATATGTGGTAACTGTGGAAAGAAACACCCTGGAACTTGCCTGAAAGGAATGAGAGTTTGTTATAAGTGTGGAGGAAAAGGGCACAAAGTACGTGACTGAAAGGGTGAGAAAATGGTCTCAAATGTACAATGCTTCATTTGCAAGGAGTTTGGACACTATGCGAACCTATGTCCCAGTCATCAGACTATGCCGCAAATGATGCTATTGGATAATAATCAAGTTATGATACTACCACAGATGAGGAGGAATGATTAGAGTTCTTATGTTGATTATGTCAATTGAGTGTTGTATCAACAATGTACTTGTTATAATAATTATGGAGTATATAAGGATTGTACTGCAGTACTATTTCATTAAGGACTTGAGATTATGTGGAACAAAGAAAAGTGACTCAATAGCAGGATAAATTTTTGGAAAATATATGGTTGAGAGAATGATAAAGCATAATATAGTTCTGATACCGAAGTAATGATTTTGGAATAATACATGATTGTTTTGGATAAATTATATTGGATATTCTTGACTACCTTCGAACTGATTAATGATTTGTATATTCCATCATTTTTGGGGTTTAAAACATTTTTGGATTAATGAAGTATATCCAGCTTTCTATATGGAATAAGGGAGCATGAATGTAATCAATAAGGAATATGGTAATTCAGGATGTTTCAGTGTATTAAAAGAATACATGATGAAAGTATTCATATGATATTACGGGGTAAAAAGGTTCTACATTATGTTTACCTTACTTATAAATGTTGGACTGTGAGTCTGGATAGAAGTATTTTGGATAGTTCTAGTTTGGATTATTTTGGATTACCATAAAAGGAAAACCCGGAGGTTGGGCGGTAACCCGTCGCGTCCGGCAAGGCTGCGAGACTTGAACCCGCAACCAAAGGGCGACAAGGGTGTATCACCTACCACTATCCCACGAGATGTCCTGGATTAAATAAAGTAGTTTTTTAAAAGATCTGGTAGATGAATTATAAATTCGTTTATTTTGGAACCCTCTATGAATAGTATAAATAGAATTTTTTTTACGAGTGAATGATGAGTTTTGGTAGAAATTTATTAATGGATAAAACTCTAATTATAAACTAAGTATATCTCCTTATTATCTTATCCAATCTCATAAATAAATTCCTCAACATTAATAATAGAAACTTAGAACAAAAATGTTGTCCTAGATGGTACCTTAAATCATCAGAAATTTATGGCTTTGGGATTGTTGGCCTTTTCATAGCCATGTTCTCTACCACTCTCCATCAGATAATTGATGGCTAGATTTTTCTTCCATATCCATATTTTCCTACATGGAACCCTAGTATGTGTTATTTTCGGTAATCTTCATACTTTCCACTCTTTATTTTAAATAGAGGCCTCATTAATTCATTTTTCGATGTGGGATTTCAACTAAGATATTTTGAAACGTCAAAAATGTGTTATCCCAATACCCTATGTTTTGTTGAACCGATGGTATTTCAAATCATCATAGATTGATGAGTTTAAGGACCTCAATTTTACACTTGTTTGTGATTGATAACCTCAATCACTACCTATAAATATTTACTTTTTTCCTCCAATTATATGTCTCTAATTGCCACCAATGTTCTCCTAATCGAGATCATAATTTGGTGGTGACCCTTTCATTTCTCTTTTCCTCATATTAAGTCTAAATTTTAGTAACCCAATTTCCGATGTGGGTTTTCCCACAAATATATTTTCTATTTTCAACCTTTTATTTTTGAAGAACAATTTCAAATTCCGAGGACGCAATTTATTGAAGGAGGGGAGAATGTAACACCCCAAGATTTCATAGTGTGTTATTTCTTCAAAATAATTAAATAACTTGCACTACACGCAACACCGAGTTCAATCACACCATGACATAAAAAAATAAGCCATTCAAAAGCGGTTATGAATAGTATTATCTAAATTTTAAACTTTATATAATCCTTATAATTTTAGAATCCATATTATGAGTTTCTTTGATATAATGCAAGAACAAATTCATTTTCAGTATTGCACTTTTATCAACTTTTAATAGTGAACCCTTTTTAAATACAATATTTTAAACATATTGACTAAATGGGGACATCAAAAAAATTTAAAATGAAACATCCCAAGCTTCCACGGTACGCTTTCCTTTGAATAATACAGTAGCGTGTGTTATACGCAACTTCGAGTTTTAACACACACCACAACCGATTAAACTAGCCGTTGTGAATAGTAATACCTAATTTTTGAAATCATATATATTTTATATTTCAAAATGGACTTCATTTTTGGATTCAGAATATCGAAATTAGCCTAGGGTGAAATTTTGGTACATTTCGGATAACTTTCATATTTTGATGAATAGTGAAAATTTCTAAATTTTAATTAAAAACAACTTTTTTAATCAAAATAATTAATAGTGATAAATTATGAATTTTAGTGGTTTTAAAGTATATTTAGAATATATTTTTACCATTTAATATAATTTTGGTCATTGGACATAATTTTACAATTAAACCGAACATAAAAAAGTGTCAATCTTTTGATAGTTATTATCTCTTAAAAACACGCTTTTTGTTTTGACAGCGGGAATTAATTTTAAATTAATTTCTGCCACTTCTGTGTTTTGAATTTAGGAAAATGGATTCCATATTTGGAATTAGGATGTTAAAATTGTGTAAATATGTAACTTTTATTTTTAGACATTTTGAAAAGTTACTGTGGTAAATATTTTATTTACCCTGGTTAAAGGGTAAATCTGGTAAATAAGGGTTAAAAAAATAATATTATAATAATACTAAATTACCCTAAAACGTGTCTTAACCCTATTGGTTGATACATGGTCGACCATGGGAATCTTTGGGTCTATTTTGGGACCCCATGGATCCACTTGTAAGTGATAATGACACATTATATTAATAAAGTTAAAATAAAAATAAAAATGGCATAAGCTTACATCTTTTAGAAGAACAATTTTTACATAGGGTTATACATGTTTTATTTTCGATTATAAATATTCATTAGGAAGATAAAAAGATTTCCTACATAATGATATTTTATTTATAATTTTTAGACATTAAATAATTTATTTTATTTATGACACAATGATGATGCAGTAATTACTAAAATAGTGAAAAATTAAAATAATTGATCTTATAAATACCCAAATAATTATAATATGAAACTTTTAATGAATTAAACTAATTTTCTATGATAATATGATATATTAGGATTGATTTAAGTGACTTTGTTCGAAGTAATCAATCTGTTAGGAGTTTCACAAAAATCAACTATTGAATAGTGTCAAAATTGACATAAAAGAGTTCTTAAAACAAATATTATATTATTAATTGATATTAAATTCCTAATAATCTATGGTTCGGCCAAGAGACTTATATTATGATAGGTTCCTCATTAATGGACCACTTGGGGGTCTCTTGGATGTATATAGTAAGTTTATTAACCATATTATATAAAAATACAAAGAGACATTGTAAAAGTGAAACTAATTAACTTAGAGTTAATACTTAAAGATAAGGTTAATATAAGTACCCAAACCTGTCTAAATTCTATTGGATGAGTTTCTTTCGACCTATCCCCACCTCATCATTTTAATAGTCAACTTTTGAGCCTTTAGAAACCGAATATGAATTTATTATATATTAATATTTCTAGCTTTTCCAAAGGTGCCCCTCACCCCTCTTATAAAAGGGCACTCCTCCTTCTCATTTCTTCACACCTTCAAAGCCTTTTGGTTCGGCCAAACTCTGCCCAAATACTCTCCCAACATCACTCAATACAACCTAGAGGCCTTATTTTGATCATAAAGCCAACCTAAGGAGCCCTTTTGATCAAATCAAAAGGAAGAACCCGAAGAAGAGGTAATGATTTCACCACCCTTTTCTAAGTTCATTTCTTCTTCCACTTCTTCTTCCTTTGTTCTTACCATTCTGAAATAATAACTCCAGTATCTCACATATACTGTGATGTTATTATAAATATGGTACAATAATATTCAGTATTCTATCCACCCTTTGAATAACATGTCACCATACGTGCGTACGTACGGCTTACCGTCTCCACGTCGTGGTGTAATTGTTATTCAATATAATATTATTTGGATGGGTATAATAATGATGTGTAACTCATGTAAATAATAAATATAACTTGTTAATGATTCTGTATATATGATATACCATCCATTTATATATTATTTTAATATCAAAAGAATGATATTGTCGCTCGTGCGTACGTACGGACTACCGTCTCCACGAACGCGATGAGATTCATTCTCCATCGTAACCATTAAAGCGTAATTATCATTTTATGATTTAAAAATGATGTTTAAGGACTTGATATCATTCTGGATATGAATAATATACAACCTATCCTTTACAAACATGTCTTACGTAACAAAACATATGAAAGAAAACAAGTAAGTTAACACCCGAAACAACGATAATACTAAGATATTATTATCAAATCAATATTAAAAGATCATATATGATATCATATTAATGTATATGATTCTTGTATAATTTAATAACAATTATTTCACCATTATACAGGAGGTTAACCTACCCCAACCAAGGAAAAAGTACAAGGTAAGGGTTATTTCACAATCTCTTCATTATCCGAGGTTGTATTATACGTAATAATCTACTGGGATCTCTTTATCATCCACATCCATGTTTCTTCAAAATGTATTTCAAAACATTTTTATTATTTACAAGAATATGGGTTAAAGTCATTTATACCCTTGTTTGACTTTTTATAAGAGTTTTATAAAGGAATCTTTCCGTCGTTTTCAAAACAAGGTCCTTTTTAACCTTTTCGACGGAATTGAGGTAAGAATGTTTTTTTTAACTTATACGGCGGGTGCGGTTATTTTCCGCCTTTATAAAATTGTCGAAGCTTTACATACAAGCTTATAAGAATATTTTCAAAGAAAATGTTTTATTTTATATGGATCTTAAATGATTTCAAAATAAAAGGAGATACTTCTTTAAAAAGAATTTTGATTTCATCTATGTCAACATCCTTTGATGGATTTTAAGATTATTTGAAGTTGATTTATTATGATACAAAACTTCTATATTGTATTGAAGGTTTAGTGATATGTTTGACTGTGGATGTGCTATTTTTATACCATTCATAGTTTATGGTGAAATTATTGACATTTCGTATGCTAGTTTTAATACGAATGTTTATGTTATGTTTAAACCTTTTCATATGGGAATGCATTGGACTTAATAAGTGACGGGTGGAGCCCGCTATAGCTCCTCGATGCATCGGTAGGTCTCATGAGACAAACTAGTGTCTTGGCACAAGGCCTTGACAAAATCTTATTTGTAGTCTTGGCACGAGGCCTTGGCTATGTGGTTATGATAGTCTGGCATTATGCATTCCAACATTATGAAAGTGGTTATTGATTTTTGTATGTGATTATTCGATTAGTAGAATATCCATGTGAATAAGTAAATGGCATTATTTCATTTTACTTTTGCCATACCATGTTGAAGTTCAATTTTAAAAGGCTTTTGTTTTAGTAATGCATTGCCTTAAATGTTTATTCTTATTTATGAAAGTTTCCGCTTTATTGTTATCCTTACTGGGCATTTCAGCTCACCCCTTTTCTATGTTTTATTTTTTCCCCAGGATGTGAAGAATTAAATTATGAATGACCTGCAGGGATATTATGAGGGGATAGTAGTGTGGATTATGGAGACATTATGTTGTTGTAGTAGTTTTTCATTTTATGATGTAATGTAAAACTTATGAATATATCTAGTGTTTCCGAGGCTACTAAACCAATCGGTCTTTCGAGATTTGATCTTTCTTGTGATCATGCCAATGTTACGAAGTAATGCACCGACTCTGGGTAGCTGGGGTCGGGGCGTTACATGTACCACGCGGTGAGTAACCCGATGTGAATGGAGACATAATCTCATACCACACCATACAACCATAGGTGAGAACCTGGTACGGGGCTCGAAAAGGCCAAGGGGCCTTAGGCTAGGCCTCAAATGGAAAGTATCAGTCAGTTTGTAGTTTAACATCTTATAATGAAGATAAATATGGATAAGGTATCTCATCTGGGGATGTGTATATCAAAGCGAGTAACCTGATGTGAATGGGGACATAATTCCATACTACACCATACAATCCCGTAAGAGTTAAGACTTGACCTGGGAGCCCATGATTGGGTGCGTGAAGTGAGGAAAGGCTTGTGCTCGCGGTATGGATTATAAGTGAAAGGAGGTAGGTCTCAAGGTGATATGTGTGGCATGGAGAAATAGGCCGACATGAATGAGAACATAAGTCCACTCCACACCACACAAACCTAAATAAGAACTTGGGCCAGGGGCCCGAAAAGGCCAAGGGGCCTGAGGCTGGGAATCCTAGCCAATGGTAGACATATGACCTATTCTGCGGTTACCGCCACATCACAGCTCCTAAGCCCACGTGAGCAGTGATTGGTATGGGAAACAAGGAGTCGAACTCGACTCTCCCTACTATATATGGGTATAATAGCAAGCGTTACCTAAAGCGAGTTCGTCACGTGGAGATACAATAGGGTAGAATGAACCACTACACATAGTGTTTGGGACATCTTGGGGTGGCTCTAATGGAAAATGATAGTTGTTGACCATGTTTGATTCACAACGTCCCTATAGTGACTTGGTCTGGGAACAACCAATGAGAATCGACTTCTGACCATATTCACAATTTGGGAATTGTATAAGTATGTTTCTCAACATCCTCGAGGGAATTGGTCGGAAGTGGTAGGAGAACCCATGGGCCTAGAATCCATACCATTAGAGGGCCCTTACAGTTTGGAATGATGATGGAGTCCCAATCAAAGGAACAAGTGAATCATAGTTGTACCCATCTGTAAAAGAGGTGAACACCTCTAGGAAGTTGGACGTATAGTAGGATCGAGATGAGCTCGACGTGGATTGGGGAAAAAGACTACACCACACCATATTTATAAACCATATGTAAGATTCTGGAATTTTGGTTGGGCCAATAGACGAAATGTATGGGTGTTCCAACATATCCCATGATAATGGGAATCATGCCGTACGTAGTTCTTGACGGCCATGAAGTTTAGCAATGTATGATTAGGAATTGGGAGGATAGAAGAATATGGAGTGGGTACATGGTGTGATCTTTGTAATCTTGACATGAGTGGGGCTAAAGAAGCCTCTACCATATCATGCAAGGACCCTCCGGGAGAACTATACCTAGGGGATAGTCATAGAGAAGAGTTTGGGGGATGGGCTCAAGATGAAATGCTTGAGCGTTCCTATGTATCACATGTAGATGGGAATCAATCCACACGTCGTTCTAAGGGTTCTGTTTAAATTCTAGTAGGACGACATACAATTTTAATGTCATGCGGGACGTTTTACAGTTTACAGTCATGTAGGACCAAATAGTTTAAGGTTATGCAGTAATGAACAATTTAGGGTCATTCCAGGCCATCATGTAGTTTAGGGTCATGCAGGACCGCCCATTTTAAGGTCTTGAAAGACCAGCATGAGTTTAGGGTCATGTAGGACCACCCTGTTTAAGGTCGTGTAGGACCAAAATGCAGTTTAGGGTCATGTGGGACCACCCATATTAAGGTCGTGCAGGAAGTGAATGCAGTTTTGGGTCATGCAGGACCACCCAGTTTAAGTTCATGCAGGACCAGCACATAGTTTAGGGTCATGTGGGACTGGTAGGCTCAGGAAAATTATTTCTTGAGGAATTTGGCATTCATAGGAGGATTTATATGCTCACCATCCATGGTCAACAGGGAGTATGCACCTTTGGGGTAAACCCTGTGAATTATGTAAGATCCTTCCCATTTGGGATCCAACTTGGGTGGTTTCCGGCCAGGGATCATTGGTGTCCAGATAGCCATTACCAAGTCACCTTTCCGAAAAGTGTACAGGTGAACCTTCTAGTTGAAGGCTCTAGATATCATTTTTTGATGCCTTTCCAGATTGTGTAGGGCACGAAACCTATCCTAGTCAAGTGCTTCAAATTCAACCAGATGAATTTCGGCTACCTTATATAGCACCTACTGATCATAGACCATTGTGTGTAACGATGGCAGCAAGATCCCGATGGGCAGGATGACCTCAGCTCCGTACACAAGGGAATATGGAATCACCTGGGTGGAATTACGAGTTGTCATCTGATAAGCCAAGAGGGCATTGGGAAGCTTTTCTATCCAACTCGCCTTTTTCTGACCTACCATTTTCTACAAAATGTTAGAGAGGGTTTTGTTAAATACCTCGATCTATCCAATTTTTCTACGCGAGATAGTGGGAGGTATGGTTCCAAAAAATGTTTTACTTGGCATACAATTTCTTCAGCTCAGTTGCTCGAAATTTGGTGCCATTATTGGTGATAATGGCATGAGGGACTCCAAATCTGTATATGATATTTTAGCTCACGATGTCAATGATAGAATGGGTCTTGACCTCGTTGAGCGGAACTGCCTCTGCCCATTTTGAAAAGAAATTTGAAGTGCCCATGATGAACCTGCACTAGTGAGCTGTCGCCGAAGGATATGGTCCTAAGACATCAAGCCTGCACACCACAAATGGCCAAGAGTACTTGCCGTATTGGATAGTTTATGGAGGCCGATCCATAATGTTTGAATGAATTCGGCATGCATGACACCGTTTGGCGAATTCGATTCAATCGTGGATCATGGAGGTCTAGAAGTACCCCATTCTCTAGATCTGATGAGATAGCTTTGGCCTTGTCTTGTGGGTTCCATATGAACCGGAATTAACCTCCTGCATGAACTAATAAATCTCAACTCCTTGGATGCAATGGAGGATATCACCATCAATCCTGTGCTTGTATAGGATCATCTCAAGACTGAGACCACTCTAGAGTGTAAAATGTAGTACACTGTGTCGGATTCACTCGCGCTTGGCCCGATCTGCTGGGAGGTAACCAATTTGGAGATACTCGATAAAGGGGGATCTCCAATCAGGGGTCACTTAAACCACTGCATCTGAGGAACCCATGGGTCAGGAGGTGGAGGCTCTAGTAGTAAGATGGATTATCTGTAGGTCGTCTTCATCATCTGGGGTGACGGGAGAAATGACTCTCCGATGTTCCACATGTATAATTAGGTCATCCTGCTCAGGTTCTGCAAGTTATGTATCCAGGACGGTCAGGGCATAATCACGACCATTCTAAGATCGAGGGACATGTGTAACTTACGGTTGATATGGGAACTGGGCCATTAGCTAGATGGTGCATTCCAATAATGGTACGAGCTCCGGATTTCTGACGACGTATTCACTGTTGATTTTCTTGATGACTAGTTCAAAATCCCCTTTCACATGAAAATGGGGCACATCGATCATGAGGGCCATCTTGAGGACAGTGAAAAGAGCATGATACTCCGCTTCATTATTGGTACAGTCTTTTGATAGCAGTAACGAATATGGAAGAATGTATTGAGCTATGGTAATAAAGATAATACCCAGTCCAACTCTGTTGAGTCTGGGATAATTGAGCTTCCTACCAGTGAAACTCTGGGAGGCCCCATTGAATTGCATTTTCCCACACGGGGTATCCTGATCCACTGAGAGGATTTCCTCGTTGGGAATATCCAGGTCCAGGGATTGGTTTGTGGGGGTTGGATTGGAAGCAAGAAAATCTACCAATGATTGTCCCTTGATAGCCTTATGAGGCACGAACCTGATTTCAAAATGCTGGAGGATTACCCATATAGTTCTAGTCGGAAAGTAAGCATGGGATGAATCAAGATATACTTAAGTGGGACTACCTAAGACACCAGCTGTACCTCATGGTGATGGGAGTAGTGTCACAACATCGGCATGGAAAATAAGAGAGCAAGGCAGATTTTCTCGATAGAGGAGTATCTAGTCTCTATATCGATTAGCATACGACTGAGGTAGTAGAGGAAGTTATCCATCCCCTCATTGTTCTTATGGTTGAGAATGGCACCGAGAGATCGTTAAATGGCAGCTGCGTACATGATTAGTGGTTTTCCAGAGACGGATGGCAAAAAGACCAGAGGTTGGAGCAGATACTTCTTGATTTCCTTGAACACGATCTGGAAATCATCTTCCCACTCGTTGGCAGAGCCTTTATTCATGAGCTGATAAAAGGTTGTACACTTGTCTTCTGGATTCGCATTGTATCGATATATATAGGCTATGTGGCATTGGAATCCTCAAAGCTCCTGAATATTACTCGGGGGAGGCATCTGACCGATTTCCATGAACTTCACTACGTCAATCTTGATGCCCATGTACCTAATAATGAATCCAAGGAACTTCCCAGAGGTCACCCCTATGGAAATTTCAATGGGTTCATCTTCAAGTGATAGGAACAGAGGAAGATGAACACTTTAATAAGGTACTTGAGATGGTCCTGGTGAAGGTGATATTTGACCACCAGATCATCCACATAACATTCCACCAATGTCCCGACGATTGACTTGAGTATGTGATTATTGGCCCATTGATAGGTGGAACTTGCATTCACTAACCAATATGGAATAACCTGGTAACAAAATGTACTATGTGGAGCCCTGAAAGCTGTGGACTCCTCATCCTTAGGGGCCATTCAGATTTGATTGTATCATGAGTTGTCATCCATGGAGGGGAGGGCTTGGAACCCAGTCATAGCATCAATCAACAATTCCATCACAAGAAGTGGAAAATCATCCTTTTTAAAGTGATGGATGAGATCATGGAAGTCGATGCAGACTCTGATCTATCAGTTCTTCTTCTTGACTAGCATAATGTTGGCCAGCCATTTGAGGTACTAGACATCCTTAACGAAGTTTTCCCTGATGATCTATTCAACTTCTGCCTCAACCATGGAACAGTGAGAAGGGTGCATCTTTCTAGGAGGCTACTTGAACACATGATTATTTTCAAGAAGACCGAGGTGGTGGATGGATACCTAAGGATCAAGTCCTAGAATCACATCATAACTCTGGGAAAACACATCACAGTGCTGTTTAAGGAACTCAACGTACCATTGTTTCTCCTCAGGTGGCATGGCGACATTGATCAATGTGGTTCTTGGATCTGCCTCGCTACCAAGGATCACCTATACTAGTTCATCGACCGTGGAAGATACACCCTCTTCAGAGGTGGGGGGAGCATCCTCTAAATACTCTACTTCACTTGCGGAGGAGGGATCTCCAGTGGGAAAAACTTCCTCTGGGTTGATAGCCCCCTATGAGGGTAGGTTCCATCTTGGGTGGAAGTGGACAACATATTGGTAGATTTACATGCTTCTAGAACCATAGAAATAAAGGATGTCAAGGTGATCCCATCTCATCTTCGGCCAAAGGGGCCATGCTTGATGATATCAAATTAATAGTGATGTGTCGTCTTGAGCCGGTTGATTACAACCAGGCGAAATAGGCAAGTATGACTTACATATGATGCCATGGGTTGGACATCCTGATACCTTACGGGGGTAAGAGACTCTGGGATCCCCTGGGCCTGATTTGTGTAGGAGTAAGAGGTGATTTCCCACCTTCTCTTGGAGTTGGGAATGGGATTATGCACTGTACTAAAGACAACAAAATATTGCTCCATGTCTGGGGTCATGGCCTCCAATCTAGGGAATGGGAAGACATATGAGTCATCATGACCTTCCCAGGGGTCGTTTGCAACCATGACTGGTTCGACCTCACTGGCCTGAATCTGCTTGTCCATGATCTTGTAATAGTTGGCATCTAAATAGAGGGATTCACAAGAGGAAAAAGGAGATGTGTCACCATGAAGTACACCTACTCGACCACTAAGGGAGTACTTGAGGCACTAGGGATACGATGAGGGAACCGTCGCATGGAGGTGGATCCATGGTCTACCCAATAATGCATTGTACACGATGTCTTGGGAGACAACCATAAACTCAGTGCTGGAAAATATGCCACCAAATTGGGTGTTCAAACTAAT
The DNA here is from genome assembly GCA_963277665.1 of Viscum album. Taxonomy (NCBI): domain Eukaryota; kingdom Viridiplantae; phylum Streptophyta; class Magnoliopsida; order Santalales; family Viscaceae; genus Viscum; species Viscum album. Next base: position 104,652,761 of record OY728160.1, on the reverse strand, counting down.
CTTACCGAATTGGGTCTACTCTATCCTATAATATCACTAGATTCTTAAATAGAAGGGAGTCAGGTTATCTTCGGACAACTCCATCTTCCGCAATGTCTGTTTTGGGATAAGGATAATCATAGAGCCAATTTTGACAAGACTGAAACAAACCTCCACGCCGTTAAATTTGCTGGTGATGTATAATGGGCATATGTGACCCTATATGGGAGAGCCTTCATCTTATCTAGAGAGTGAAATGTTGGCCTAACATTCAGCATTCTCGACTGCTTCAGCATGAACGGCTTTCGCAATGGCTACCACCGTCTCAAACTGTAGAGGGGTTCTTAAATCCATAGTAAGGGCCTCAGGCATATCTAACGACAATCAAAGTGCCCCGAGAATGGAAAGCCTCGCTAGGATTCTAGAAATGTGCATTATAACATCATACTTTCGTGCTATGTGCGAACTTCTGCTTGCAGAAGGCTACTCTATGACAATAGGCATGGCGGGCCCTGCCAGCTTGGCCGGCAGCTGACTGATGCTAGGCATATCTTGCTACTCACTAGTCTAAGCCCATAGAGAAGCTACAATATGAGGGACGGATGACTGAGACTGGCCTATAGTAGGGAGAGGCTAGTCACTGCATGGTCAATGTGGATATGCCTGATCTAGTAGCACAAACAGCAGTGGAGGAGGTCCTGACAATATCAGATGAAGAGGTTGAACCTGTTGAGTTCGGTGCTAGGCCAGCTCTCTAGTCTTAGTGGCATGCACTTCCTGGCTGGAGGTTCCAAATGATGTGCCTCGACAACCCATTTAATTAGTGCTCCTACGATGCTGGCATCAGCTGGGGATATTGCGGAGGCTCTCCTAGCGCTCCCCATCGTCGGGAGTCATATAGGGATTTACCAAATCCATGGTATTAACTGAAGCATACCCCTGAATATCACTTGAAGAGTAATCCATCACTGGGAATATTCTAAGAGGAATTCCCATATTTGGGGGTATTAATTCACCGAGAGTGTGGGGTGATGATGGAATTGTTGGGGCGCATTGCTTTCCCTTACATCGCCATTGCTTGCTCTTCTGGGAAGAGGCCAGCTGAAATGATGATGTAGAAGTAGCAACTGCTGCTTCTAAAGGCTCCGACTGATTTAAGCATGCACGAATGATACCATGGGAATGAGTAGCCATTTTTCAATCCATCCAATCTTCATACTTCTGGGACTCACGATTATAAACCTAATTTCACTCACCTTCACATCCATTGTTGTTGTCTCACCTTACGATGACGCATGTCACTTGTGTGGGGTCTGGGCCTAATCGGACTATGTTGTTATCGACATGGTATTGAAGCCATTATTTTTATACATAACACTACTTGAGGGTGATCCCTAGGATCAGGTTATAGGGACAGTAGTTGGGGTGATCAGTGAGGTTTGCCTCTTCTGGCCTTATATACTCATGAAAACACACAATCCCATATTTGAAGGCACATCGGAAATAGCGAGGGACCCGATTCTCGTTGAAAAAATAGATATGGATTCTTTTGTCTAGAAAGGGGGGCCTTGGGGCCTATCCCTAATGAGGAGATTGAGGATCCTATCGAGGAGGTGGGGCCATGTTGTCTCGCCTAGGTGGTGGTGGCACATTTCGTAGGGGCACCTACTGATTCTGAGGAGGCCGCTACCGGGCTTGAGGCTACACATGTGGTATCGGGCCTCTGCGAGGTTCCAGAGGCGTCTCCACTGGAAAAAACTATAGCTGTTTGGGGGCCTCTATTTGGGCCACCAGGGTAGGCTCATCTCTGATAGCCCTCCTTGTAGGAATTACATGTGGCAATGAGCGTGCCTAGATAGCCTATTGCAGTGCTTTTTCTAGGAAGTGGGACTTATCAGAGAAGTCTTGGAATCCTCTGGGGTAGTTTCGGGTTATCAGAGAGGGAACCAGATCCGTATTGATATTTTCTACACACATCATCAGTAATTTCTCCTGAGTCAGTTTCATGTCAAGGGAATATGTATGCCCTTTCCACTGGGTGATGAAGCCCATGACACAATCATCAGGTCTTTATATGCACAGTAATAGGTTTACGATGCTCATTTTCTATGTGGTAGAACTGAAATTGTAGAGGGATTGCTTGCGGAGGTCCTGTCATCTGGTTATGGATCTGACAGGAAGCTGGATGTACAAGAAGAATGCAGGCCCGTCCAATGTCTGAACAAATCAATAGAGCTTGGTAGCCTCGTAATATGCTGGAGTCCCTAACATGAGCCCACATCTTGATTTGATGTGGGCTAGGTCTTGTGGTGGGTCCCCTTCCCCAATAAAGGGAGACAAGGTGGGATTCCCAAAACCTGGAGGTGTCGGAATATCATCAACCCATGCTAGATATGGCTTTCCATGAGGTCGGATTACCACCTATCATGTTAAAAATGATTCAAAGTGGGAAAACAGTGCCACCATTGGATCATCTAAGCGGGGGTCCTTGTCTTCATGGGGATCCCTAACCATGAGCGTGTTGGAGGGTTCTTCAACACCGTAAGTAGGCCCAATGGTAGCAGGCCCAACAGCTCGTGGAGCGGCTGGTGGAACAACCCTTGGGGAGGCCGAGGGAGCCCGAGCTAGGTCCCTTGGATTGTCATGCCATTCAGTAGGATTTGTTGAGAGATATCGTGCCCTCTTCCCACAAGTTCTGGCCTCTTCCCTATCCGTGGGGGCAGGACAGCCAGGGTCACCTACAGGTATCTTGTCGAGGGGATGTTGTTCCTGTCCGTTCTACCCTGGCCTAGGATCACCATATTCTGGTCATCGCTCTACAACATGTTCAGACAAGAAATTATGGACCAACTTCTTCTTCTCAGAAATTTTCTGGCGTAATTTGTCCTTCTCAAGGTCTTCCTCAATCATCTGAACTGAGGTGGATGGGTTTGAGTGCTTGGCGGATCCGACATGCTCTTTACCCATACCGGAATTCCAACTGAGTACTAATGCCTCAGTGGGCGCAGGGAGACCTATTAGTTTCCTCTTCTGTCGAGTAATCCTTCCTGATGGGCCCAACAATGGTGGCATGCCCTTGGAGGGGAATTCTCCATCAATAATCTCCAACTCATCCTCCTCATCCCATATATCAGCCATGTTGACTAGGACCTTTCCTGGGGGCATGTCCTTGATATCTCCTAGCAAGCCAGGCAGCCGCTGGATTGGACTGAAGCGATGGGTAGCATATTGCCCCTTTCCATAGATTTTCATGTGGGGGGATGCCTACTTGATGATCTTGCGGAGTATCTTGAAACTATAAACACATTGCTCTTGGAGGACCTTACTGTGGCCTGGTGACTCAGGGCGCTGGGCCACAGTGAGCACAGCTAGATCGACTAGACAAAATTTCCCTCCAATGTCCTCAAAATGTGCTTGGATCCTCGGATAAACCAATCATGGATGACGAAAGAGAATGGGTGTCACACAAAGGGTATGGAGGAAACATTAAAGCTCTTTTGGGGTGAGGGATTCCAGCGTGTGGAAATTACACGCTACCATGGGCCAGAACATCTCAGGGTAGTGGTCTGTTGTGAGTATATTACATAAGCTCCTCAACTCTGATTCACGTTTGGGACCATGATGGCCTCGTTAGTGTACTAGGGGTGGCTGAGGAACTGATTGTGGTACTGAGGTAGACCACTAGGATGAGAGGCTGGCCGGTGGAGAGTACGGCGAGCTGGCTAACTAGCCGCCGGATCTCAGGATGTCCACTAAAGAGTGTAGAAACCTTGCCACTATTTCATGGTAATAATGGATGAATCACACAATCCATGGACTAGGGTCTACGACCACTGGTGGTGGGTCGTGTTATTGCTCCTCTGCCATTGGTCCCCAGAATATTTCATTGTGATCCCTTGTTGAGGTAGAGAGTGATTTTTGTGATGATAGTGGTGATTTCACGACTGTAACCTGAGGGGTCTCCATATTTTCATCCAAATTGATATATCTATTGAGGTAGGTAGGAATCTGATGGACGTCACATTCCAGGAGTACTAGGTTGATGTGCCATGTTCCTACCCCATCCCTTGACTTGGATAAGAAAGAGGAGGGTCTTCATGCAGAGTCATACTCCGCTTCAGAGTCTGAGAAGTGGACAGATTTAATCTCTGTCTGGACCCTCCCTGAATTCTTTTTATGGTGGCAAAAACTCTCCTTCCTTCCCCTAGGTGGCTTCTAGTGACATGGCTGTTTTCTGACATGCGGTACTTCGACAAAACTAGTGCTAAGACGGAGAGGGTTTCCACCTGAGTAGGTCGGGGTGTGAGGATTACCAGGATATATGTCGAAGGGGACATGGGGAGGATCTCCATGGATAGCACTGGAGTGGGTATGACATTCTCTAGAATTGGTAGGAGCATGGGGAGGATATCCAGGATTGTTTCCTCTGGTAATCTTAGTACGGGGAGGGTCCTTGTAATGGTCTAGATGAACACTGGTAGAACTTCCATGTTGGGTGCTAATGAGGTGAGGCTGGCCTTTACCCCTCTGGTTGCCGAGGTGAGTAAGTCCTTCACCAGCTAATAAGATAAAATGGGGAGGTTCCCTGTGTTGAAGAGATACCGGTTGCGCAATGTCCCTAGACCGGTGGTTGGGGGCAGGAGTAATGACTCCATACCCAGTGTAATGGGCATGGGAAAGACTTTAGTACCGAGTGTCACCGGTATGGGGAAGACCCTCATTTGTATTGATTGGGTAATGGGGTAGATCTCCATGCTAAGCCTCGAAGCTTGGAAGGCCCATGCTCTTTAGGGTAGTGGTTTGGGGAGGACCTATGTACTATGTGATATCACTGTGGGTTAGTTTGCGGTGGCCATTGCCTGTGCCGGGGACCACGAGAGTCGAGTCAGACTACCTATGGGCAGTTGGGGTCTCGATCCTGGTTGGGATATAAGTTCCCCTAGTCAGTGTATATAGGGAACTGATGGTAAAAATTAGTGGTGGATCGGGCCACAGTAGCCTTCGACGTTGACGCCCCTTGGTGGGCGTCCACGGCTAATGCCCAATGCTGCCATCTAGTGGGATGAACTGGAGCTGGTGGTTCAGGTATGTGTCTTAACTTCTCATCATCTAGCAAGACTGGGAGGTGGCGCAAACGCGGCCGGGTGGGAGACCTCGCTGGGAGCCCCTGGAATGGTACTCCGACCGAGCTAGGCTAGACGTCACCTACCTCATCAGTGTAAGGCATGGACTCATCCAATAATTCCAGGGAGAGGCTCTTGAAATGGTTATATATCGTCATGGGGAGCATTGGATCCCTACACGGCCCTTGGGGTGGAGTTCACAATGAGGTGCAGATGTATCGAGATCCATGCGGTCCATATCCCAATTCTGGATTATGTTTTCCTCGTCGTAATAGAGCACGAGGTCATTGATTACTCATTGCTGAGTAACATTGTATGGGGAGATGGGGCATGGACGCCCCACGACCATGGGTGTAGAGGTCGTCGTGGAAGTGGGGAGCCATGTGGGACTACCGTGTTAGCGTTGTCCCTGCCCCTGCATCGATGTGCAAGAGGTGATCGCATCCGGGTGTAGAAAACTGATTCCTAAAAGCTGGGAGATTAACTCGTCAATAATGAATGAAAATGGAATCGACGGCCAAATCCCTAGTGCCATTCTGTTTTCCATGACTAGTAAGAGGGATCCACATTGGAAATGTCATAGAATGGGATATATAATGTTCTATGGCCCCAACTTCTGGTGATTTTCAAGTCGGGCATGTTATTTGCTTGGCGGGACCTGATGTCGAATAACTAGATCTGGTGACATGTCAATCCATTGATGCCTCGAACGCTACTATTATCCATATTGAGGAGAATAATTTCACGTCGAGTTCACCATTTCTGTTTTTGACACTTTCGCCAGGGCATGCACATCCTTCTACTTGAGTACTAAAGGTGCTGTTTTGTTGCCCCACATTCCCGCTTTCCAAATGCAGGCAACATCCATTCCTTGTTCAGAGACGTTTGATCCTTGATAAAAATGTGATGATGGGATGTCAGTTTTTCCTTCCTTTGATTCCTCCTCAGAACTCTTATCCTAGTCTGGGTATCCCATATAGACTTAAGACATTGTTTGTGAAAATCTTCCCAATGCCATGTCTTCATGGACACCGGTTCATTAGGCTGCTTCGGTCGGGACATTCCAAAGTGTATAATCAGGGTAGAAACCTTCAGTCAGTGGAGTAGTCATGTTGGACCTCATTGGTGTGTCTGGATACTGGGGTATTAGCACGTCTGGGTTTCTTCCCCTTATTATAGAGCCTATCAAGGGAGAGGGAGCCTGAGGCATCCCACATCGAATGTGGGGAATAATATGCCATGGGAATGTATCTGAGGTTTTCCTCAGCTTACCATGTTTAACACAGGGTATGTCGCAAGTTTAACATCCAGCAGAGATGGATCAGACTGATTATAACATTGACTATATTGGATCAGATGGGGGCAACCCCCTGGAGGGAATGCTGATGTTCGGGCCAACATGTGGTTGGCATCCCGAATGTTGTTAAATGTAATGGAGAATTGTGTGGTGTGATCCCACTGGGATGTGGTGGCCCAGGTAAGAATCAATATAGATGATGGAAGGTTCTGTGACGTGTATGGTGAATGGGATGGAACCATCATGAGGATGACGATGGATTTGGGCTTGAGCCTCGAAGGGGCTTCGTATGTATCCCCGTGGTAGGGAATCAAACTCCATGTAGTTCATCTGATGATAGATTACTACCGATTGAGGTTTTCAATGGATTACCGCTAGATGAGATCGCAATGGATTACCATTGGTTAAGGATGTTAACGGATTATAACTGAATTGGGATGTCAATGGCTTACCGCTGAATAGGGATGTCAACTGCTTACCACTGAATAGGGTCACAACAGCTTACTGCTGATTGAGGTCACAACGGCTTACCGCTAGATGGGGTCGAATCGACGAGAAGACTATCGAGATGACTGGTGGGTGGTGGGATTGAACCTCATGGAGGCTTCCTACGTACTTTCCTTAACAAGGATCAAACAATGCATAGTTCTTGTGGGTTTGGTGTGCAACGACTTACCGCTGACTGGGGAAACAACGAAATTATACTTATTGGGGCCCATAGTTTAACGTCATGGACGATGGTGGCGAGCCGAAGTGAAGGGGTTCCGAACTACTGGTTGTTGGTATTGAACCTCAGGGAGTCTTCCAACGTACCATTCATTGCCAAGGATCAAATTCCTCATAGTTCAGGTGGTGTGGGGCTTACACTCTAGGCTGCCTAGGGCATTGGTGAACAAATGTGAAGGGGTCGAAGCGACCAATGGGTTGTGGGCTTGAACCTCGTGGAGGCTTCCTACGTACCTTGACTTGACAAGGATCAATGTCCTCACAGTTTGGACTTGGAGTGGGGATTACACTCTAGGCTTCCCAAGGTGTTGGTGAACCGTCGTGAAGATGGTCTGGACGACCAATGGTTGGTGGGCTTGAACCTCGTGTAGGCTTCCTATGTACCTTGCCTTGGAAAGGATCAAAGTCCTCATAGTTTGTATTTGGTGTGGTGTGGGGCTTACACTCTACGATGCCAATGTTGGATGTTATGGTTGGTGCTTACTCTATGCCCACGTGAGTCATGCTCAGTGTGAGAAACAAGTGATAGAAAATATCAGACGATAACATCGTGAATGGTGTGTCTGTGGGAAGTGGAGCGTGGCTTACACATAGTCAGCGGCCCAAAGAGGAAACGTGGGATTATGCGTGGTTCGCAGCCCAGAGAGGAAATAGGGGATTATGCTTGGTTAGCATCCTGATGTGATAGAGATTGTGACTTACTCTAGGATGGACGCCAGAATGGTGACAAAACCCAGCGAGAGAGGGACTTGGTGCCCAGGAAGGGAGGAGGAGCAGGGATGCTACCTCCTGCGAAGAAAGCTAGGGGCTTACCCCACGGTGGTTTCCCTTTCCCCACGGATAGGTACCGCTCCGATAAATATGACCTCATTCCATTGAGGAATGATCTCACTCAGGTGGAGACTAGTGGGCATGAAGAATTTCCAAGGTGGGGGAACAGCGCATCTGACACAAGGGGTGCGGTCACAGTTTAATGTAATGAGATGAGGGTGAGGGTTCTTGGCAGTTTAACATCCCACACCACAAACGAGGTGGGTTCACTCCGCACCCTTTGGAATTACATAACTTGTACACTCTTCACCATGGTGAAGAGAAGGGATAGGCAACGTCGGGGTTAAGGAGTGTTATGGAGAGAACCATTGGGAGGTCCACGTTAGCGTCCCTATGCTAAGAAGAAATAGCTGTTAGCATGACTATGTAAAGAAGAATGAAGGGAGGAAATATAACGTGCAGTATTTTCCAATGGATTTTGAAATTACTAAGTGAAAACCTGAGGGGACACATGGAGAATGAGCTCATGACATAGGTGTGTCATGCATAAGAGTGGTTTGAATAGGGTAACTCAAGGTGAGGGAATAACATGGAGTGCATACCAGAGAATTGGCCATGGTAAAATAGGAATTCTGCACCCAAAAGGAATTGTTGGCACGCAAGATGGATGGTTGATGCGCAAGTGGGACCTGTGGAATAAAAGAAAAAGGATCTTCTAGTAAAATGGGGTTTTTCACAAAAGTCAGACTGGCGGCGTGTAAGAATCAGGCTTGCACTAAAGTTAGATTAGGGGCGTGCAAGGTCGCAAATCGCAGAGGGGGCCCACGCACAAGATGAGACCCTTTCGCACAAAGAACTTTGAAAATTTAGGAGGATCCAAGGGCCTATCCGAAGGTTCCCAAACCTATCTTGAAATAACCATTACCTAAAGTCCATCAGTTTTTCTACGGTCGCGGAAGATGTGGTTTTCGCTTAGTAGAGAGTCGCTTCGTCTTCGGTCACCATTCCCCGAAGAAAGGGGAGATGATTTTTTTATAGCTTGAGTTCTCATAGGGTCGCACAAGGGACCAGTGTGAAAGGGACCCGCATTCAAGGGACTGGTGTGGAATACCGCAGTCCCCATCACCATGACTGCAGAAATGGGTTCGGCCACAAAAATGTGTATTCAATGACGCCTTTGGCACAAAACTAGTCCTGGGTGCAGAAACCCCCTATCGACGATGCCTTGGGTGCGAAAAAGGTGGTTGGAGCGGCCGATGTGAAAACAGCCATTCCCCATCACCTACAACGTGGAAATGGGCCCAGCCGTGCAAACATTGTTAGTTAGGGCCTTTATTGCAGAATGGGGACCTTGTGCACAAACCTCTTTTTGACACTTCCTTCAATTCTAAAGTGGGTCCAGAACTGCCAGTCACAAAGGGTAGCATTTTGGGTGCCAAATCATAGGTCAGCGCGCACTGGTTTGGGCGCCACCAGCCACTTGCATGAACTTTTTCAATTTTTGTGCCCCCCACCCACCAGGCCATGGGATCTCCTTTTCTGTGTCCCAGCTTCATTCAGATCTCTTTGATTAGCCTGAAGTTCCCCCTCTGGATTTTGGCGTCAGTAATAAGGATATCATCGATGATTAATACCATAAACGAGTCCATGTTAGGTTGAAAGATGTAGTTCATTAGTCCCATGAATACTACTTAGGATTTTTTCACACCTAAGGGAATCACCACATACTTATAGTTACCATAGAAACATCTGAATTTTCACTTCAGTATATCCTCATTATGTACTTACATATGGTGATAGCCTAATTTGAGGTCAACAATAAATAACCATCATGTCTAACTTATATGATCAAGTAGGCCATTCATCCTTGGTAATGGATACTTGTTCTTCATGGTCATCTCTTTTAGGAATCAGTAGTCCACACACAATCTCAATCTTCCACCTACTTTCTTGGGAAACTAAATTGTGGTTTCCATGGGAGAAAAACGTGGTCTCACAATTCCCTTCTTCTACAAGTCCACCAATTGCACCCTTATCTTGTGAAGCTCTATGTGATCCATCTGATATTCTAGAATATATATTGGTTCCATCCTAGGGTGCTGATTAGGGAATAAGTGAACCACTTAATACGGAGGTAAACCTAGAACATTATCAAGGATGACACCCTCATACTCTGTCAAAACTATAGGAAAGTAGAAACTCACAACATACACTACACCAAGGTTCATGATATCCCTATGATGATTAATTAGTTTCACCCTCTTATGCAAGAGTCCATTATTCACTTCCTCGGTTTCCTTTTCACTGAAAAATGATATCCTAGTTCCATCACTATGGATACACTACACCCTACACAAAAAACATTCAATTTGAGCATGAACTATGGATATAAAGTTCATACCAAGAATGGAATCATAAGACCTCGATGTTGCATCCATGATATTCCCACAAAAACTATTTCCTCCCAGTGTCATGTCACACTGTTGGCACTAGTGTGTCATCACTGAATCATCTCTACTAAGAGTTTCCAAGCCCAAGTGTTAAGCCAATGGATTAATAGAAATCTATAATTTTAGAACAATATATATGGAAAGAAACAAATGACTAGATCCTATGTTGATAAATACACCATCTATGGTAGAAAATCCACATATCATACCTAAAATAATTCCTAAATCCCTTGGGTCGTAATCCCTGACCTCCAGCAATAGTCCATGACCCTTTACAATATCTCCCTGAGCCTGGTGTAGACCATCTATTGATGTTGGTGGTAACATATCAAAACATTAACCCCCCCATGTTCTCTCAAAGCTCATATGCCACATCATATACGAAATGGAGCTACCTTAACATCCTTCTCTCTCTAACTTAGTGGTCCATATGTAGTTTCTTTCACGAACCAAATCTGGTCACCATCAAAACCGGCAACTGTCCCAGCCTGCAACATGGCCCGAAAGGCGTTCATGATCCCCACATGCTAGTACAAGTTCCCGAGTATCATAAAATGATGTTTAGGAACGATTTAGTTTATAAATATTAAATAACAAACAAACTCAATAAAATGAATCTGGATTTTTCAACTAAAACCATCTTTTACAAAATTCCAAACTGGATTAAATCATTTAAAACAACTCAACAAGACTATAAAAAAGGTACAAAATCAAAATTAAATAGCCCAAGAACCGTCATGGCAAGTGGAACCACCCTAAAACCATCTCTATAAGACTTCACCACCAATGACATGCTAGAAACTCGAACCAATGGACCTAAAAACTATATCCAAATCTGAAACAACAAAATAACCAAATCAACTTACACCCAAGGGTGTAAGTAGTGTGTGAGAAAATTCCCAATAGGATTCCACCACTAAGAGATTCCATGTGATAAACATTCAATGACAAAAAGCATGAATGTTTTCATAAATAGAAAATGCTAGTTACAATTTCAAAAAGATGAAACTAAAAAAATAAAACAGTTTTCAAGTGGGATATCATTAAGAATCTAAAATTTTAATATTAATGTCAACACTATTGAATTTTCCATCCAACTATACCGTATGCCGATGGTAAGCACAAAGTAACTAATGATCATAGGCAATAAGAAATGACCCCTAGGCACTAGTTAGTTGTGGGTCCCAGGTACCTCATATCTCAGTGAGAGTAACCATCACAATATCTGTTCTCGTGGATTAGCCACTAGTAGGGAACATACCCATTACCTAGTAGTCCCCAATCATCATCATCATAGTTTAGTTAGAGTTGTAAGATTCAATCTTGCAAAGTAAAACTGAGGCCAAACAACATGGATTCACTAGAATTCTAGTACACGTCCACCCAACTAGATACTCGGGTTTTCCCCTTGTGCTCAGACAAGTTCAACACGTCAATAAATATACACTGCACATGCAAAATATCATTTTCACATCACAAGTTAACCAAACAGCCATCATGTATTCCACAAGAGTATAAAAATCCACTTTTTCATTCAAATGAATTTTGAAATCATACTCACACCAAAAATAGACCACAATAAATATTGCACATCATTCACAATACAACAAATCCGTTAAAAATTTTATAAAATATTTCCCAAGATTCTAAACATCACATAAAATCCCACTCACATGTTACATAATACACTTTTCATAAACAAATTCCATTTTTCACATCACACTCACGCAAAACAGCCCGAAAACACATTTCACACCCACATCCCAATTTCATAAATCACCTGGACAAATTACAAAACATTGCCAAAATGTTTGACCACATGACTTACAACTTTATGTTTCAAAAACTCATTTTAGTAACATACTATCACCAAAAAAGTACATAACAAACCATGTCACCCTTTGTGTACATCATTAAATCATTTATAATTTTCATAAAACAAACCCAAGAGGTGCAACCATGGTTTGCATACAAAACCCATTTCAAAAACATAATTCAAGACCAAACAAATTCCAATAACAATACAAAGCAGTATTGGCAGCCCTAAAAACATTTATTAAACAATCCCCATGTTTTATACAAATACCTCAAACAATACCATAAAAGGTACACATGAAAAACACATGTTTTCACAAATCACATTCAAGAAGTACGACATGGTTTCACACATTAAAACCATTAAAAACCCATTAAAATGCCCACATGACATTAAGGCATTAACAGACTAGAATTTTCATCCCCTTTCTAAAATAATAAATCACTTTAATATGTTATAAAATACACCCAAATATTTCACCAAGAGCCACGCATGAAAAGAACCCAATTCCAAGAAAAAATGCAACTACAAAATTAAACACCTAACTAAATCCATAAAAAAAAAGTTTTTGCACCACACAAAACGCAATTGAAACATACTAACTTAATAAACCAATCAAGCTAACTCATCATAAAATGGTTATACATGTAATCAGCTACCCTTTATGCCAAAACACTCAAAACATGGTGTGAAACATAAACCGCAACACTGCCGCACCTCAAGGAATTGAAATCAAACCTAAATCAAGAAGCATTCACCCAAAAGACAAAAAATCAAACCATAGGTTTGAACCCTAACTTCTGGACATTAGGAACATTATGGATAAGGTATGAAACCCTAATCACATTGAATGTAAATCTAAAATTTTAAAGAAGAATGAAGAAGATCAACTTAGTTGAAGGATCATGTAGAAATCGCCACACATACACCAGTAGCTGAATTTGAAAATAGCCAAACATTTAAGGGAGTTTAAAAAAAGGATATGGGGAACATGTAGATATTTGAATGAGGAAAAAAGAGTGATAATTGAAAGAGTTTTGAAGGAAACAAATTACCTTTATAAATTTTCCCGAATTGTGAGTGCTTTAGAAGATTCGACCTAAACCGTGATGCAAATGTTCTGAAAATTGGGTGGGAGGATACAGGACGCGCTGCTGAGTTCAATGGGAGTGTTTGGGGATTGGAATCAACGAAAAAGCCTTAATATTTGATGTGTTATTAATTGATCAAATTTTATTTTTAAATTTGGAATTGGGCTCACGGTTTGACCCAATTCATGAAAATCCACCCATTCAACCATAAAACCTTGAGAAACCCCAAAAACAAAGCATAAATGAAAATTAAATGAAATTTAACTTTAAAATAAGTCATTTATATGAAAATTCTCCCCACCAAGAAAACATTCCGTCCCCAGAAAGCTACCACAAGGCCAAATACCAAAACAAAACCCAACCGATAAACCAAGATGTACTTCTTTGCCAAGCTTCGCTCCCAAGGGATAAAAACCACCAGTGATCAATTAAGGAATGATTAGTCTCACATCCCAAACTTACACCACATTACTTAAATGTTCAATCACATTCATATATTATCCTCAAATGAAACTCCTCGAACTCTATACCAACAAGACTCATGCAATTCACCCAAACGAACAACAACATCGAACAAGGTTACACTTACCTAACATTAACTAAACCATTGGGAGCTATCCAATCCAAACATTTACTCCAGTAAGATATTGTTATCTAGATAGTTCCAAATGGGACTACCTACCACCAAGCCAATACCATGGATAAATATGAGTTATTGGTATGGTGGGACAGAAATAGGCACCCCACCATATGCGGAAACCTATATTATTTTTTGATATAGAATGAAGACACTAACAGGGGGAGGCCTAAACGAACTCCCTAGTACAAAGGGTAGAATTCCATTCACAGTTTACTAAGGAATGTACATGAGAATCATAGTGGGTTTCCCCACCATAAGAACCAATCATCTTAACTAACCAGCATGGGCCGACACAGAAAGACCGCATTTGTTTTATGATTTAGGAAGGACGTAGGGTCAGTCCGCATGGATTGGGAAACCGTACACTAACTATGCTGATCATTATTTCCATGTGGCTTCCTAGCACACTGTCAATACTAATCGTGCACAAAATGTGTGCTCAAACTGTCAAGCCAAATTTCCAACCATTCTCCAATGACTCAATGGAAACCAACATGGGAGTGAATGGCATTAGGAGATGACATGGGTACAAGGCCCTCCACCTATTTCCACCGAACGAGAACAACAGAAGGAAGATGATTACACCAAAGGTTTAAACACTTCCTATCTTTCACACTAAGGATATGAAATTGTTCAAGGGTTTAAATGACCTAGGTATTTCCCCTATCTATGAGCTAGCTTCTCTCCGAGACCTATGGCTGGAGCTCAAATGATCGAAGCATCTTCAGCCTCGCAGTTAGTCCTTGGAAACCCCCTAGACGAGAATTATTCTTTCAGTGCTACCAAAAACTACACTACAATCCCCGATAAGATTTCCAAGACATAACACATTCCAAAATCACTTTACACTAACCCAATATTTTAATGAAACAAGGTCTTAGAAGATGAAAAAAAATCACACCTTGTTTCTTCGGGTAAGATACAATAAAAGTAAATAAAACATATACTCACCTTCCAAGAAAAAATGGATGATTTTGAAATTTTTACAAGGGATTCATTCTCCCAACATAATATAGACTCTTGAAGTATTGCATGAATTTCACCTTTAGGGTCAATAGATCACATGACATCACAAGGAGTCACCGAACATGACCATTGCGACTAATATAAGCAACTAATGGAAAGGGACCTTATACTACATCCCCAAACAACACACAATTCTTGAAAGTGGCGACAATATCCTCTTGTGACCAGATTTCCCACACTGGTAGTTTATTGTGAACTCCTTACTCGAAGAGACTACGATGGACAGAGAGGACCTCTTAGACACCATCCAGATACTCATCCATGCTAACAACCCCAGACCACTTCCACCTTAGGAAAATCCGAAAACATAGGAAGCTATGGTCTCTTGAAACCTTCCATGTTTACTCTCCCACTAAAAGAGGATACAAATAACCAGGAAAGGAAAGGGTGTAGACTCTATCTAGAAAGTTCAAGAAAAAGATTCATTATATTGATCAACTGGAGGGTCTTCAAACGGTGAAACATTCCGGGATGTACTTCAGTTGGGCACTAACCTTTAATGGGGTGTACCTTATCCAACGATTGAACCCAAGGACCCAACCAAGATGGTTCATTGATCATGATATACCACAATCTAGATGAAAACACATGAAGGGAACCACCGTAAAGGCGTCCCAAAACATTTTACAAAAGATACCACTAATTGTCCCTACAACACAACTTACCGACCAAACTCAAACCCAAAACATAGTTCAAAAAAGAGGGGTTCTTGAACTCAAATCATCCCACAACATCATCTTTTTCAAAAACACATAATACACACCATCCCAAACTATTTATAAATACATCATGTTTTTCATTATAACCATTTATTTTAAAACAAACGGTTCAGCGGTAAGCGTATCCACCAATGGTACCCCATGGGCCTCACACATGCATGTTTTGGTGCCACACCGAGCACCCTCCTCATATCTGTTCTGGATCTCATCCAGTCATGACTTCAACCATCCATCAACCAATATAACCACATGCATGTGGTCGCTCATGAATATACCAACGGTTAAAACAAGGATTCTTTCCACTTTTCAAAACCAAAACAGTCATCCAACACATCCTTCTTCTCAAAACCACTAACCAGAATATCAAATCCCAATTCAAAATCTTAATAAACATTTCATAAAGACACAACCATTTAGAAAAGAAATCAATTTCATGTTATTCACATCAATTTCATATCATCTAATCCCATTAAAAACACTTTTATTGTATAGAAAACTCTATTGGAAACACTTTTTCAAAACCAACGTAAGTATAGTATTTACTTTTAAAAAGATGTGTAAGCACCCCAGTTTCCATTTGAATATAATTCTAAAAATTACGTTCCACGATTTCATAAATAAATCCATTCCATAGTTATTTGAAACTCATTTCACAAAAACATTACACTTTTTAAAACCAAGTCACTTAAAGTTCCAAGATTTCAAAATTAAGGAACACAAGACAATGCGAGAGGAAACTAGTTTCAATGGGTGACTTGGACATATGGTTGGCGTACATACTCCAATCACTTCACTATCATAGAGAGTGTTCTAGAGAATATCCCTGGATCCACATGGCTTTCCAGGCCCTGCGAGCTCACTAAGACCATTAAACCAACACTCTTTTCATTTCCTCTAATCATCATTAGACCGAGAAAACCAAAGGACTCTGAAAGGTCCCGACTTCCCCTGGAGACCTGAATCCTGTCCGGAGGTGTGGTGATCAGCCACACTAATCATAACAGAAATTCTAAGTCCCAACATTCCTAACTCCAGACTTTCCCAACTGTTCCCCAAATAACATGACCCAAAGAGAGCGAACCCCCTTTGATACCATTTTGTCATGAACAAAATCTGGTCTCCATAAAAACCGACACCAGACCCAGCCCGTAACAAGGGCCGAAGGGCGCTCCTGATCCCCACAGTCCGGAAAAAGTTCCCGGGTATCATAAAATGATGTTTGGGAATGATTTACCCATGTTTATAAACATTAAACAACAAAAAACTCAATAAAACAAATCTGGATTTTTCAACTAAAAACACCTTTTACAAAATTCATAACTGAATTACATCTTTTAAAACAACTCATTAAGACTATAAAAATGGTACAAAATCAAAATTAAACAGAACAAGAACTTTCATGGAAAGGGGCACCGCCCTCAAGCCATCTCTATAATACTTCACTACCAAGGACATGCTGGAAACCAGAACCAATAGAACTAAAAATTGTATCCAAACATGAAACAACAAAATAACCAAATCTACATACACCCAAGTGTGTAATTAGGGTGTGATAAAATTCCCAGTAAGATAACACCACTAATATATTCCATGTGATAAACATTCAAAGACAAAAACCTTGCAAGTTTTCATAAATAGAAAATGCTAGTTACAATTTCTAAAAGATGAAACTAAAAAAATAATAAAACAGTTTTCAAGTGGGCTGTCATTAAGAATATAAAACTTTAAAATTAATTTCAACACTACTGAATTTTCCAGCCAACTATATCTTATGTTGACGGTATGTCCAAAGTAACTAATGAGCAAAAACAATAAGAAATGACCCCTAGACACTAGCACGTTGTGGGTCCCAGGTACCTCGTATCTCAGTGAGAGTTACCATCACAACATCCATTCTAGTGCACGAGCCAATAGTAGGGAAAATACCCATAACCAAGTGGTCCCCAATCATCATCATCATAGTTTAGTTAGAGTTATAAGCATCAATCTTGATAAGTGAAACTGAGTCCAAACCCCACAAATTCACTATCATACAAGTACATGTCCACCAACATAGATACCCGGGTTTTCCCCTTGTTCTCGGACAAGTTAAACAAGTCAATATATATACACTACACATGAAAATATCTTTTTTACATCACAATTTCACCAAACAGCCAACATGTATTCCACACAAGTATAAAAATCCACTTTTTCATTCATATGAATTTTGAAATCATACTCACACCAAAAATATCCCACAACACATTTTGCACATCTTTCACAATTCAAAAAATCCATTAAAAATTTTATAAAATATTTCCAATGATTATAAACATCACATAAAATCCCACTCACATGTTACATAATACCCTTTTCATAAACAACTTCCATTTTTCACATCACACTCACGCAAAACAGTCTGAAAACACATTTCACACCCACATCCCAATTTAGTAAATATCCTCGAAAAATTACAAAACATTACCAAAATGTTTTACAACTTAACAGACCACTTTATGTTTCAAAAACTCATTTTAGTAACATACTATCACCAAAACAGTACATAAGAAACCACTTCGCACTTTGTGTATGTCATTAAATCATTTATAATTTTCATAAAACCAACCCATGAGGTGAAACCATGGTTTGCATACAAAACCCATTTCAAAAACCTAATTCAAGACCAAAACAATGCCAATAACAATCCAAAGAAGGATTGGAATCCCTAAAAACATTTATTAAACCGTCCCCATGTTTTATACAAACACACATACAATACCACAAAAGGTACACATGAAAAACACATGTCTTCACAAATCACGTTCAAGAAGCACGACGTGGTTTCACACATTAAAACCATTAAAAACCCCATTAAAAGGCCCACATGACATTAAGGAATTAACAAAACAGAATTTTCAGCACCTTTAAACACTAATAAATCACTTTCATATGTTATAAAATACACCGAAATATTTCACCAAGAGCCACGCATTAAAACCACCAAATTCCAAGAAAAAATGCAACTACAAAATTAAACACTTACCTAAATCCATCAAAAAATAGTATTTGAACCACACTAAAGAGATTTGAAACATACTAAAATAATAAACCAAGCAAGCTAACTCATTATAAAATGGTTATACAAGGAATTTCCTACATTTTATGCTGAAATACTCAAAACATGGTGTGAAACATAAACTGAACCACCGCCGCACCTCATGGAATTGAAATCCAACCAAAAACTAGAAGCATTCACCCAAAAGACAAGAAATCAAACCCTAGGTTTGAACCCTAACTTCGGAACATTAGGAACCTTTTGGATAAAGTTTGAAATTGTAATCACATTGAATGTAACCCTAATAAAAGTGAAAGAATAATGATGAAGACCAACATACATGATGGATCTTGTAGAAATTTCCTCACATACAGTAGTAGACGAATTTGAAAACAGCCAAACATTTAAGGGCGGTTCGAAAAAGGATAAAGGGACCATGTAAGAATTTTAATGGGGAAAAAAGAGTGAGAATTGAAGGAGTTATGAAGGAAACAAATTACCTTTATAAATCTGCCTAAAATGTGAGTGCTTCAAATGTTTCGACATAAACCGTGATGCAAATGAGCTGAAAGGAGGGTGGGAGGATACTGGAGATGCGGCTGGGTTCAATGGGTGTGTTTGGGGAATGGAATCATTAAAGAATCATTAATACTAGATAAGTTATTAATTAAAAAAATTATTTTTAAATCTAGAATTGGGCTCACAGTTTGACCCAATTCATGAAAACTCAGCCATTCCATCATAAAAGCTTGAGAAACCCCAAAAACAAATCCTAAATGAAAATTAAATGGAATTTAACATTAAAATATGTCATGTAAATGACATTTTATCTTTTAGTTCTATGGTATTTTGGACAATCTCAGGCGAGATTCCCACTGCTCTCACATGAGTAGCACTACCTCTCTATGGTCTATCCAGACCCACCCTGTGAGACCTGTAATGTAGATCCTCTATCCTAATACCTCATCCTGAAATTCCTAACACATCCATGTTCATAGGACTGATGTCAGATCCCTACTTCCAAGATCCCTGATACTGCTTCCCACTACTGACAACTACCAGATGTTACTATTCATCCAACAAACTCTCAACAAACAAAGCTCACTCTAGCACCCCATAATAGGTAGGAATTAATACAGGGATAACACTAGCCTAGACATCTCTATGTAGACCCCACTCCAAGGTCTGAGCCCTGAAGAAATGATCTTGAACCATATCTACCGATTTTTAGAAGAGTTGGTAAACCTCGATGAATGCTCAGCTACTATTGTGTCACCCTGCTAGAGCTATAGAATCTCCTCGGTATGTAAATCTCTTTGAATAAAATTAAAAAATTCATCTATTAAAATATGATCAAATGTTGTCCATGAAAGAGAAATCTTGTCATAAGATAGGGTTACTAATCCCCACCATCTCCCTATTGATCCATGAAGAAATTTGTCCACCAGGATCACCATATGTTATTCTAGTGTCCTAACAAGAAAAAACAATCAGGTCACTACGCCAAGCCAATCATCATCCACTTGTGGGATGGTCTCACCAAAAAAACCTAAGGGGTATCTTCCACTTCAACTCATGAAGCGTTCTTATCCTAGACACATCTTCCTCTTGTACTACGGTTACTACTAGCAGCTCTGTAGGTGTTATGGCTGGTGCTCCACATACAAGAAACAACATAAGAAGTATTCCCTATATTGATGTATCATAATTGATGGGATAACCCACATGATTATCATGTTGTTTCCTAGATGGCATGTGTTGTAGAGGAATCCTTAAATAAGAACGATGTTCCATAATAAAATAGTATATCTAAACAGATGACTCATAATGACATAAAACCACAACCCATTTCTATATGATACATTTACCATTTTTTCCTACAACAAATGTTCTCATGTACATAGGTGAATATAAGGTGATCAGAGTTATGGTGTATCAATATGTTAGTAATTGCACCAACACTGGAGTCTCTATCCTTAAATCCAAACTCAAAACACTTAACATTGTGGCCCTAACCCAGTCTCATAGACTCCCAATCCTAAAATAGAATCAACCCTCTCTAGTACCACTCTGTCATGACCCATCATGATGGGGATTGTTCAATGTCTCCCCAAGCCTTCCTTCAATAGGATAGGGGCTGGTGACTAGCACTGAGTATACATAACACTGACATGCGAGGCATGTATTAAGTACTGATACACTCACTCACATCTCGAAGCCCAAAAAAGTATGAAATATGAAATCAACTAAACAACCAATGCATGCATACACCTATATCCCACAACTAGAGTACGATAGGAAGTAATGGAATGTAAACAAGGACAAATATTATACCACCATAAAGATTCTAAAACACAAGTCCAACATGAAAGTAAATTTATTGGGACTTCTATTTGAAAGCCAAAAGAACACGCCTCAGTCTTTCTGATGCCACACACCACCGTCTCGTCTTGGTCTGTCTAAGACTTCAGCAAAAGGTCAATCGTCTGCACAAGATACAACATGTGTGGGAAAATACATTGTATAATTGAGTATAATAATACTTAGTAGGACACCACAAAACCAAAAATCATATAATAAAGGAGAAACAATCATTTTACATTGGTTTATGTCAACAACATCTATAACAAGAATATCCAGATATATTCAACAAAGACGCACAATCTAGAGGTTTGTCACAACCATAGTATACTCATCCTAAGATTTCATCTGGATGATCCATAAATCACCCATCCAAGAGGACACACTCCTTAGTTGGATAGTACTGATGAAATCGATATGAGAGGTGATTCGGGTCAGGACTTTTCATGGGAAAGAGAAACGAAAGTACGAAAATAATATGATAAATAGATGAGGATCAAATCTAGAGCCATGAGGTGATACTAACAACTCAATCTCAAATGACCCACTAAGAAGAGGATTACTTATTGTGTAGTGTATGTCACATCAATACCAAGAAATATGCCAACCACATGAATATGAATAGAGGATCTTACTATTGGCCTCTCATAGAGATTCTGAGGAATCTATCCAGGAAGTCCAACTGAATGGATCATAGACATATGAGTATGGATTGATTCATACCAACCATTTGGGAAATTATTATGTGAACAAACTCTAATTAATCTTGTGGAGGATATGAAGGAAAATATATCTAATCCATGTATAAACGAGTACAAGGTTTTTATAGGGGTTATATTCTAGGTCCCTAGACAATGGGATATGCCTTTTTAAAGATATCATGTCATTAAAACCATTTCTGTGTAGTAATACATGGAATATAGTATACCCGTGTAGTCTACAAGTTTATTATTAAACTGCTCTAGCCTATGTACATATTCCTCTATATCAGTACAAGGCTTAGCCTATGTGCCTGGTCCAGGTCGTGTCATGTGGGGGACTAAAAAGCTTATAGGCTGACCATGTGGTCCACCCCAAATCAATGTACTCTTGGAGGTACACACTGAGTATATGAGGAGGTTCCATAAGCTATGTGATAGGGGTAACAAAAATTGTGATGTTTAACTTCCTATAAAACCCTAGATGTCACAATGGGGTCCCAACATAGCATGTAGATCCAGTTTATAGGTCGTGTACCTCATGATTTTCTTGAATCGTGGGAGCTTCTCCTGTGCCCTTCCGCCACTGACGTACTTTGATCCTTTGATTTTCCCACCATAGTATAGAAGATGAAATTTCATCCTGTAAATTCCATTGGTGAACAATGTGTTCCATTGCTAGGTCTTCTTGGAATATAGATTAAATCATCATGATACATTATGCTCTATAGAATGAAAATTCAAGTATTTTCAATCATCTAAATTTCTTCATCTTCATCATTTCACCTTCATTGTGCCATCTGAATACCAGATCAATGATATCTAATTAATTTTCCAAGAATTGGGTGCACAATGATCGATTCATCGGGATTTATCAAGTCATGATCCAAATAGATAATGCCCACAACAAATGATGAATGGGGGTGAAAATCACAAGAACATATTTGAGGAAAAATCATTGACAAACATTTGTATCTTTCTCTATTTGTATATATCAGAAAAATAATTATGAAATCAAGAATCATAATAAAAATCCCATGAAAATTCCATAAATATAATCTAGTCCTATAAATATGCATGATTTTTAAATCACTCCATTCTTCGATTGATTCACATTCATTGTAGAAATAATGAATGGGAAATAAGAAAATAAAAACACAATCACTACCTCAATTTTTTTTGATCCCTAATGAAGAAACATTTTCTTCATCATTGTTGGAAAGAACTATCGAATATTAGGTGTGTCGATTTTCATTCCAGGATCATATCAAAATTATCATGAGAGGGAATCCTCAGGCTCCCTCCAATGTTTATCCAATGATTTAAGGGTTATGTGGATAACCTTAGGATTCCAACATAATTTCCTTCAAAAATTATATCTAGTCACTACATTAAGAATTAGAAATAAAATAATTAATTCAAATTATTTTAGTCATTATGGTGCATGTGAGGAAATTTCTATTAATTAACTATGGTGACCAATGTTAATCAACACCTATGGTAAGAATTTCATTCGGAGTTCAACAATGAGCTCATTTTTCTGATTCGAGCATCCGTTTAGAATTTATTACAATTTTTTAGGAAAAATGTACACATGTTCTATTCAATATAATTAATATATTTCAATCATTTATTCTATAAAAACTGGGTCTTGGAATCATATGCTTCTCCACCCTAAACATCATAGTAAGAAAATTTAATACCATCAGGACCATAATACAGTGGAAAAACTACCTGTATCAAGTCCATAACATATTAGAAAAATATAATTTTTTATATTCTATAACATAGTGGTGAAATTTTCCCACATCAAGACTATTACATATTGGAAAAATCTTACAAACATCAATTTTACAATATAATAGGAAAATATAACCACATCTTGTGTAACACCCCAGGTAAATAAAAAATAGGGCATTTTTATATTTATCCATATTTGTCAATAAAATATTAATATTACTTTAAAAGGGGATGCTATGCTCGATGGCGTACCCAACACGCAAAAACGAGTTTCTTGAGAATCATACATTACACTCTAATAATAAAATATTATTATTTTAAATAGTAGTTAACGCCTAGTCGTTGTATTGGAGGGAATGAACAGAACTAACTACAAAATGATTATATATGTTTTTCAAATATTTTTACTTTTTACAATAAATTTTAGAGGATTAAAATTGAAAATGAATCCAATTTTAAGCGTAAACATTCTAATATTCTTTAAAAGGACGATTAACCGCCTTTTGATGGCGAACCTATTTTAAATCCACTTTTTGACAATTTTATGTGTTATATTTGACAAAATAAAATTCTTCTTTAGAATCGGGACATCAAAATTTACTTTGTGTAAATTTTTGGTATTTTTCCGATAAAGGTTATTTTTTTAATGAATAGTGAAAAATGTTGTATTTTAATTCAAACCCACATTTTAATATATTTTATTTATATGATTAGATTATATTTTGAATTGGTTTTAATGTTAAATTAGAATATATTTTTACCATTTAATCCAATTTTGGTCTTTGGAATTAATTTTACTTTGAAATCGGACATAAACTACTGTCAATCTTTTGATACTTATTGTTTCATAAAAACACGCTATTTGCTCTGACAGCGGGAATTAATTATTAAATTAATTAATGCAACATTTTGTTTTGAATTTTTTAAAATAGAATTCATTTTTGAATTCAGAATATCAAATATAGCTTAGGGTGAACTTTTGAAAATTTTCTGAAAAACTTCAATTTTTGATGAATAGTGAAACCACTAAGTGGTACTTATAAAAACTGATTTTCTGTTTAAATGAAATTTTTCCATCGTTGTGTTTTGAATTTCAAAACTCTGACATAAATGGTTTTAATTAAGAAGTAAAATTTGGTTCAATGGGATTAAAATAATTTTTTGGTGAATAGTAACTTATTAAGTTTTTAATCGCGATTAGAGGTAATTTGTGTAGTTTAAGGTAAGATTAATGTTTTAATAAAATTAAATGACCTAGAAACATGTCCTACCCTCATGGGATGTGTCATGGCCGACCAAGAAAGTCCATGGGTCAACTTGGGGACCCCATGGAGCCACTTTGGTTGGAAAATGACATAAATATCTTTTTATTTAATGTTAAAGTAAAAATGACACAAACATGGGATGTTTTACTAAAAACAATTACATTGGGTTATACAAGTCAGATGTTTGACTATAAATAATAAATGGAAAGCTAAAACGATTTCCTACATCATAGTTATTTTAAAAAAAAATTAGACATTAAATAAATTAAATTATTTATGACATCATGATGATATAGCGATGACCTCATTATTTAACGATTTAAATAAAATGGAAAGATAATGTAAACTATAAGACCTAAACATGTCCAAAACCTATTGAATGATTGGATTTAGAACCCTTATCACCTTATCCTCGAAACACATCAATGTGGGACCATTAAAATCCGAAACTCATTCTAAACTAATGTAACATTTCCTTACCTTCCAAGAGTGCCCCTCCTCTCATCTTATAAAAGGCCCCCCACATCTACCTCCTTACCCACACTTCCAAAGCCTTTGGATCGGCCAAAACCTGACCATATTGTCTCTCCTCATCCCTCTATACCTTCTTTGAAGCCCTACTTTGGGCATAGGTCTTCCCAAGGAAGCCTTTGAGCTCAAACCAAACTGAGTTACCCGATTTTAGGGTAATGTCTTCACTTGTGTCCTTTTGTTTTATTTTGCCTTTCCAACCCCCTAAACTCTTTTTATTAATTTCTTTTGTAACAAATACAGTATCTTAAATATACTAGTATGTTGTTATAAGAAGTATTTGAGCTACACTTACACACACTTTCGTCTAATGGTTCAAGAACATACTGTTTCTGTGGTTGGCGATTTTCTGTCTCACGAAATGATGATTGTTCAATATACTTTTAACACCTTTAAAGGTGGCCATTATGATGTAACTGTATTTTATATATGATATATATGGTATTTATGTTCACTATATTCTTCTGTATTTTATATTTAAACCATACCCTTTATTCATTTCATGTTGTGTAAATGCGATAATTTCATATGAGGAAGTGTGGACTACCACCCCCTCAAGTGATGTGACTCGTACATGCAATACATGGAACGTATAAAGAATGAAATTAATGATCATATGTGACCTATATAACATATATAATATACTGTAATTATAATATATATATATATATATCATTTATTATTAATTACGTTAATATGTCAAAGAAAAAATGAAAGTAGCGTTCATGCGTACGTACGGCCTACCGTCTCCATGAACGGTGCTTTTCGTTGATCTCTCCAAATGATATGGAATAGTATAAAATGAATATGTACTGTATATATATGATATATAAATCATTAATACTATTCTGGAAATTGTTAACTTATAACTACATGGAAAATCATTTTTCAAACAATTTTATTTTTTACTCATGTACAAAACATCGGCAAAAACGTCTGATATGAACTAACATTATTAAACAATTATTATAACATTATAATATGTGATATGAACTGTATAATAATCTTTAAAGGAGGTACTTAGGAAATTATAAATTGACCAATGTTTATTATTCAGGAATATAAATAAACGAACAAGACAAGTTGGACTTGAGGTAAGGGATCCGACTTCTCTCTTTCTTTTAAAGTACACTCTTTTATGTCATTACTTTTAAAGCTCATCATTCTTGTTATTGGGATATTCTTTTATATTAATCTTACTTTAATTTTTATGTTCATATAATTAGAGAACCTATTCTCTCTCATCAATCCATTTTGGAAGTTTCAAGTGGCGTCGTTAGGCTGCCGAGTTTTCGTAAGGGATTTTTCATCTCACTTTTATTCCTGTGAGATTTATGCTACATTTGCCACAATTTCCTTTGAGTGGTGTATGTACTGCCCATTATTATACACTTTGTATAGTATAATTTCATTTATGGGTATTTAAATATTCATTGTATGACCCTTCTTCTATCGGGTGTATGTTTTGAAAGTTACCCAACTCGGTAAGGGGACCTTTCACCCTCCACTTTTTAAAAGACTTCGTTTGTTATGTCTTTTAATTCACATACTATTATGTTGGGATATGTTCTTTTATATCCTTATTGATGTAAATTTTATCTCCAAGTGATGAGATACCCTTTTTATCTCTCATCAACTAATTTTCTGAATTTTGAAGTGATGTCGTTAGGCTAACAAATTTTACCAAGGGAACTTTTTAACCCAATTTCGATTTCTTTGGGTTCAACCTGTAGTTATTGAATATGAAATCATTTGAATATGTGTGAATGACCTTTTATTGATTTACACATTATATCCACTTATATTGGGTGTATTTATATTTTTCACACATAATTTTGAGATTGAATTATCCTTAATTTAAGGATACCTTCTTTATAAGGGATTTCATCACATTTGACATTTCTATTGAGACTTCATTGTTTTTATGCACCAATTCACTCTTATATGCTGTATATACTGTCCTTTGGAATATTATATCATGAATCCATTTATTCTCATGATATTATAATGTTCTGACTAAATGTTATTCTTCAATTATTGTATTCAAGTGTCTCTAATTTTGGTAAAACCCCTTTAACCAGAATATCGATTTAAATGTTTTAATTATTTGTTCATATTAATATCCATGTTTTCAAAATGGTTTTAAGGATTTATTTATATGTATATTAATGGTTTAAAATTTTAAAAGCTTCAAGGTGGTATGTGACAGTTTGATTAAAAATTCTCTTTATTAAATGTTTTAAATGGTTTTGGAAATGGTTTCTTTTTGAATGGAATCATTATTTAAATATACTAAAATGTTATATTGTGATTGAAATGTGGAAATGTTATGTTTACTTTATTCATGTTTTATGTGATATATTTATGTTATGGTTCTTGGGCATTGGTATGAAAACGAGTGGTTCCATGATAAACTATGGGCGGGTGAGCCCGATATAGCTCTCCAATGCATTCGGTAACGCGAAGGGGTTAAACATTAAGGTTTCTCTGAAGAGATTTAGGGAATATACTGTTATAGGTATTCCAAATGTAACCAAGAGGGTTACTCCCTAAGTAAGAATGTTATGAGTGCCTCAAGTTACCTATTTTTCCTTATGATTTCTATGATTTATTCATGATTTTATGAGGTATGTCATAGTGCTTATGTTTTATGGGTAAAGTATGATTTCAGTCTTATGTATACATGTACTCATGTTTCCTTTCCATATTTTTATATCCCTTACTGACTTTTTATGCTCATCCCATGTTTTGGAAATGTTTTTCACAGGTCAAGGGAAGGGTACATGTTATGATGATAGTGTCAAGGAAGTGTCAAGAAAGAATCCATGTTTTATTTTAAATATGTTTCTGTTGATGGGAAAAAATGAATACTGTATTTTATGTAACCACATTGCTTAAATGTGGAATGTAAAGTAGGTTTCATGATCTAATTCTCTAAAACTCTAAACCTGAAAAGATCCTCAACGTGTAATCTTGTAATAACTCATGGTTAAGTAAGGTTTAAGGTTGGGGCCTTATAGTTGGTATCAATGGTAGGTTTAGAAAACTTTAGAGGTTAGGGTATTCTCTAAGCATAAGTGGCAGTGCCATAATGGATAGGATTTCAGAAAGATTCCTAGTTTTAGATAAATTGAATGAGTAAGTATATCTAAGTGGTTTTCTCCCTCATTAGTACATGATGGTTTTGTTGATATACTCACACTGACATTTCTGTTTTTAGTGAATGGATGGATCTAGCAGGCACCAAAGTGACAATAGGTTTGATGGAAATTGTGGTGGTTCTCTGATTAAGAGACTGGATGAAATGGGGTATTCAATGAGGAATGCCGTGGTTTTTCTAAACCAATTATCAAGGAGTCATGATCAAACACTTTAACCTTGGTATTTTCTGTAATGCTTCATGTACGAGATGACCAATCGATGTGGAAGTTTAGGTAATAATTATAAAGTTAACCATTAGGGTTTATATGATCCTTACATTTGAGGTAATTATGGATTATTATACGTTATGATGGAAAATGAAAGGCATGGGATAAAATTGAGGTTAAAATATGTTATGATTATTTTTGAAGATTTTATCTCTTTTTGGGGAATGTTTAGAGAATTATACAGTTTTGGAAAAATGACAACACACAGACCGTGTGACAACCCGTCACGTTTGACAAAGCAGTGGGAATCGAACCCACAACCAATGTGCGCCTGGTATTTATCGCCTACCACTAGACTACTTGAAGTTCCTGTTTAGTTTGACTGATTATTTTTAGTTAGATGATTTCATGAATTAATAGTAAGCTGATTTTGGGTTATCTATCGAAATTTGTTAACCTATCATGGAGGATATGTGATTAGGTTAATTACTTTTCAATACGAGACAATAAGAGTAACTGATGTTATTTGGAGATAGGTGTTAATTTGTACCTTGGAAGACTATGTGACTAAATCCTTCAAATAATTGTGTTTCAATATTAGTTTGGTTTACTTTGAAGTATTTTATGGACAATTTGTTTATCGAATGGTCCTTGTTGAACTTTGGGTTTTGTTGGACAAATTTTGGAGATTAAGAATATATATATTTTTTATAATGGTTTATCCTTTTCTAGATTATCTGATCTTGTTCTAACCTTTTTGGTTTTGGTTTTTGTTGGAGTCTAAAGACATGGTATGTATATAGTTCTCTTTTGTGGATTAGGTGATTCTCTAGATGTTTATTATAGTACTCTTAATGTGAACAAGTCTTCCTAAATACTCATCTTTTGGAGAAAATATGAGTTTGTTTATGGAATCTAATAAATGTTGAATGTCAACATGATAAGTGATTATGTTTCGTTATGAATAAATTCCTCAATAAAAAGTAACTTAAAAAAATGTTGTCCATTAACTTTTCCTACTGGGGAATCGAATACCATTTAACCCATCACATGTTGTTATTCTATTATGGTTAACTTTCTCCTAGACATGTTTACTATCACTCTCCATCAGAACATGACCCTATGATTTCTCCTCCATGTCCATGTTTTCCTACATGGATTCCTAGTATGGGTTAACTCGGGTGACCTCTGTACATATCTTTTTATATTTTAAAGTGATTGTTTTACTGACTCTTGTTCCGATCTGGGACTTTCAAGGATGTTTCCAAGCTCAATTTTAAAATTGCGAGGACGCAATTCCAAAAAGGGGGGAAGGATGTAACACCCCAGGTAAATAAAGAATATGAAAATTTTATATTTATCCATATTTGTGAATAAAATATTAATATTACTTCAAAGGGGATGCTATGCTCGATGGCGTACCCAACACGCAACAACGTGTTTCTTGGGAATCTTACGTTGCACTCTAATAATAAAATAATATTATTTTAAATAGTAGTTAACATCTAGCCATTGTAATGGAGGGAAAGAACAGAACTAACAAAAAAATTATTATATATGTTTGTCAAATATTTTTACTTTTTACAATAAATGTTAGAGGTTTAAAAATGCAAATGAATCCAATTTTAAGCGTAAACATTCAAATATTCTTTAAAAGGTCGATTAACCTCCTTTTGATGGAGAACCTCTTTTAAATCCACTTTTTGACAATTTTATGTGTTATATTTGACAAAATTAAATTTTTCTTTAGAATCGGGACATCAAAAATTACTTTGTGTAAATTTTTGGTATTATTCCTATAAAGGTTATTTTTTTAATGAATAGTGAAAAATGTTGTATTTTAATTCAAAACAACATTTTAATCTAATTTATTTATATGATTAGATTATATTTTGAATTGGATTTAAAGTTCAATTAGAATATATTTTCACCATTTAATTCAATTGTGGTCATTGGAATAAGTTTCACTTTGAAATCGGACTTAAACTAGTGTCAATCTTTTGATACATATTATTTCATAAAAACAAGCTATTTGCTCTGACAGCGGGAATTAATTATTAAATTAATTAATGAAACTTATATGTTTTGAATTTTGTAAAATAGACTTCATTTTTGAATTTGGAATATCAAATATAGCTTAGGGTGAACTTTTGGTAATGTTCTGAAAAACTTCAATTTTTGAGGAATAGTGAAAACACTAAGTGGAACTTATAAAAACTGATTTTCCGTTTAAATGAAATTTTTCCATCATTGTGTTTTTAATTTCAAAAATCCAACATACATGGTTGTCATTATGAAGTAAAATGTGGTTCAATGGGATTAAAATAATTTTTGGCGAATAGTAACTTATTAAGTTTTTAATCACGATTAGAGGTAATTAGTGTTGTTTAAGGTATGAATAATGTTTTAATAAAATGAAATGACCTATACACATATCATACTTTCATTGGATGTGTCATTTCCGTCCAAGACAATCCATGGGTCAACTTGGGGACCCCATGGAGCCACTATTTTGGAAAATGACATAAATATCTTTTTATTTATTGTTAAAGTAAAAATGACACAATCATGAAATGTTTTACTAAAACAATTTTTACATGGGGTTATACAAGTCAGATTTTTGACTATAAATAATCAATAGAACTATAAATATATTTCCAACATCATAGTATTTTTTTTATAATTTTTAGACATTATATAAATTAAATTATTTATGACATCATGATGATGTAGTGATGCCCTCATTATTTAACGATTTAAATAAAATGGAATGATAATATAATATCTAAGACCTAAACATTTCCAAAACCTATTGGATGGGTGGATTTCGAACCCTTTTCACCTTATCCTCGAAAAAAATCAATATGGGACAATTAAAATCTGAAACTCATTCTAAAATAATGTAACATTTCTTTACCTTCCAAGAGTACCCCTCCTCTCATCTTATAAAAGGCCCCCACCTCTACCTCCTTACCCACACTTCCAAAGCCTTTGTCTCAGCCAACCCCTGCCCATTTTTTCTCTCCACATCCCTATATAACTTCTTTGAATCCCCACATTGGGCAGAAGTGTTCCCAAGTAAGCCTTTGAGCTCAAACCAAAGGGAGTTACCCGATTTTAAGGTAATGCCTTCACTTGTGTCCTTTTGTTTTATTTTGCTTCTCCAACCCCCTAAACTCTTTTTATTAATTTATTTTATAACAAATCAAGTATATTCAATATACAAGGATTTTTTATAATAAGTATTCGAGCTACACTTACACACACCTTTGTCTAATTGTTAATGAACATACTGTTTCTGTGGTTGGCGATTTTATACCTCACAAAACGATGATTGTTCAATATTGTTTTAACTCTTTGAAAGGTGGCCATTATGATGTCACTATATTTTATATATGATATATATGGTATTTATTTTTACTATATGCTTCTGTATTTTATATTTACACCATACCTTTATTCTTTTCATGTTGTGTAAATGGGATAATTTCATATGAGAAAGTGTGGACGCCCGCCCCCTCAAGTGATGTGACTCGTACATGCAATACATGGAACATATAAAGAATGAAATTAATGATAATAAGTGACCTATATAACATATATATTATACTGGAATTATAATATATATATATATATATATATCATTTATTTTTAATTCCGTTAATATGAATAAGAAAAAATGAAAGTAGCGTTCATGCATACGTACGGCCTACCGTCTCCATGAACGGTGCTTTTCGTTTTTATCTCCAAATGATATGTTATAGTATAAAATTAATATGTACTAGATATATATGATATTTTAATCATTATTACTATTTTGGAAATTATATACTTATAACTACATGGAAAATTATTTTTCAAACAAGTTCATTTTTGAATCATGTACCAAACATCGGCAAAAACATCTGATATGAACTAACATTATTAAACAATTATTATAACATTATAATATGTGATATGAAATGAAGAATAATCTTTAAAGGTGGTCCTTAGGAAATTATAAATTGACCAAAGTTTATTATTTAGGAATATAAAGAAATGAACAAGACAAGTTGGACTTGAGGTAAGGGATCCGACACCCCTCTTTCTTTTAAAGTACACTCTTTTATGTCTTTAATTTTAAAGCCCATCTTTCTTGGAATTGGGATATTATTTTATATTAATATTACTGTTAGTTTTATTTTCATATGATTAGAGGCCATATTCTCTCTCATAATACCATTTTGTAAGTTTTAAGTGGCGCCGTTAGGCTGTCGAGTTTTCGTAACGGATTTTTCATCTCACTTTTATTCCCGTGAGATTTATGCTACATTTGACACAATTTACATTGAGTGGTGTATGTAATTCCCATTATGATAAACTTTTTGTAGTATAATTTCATTTATGGGTATTCACATCTTCATTGTATGACCCTTCATCCATGGGGTGTACGTTTCGAAAGTTACCCAACTCGGTAAGGGGACCTTTCACCCTCCACTTTTTAAAAGACTTCTTTTGTTATGTCTTATAATTCACATACTATTATGTTGGTATATGTTATTTTATATCCTTATTGATGTAAATTTTATGTACAAGTGATGAGATTCCCTTTTTATCTCTCATCAACTCATTTTCTGAATTTTGAAGTGATGCCGTTAGGCTATCGAATTTTACCAAGGGAACTTTTTAACCCAATTTAGATTTCTTTGGGTTCAACATGTAGTAATTGAATATGTAATCCTTTTAATATGTGTGAATGAAATTTTATTGTTTTTCACTTAATATCCACTTATTTTGGGTGTATTTATATTTGTCACACATAATTTTGAGATTTATTTATCCTTAATTTAAGGATACCTTCTTTATAAGGAATTTCATCACATTTGATATTTATATTGAGACATCATTGTGGTTATACACCAATTCACTCTTATATGTTTTATATACTATCCTTTGGAATATTGTATCATGAATCCATTTATTCTCATGATATTATAAAGTTCTGACTATATGTTATTTCTCAATTATTGTATTCAAGTGTCTCTATTTTTGGTAAAACCCCTTTAACCAAAATATCGCTTTACATGTTTTAATTAGTTGTTCTTAATAATATCCATGTTTTCAAATTGGTTTTAAGGATTTATTTATATGGATATTAATGGTTTAAAATTTTAAAAGCTTCAAGGTGGTATGGGACACTTTGATTCAAAAATCTCTTTATTAAATGTTTTAAATGGTTTTGGAAATGGTTTCTTTTTGAATGGATTAATTATTTCAATATACTAAAATGTTATATTGTGATTGAAATGTGGAAATGTTATGTTTCCTTTATTCATGTTTTATGTGATACGTTTATGTTATGGTTCTTGGGAATTGTTATGAAAACGGGTGGCTCCGTGATAAACTATGGGCGGGTGAGCCCGATATAGCTCTCCAATGCATTGGGTAACGTGAAGGGGTTAAACGTTAAGGTTTCTCCGAAGAGATTTAGGTAATATATTGTGATGGGTATTCCAAATGTAACCAAGAGGGTTACTCCATACGTAAGAATGTTATGAATGCCTCAAGTTACCTTTTTGCCTTATGATTTCTATGATTTATTCATGATTTTATGAGGTATGTTAAAGTGATTATGTTTTATGGGTAAAGTATGATTTCATTCTTATGTATACATGTACTCATGTTTCCTCTCCATATTTTTATATACCTTAGTGAGCTTTTTATGCTCATCCCATGTTTTTGAAATGTTTTTCACAGGTCAAGGGAAGGGTACATGATATGATGATAGTGTCAAGGAAGTGTCAAGAAAGAATCCATGATTTATTTTAAATATGTTTCCGTTGATGGGAAAAAAACGAATACTATCTTTTAAGTAACAACTTTTTTAAATGTGGAATGTAATGCAAGTTTCATGATCTAATTCTCCAAAACTCTAAACCTAAAAAGATCTTCAATGTGTAATCTTGTAATAACTCAAGATTAAGTAAGGTTTAAGGCTGGGGCCTTATATATGGTCCATAAATAGTGGAAGCGGATGTGATAACCCTAATCTAGTTCTCCTTCTCCAAGGAAAAAAGGGGCATTGCATGCCTCAAGTGTTCCTACTTTTACACTAGATGTTGTAGACCAATAGATATGGTCAATATAGAAAATTCGGAGAGACTGTACACAATGGTATAAATAAACATTAATAAAGTAGAAGAAATATTAAAAATTATTTGTCTTGATAATCAATTGTAATTAATAAATATCATAGATAAATGTAAAATTATTATAAATTGGTTAAAAAAATATCAAAATGGACTTCTATTTTATCATTAATGCTATATATTGAAATTATCTCATAGGAAAATTATGTACAATATTACAACAAAAATAATCTATATTAAGTGGTAAATCCTTGATCTGCCTCATGTCCTGGCCCAAACCTATCTGTAGACATCGACCAAGCTCCACTTGCTTGATTATTTAAATACACGAGGCCCTTTATCATACCTGATACTTGAAGAATGAATTCTTATCAAGTATTAGGGTTCCGAAGAAAGGTGTGAGTACAAACCAGCTGGCCACCACCATTGGGGTCCCTATAAAATCAAGTAAATATATGTGAATAATTGATATGAAATGCTAGTATATTAATTAAAATAAAATAAATAACATGTCACTCTATAGATTTATCATTTCAATCCATGTATGGCCATACCATCATTGTTTAGTGTTGGAATGAGATTATATACCCATGATTTATATTCACACCTCAAGGATGAATGATATACAACCCCTCATATAGTAGTTTTGTTCAATGGGAAATAACGAGAAAACATATCTAGGTTAATGGTTTATAAAAATTATTGGTAATCTTGTTGAACAATCCATAATCGAAAAAATAGGTGGAAAACAAATATATGTCTATAATGAAGGCATTAAAAATCTCAGGTACAAGATACACTATCATTTCCTTGATAAGGTATTTGATAAACCAATAATATAAAGCTCTTATAAATGGGCCACCACCAAACCATCCCATATCACATAATGATATACCACCTGTTTAACTCTTGAGGTAGATGACATAACACCACCTCATGTCCATAAATAAGAAATGAACCATGGGTAAAACTTCCATAGGTGGTAAATTAACCACCAATACTATCATATAGGTGGATGATATTACACTATGACAACATTCGTAAATTGATGATGTACTACATGTATTATCTTATCAGTGGATGATATACCACAAGTTTCATGCCTCAAGTGATCAACACAATGCCAGTATAAATCCAATGTGTATATGTATAATCCTTGATTTGATGATGCGTCGTCACAATATCCCACATAAGTTCATGATGATATACTTATATAAAACTATAGTGGTAGATTTATCAATAATTCCAACATCACAACTTAAATGATATATATCCTCCTCATGTATTCCTAGTCGAATATAACCCCCAATCTTGAAAAAGGTGATCATATTAAACGATTTTACAATATGGTCATGGTCGATATAGGAACAAAAAATAACTCAACATAAGGATTCATCCCTATAACAATTTTTTTAATGATATACCACATATTGAAAATCTCAGGTGATCAATATATCACATTTAAAAAATACTACTGAATGATAAATCATATGTTTGAGAAAATAATACCATTAAAGAATATAGTTAATTTTAAATAAATAATAAAAGTGAATTATATAACATATAATCAACCAAGGTGACATGCTCTCAAATCCATTCACCCTACCAAAGTTATAATCCATGGAAGACTCACATTAATCCTAGTTTTCACCCAAGACAAACTCCACCTAGGATAACACTAGGGTACTATACTAGGATCTATGAGTCATATCTCCATCATAAATACATATCATAGGTTAAAATTATCAATTATGAAACGTTTTTAACAAGGTAATTAGTCATTGTTGCCCAATGGGGTTAACACAACCCTCAAACGGGCCACTTATGGCCTAATTGGTTCAAAGTGTGTCAAATGAATTCACATAAAGCTATTAAATTTAATTTAGGTATTATTAAAAAAGGAAAAATTTATTTATTTCTGACAATGCCTCCATGTTTTGAAAGAAACATCTAACAATAAAGGCACAACCTACCTTGAACTAGTAGGGTCCTATTCAATGGAGATTCCCCCTTTGAATTATCCTCAAATGAGAGAAATCATAAGTCTTAAAAAACCCACAAATAAAGTACAACCATCAATACATAGTGAGACAACCAAGAAACCTAGGAATTTATTTAAGATAAAAGGTATCATTATCCATAATTATTAAACATGATAATATACACTCCTATTTGTCTTATAATAAAGAAGATCGGGCAATGATAAGAGAAGAATGAATGAAAGAAGGTGGGGAGGGAATTCCCTTTACTCCTAGGCAAAATGCATAAAAAACTCATTTCATATATATTTAAATTAATTTAAATTAATAATGTTAAAATATTAAAAAAAATATTTTCATGGTACCATTGAAACTCTATTGGGATATAATAGAAACTCTGGTAGCCCTAGTAGGGTACGGTTGCATGACGTAGGAACTTCTGATTATAGTGGTTGTATCCAATACCACACTAATTGGACTTCCTATAGGAGACCCAAAAAAAAAATATTTCTTCTTCACAAACAAATTTATATGAAACATATCCCCGGTCCATTATTTACCCCTATAAAATCATTAAAATGCAAAAATAATCAAGGTTTGGAATTAAATGGATCAAATTCATACTTCAAAAATAGTTTAGGTATTACTAAATCCCCACCATATAAGATCTCATCCCCAAGATACACTGTTATGCATAACCCAACTTAATCAATGAATGGATCTATCCATTGTTCACATATATTAGACTCCCACACCCAAATCCCTTTACAATTGTTTATGTGCATCTCATACAGTAGTAGAAGATAACCCATCTTCTCATGAAGATTCATACCAGTTTGATGTACTATTTGTAATGTTCATTCCATCAATGACACATCCAGATCCAACTCAACATCCTAAAAAATAATCTAGTGAAATGGATTGGGTTGATATCTCTATAGCTAAGATACATGAAACACAACATTCATAGAACTATATTTATGAGAAAGTTTTAACATATATTCCATAATATCGATCCTCTAGACGGACTCAAACAACCCAAAAAAATATGAGTGAGATCTTCTCTTGCCTCAATATTCACCTAGGTCCCAAGTGAGGTGGAATTCGAAAAAATAATAATTATCCATCCACCTCAAAATCTAGAGGGTTACTTCATCAGATAGAATATGATATATTTCTACTTGATAACTCACAAATAACTTTATGGATAGAAAAATATGCACTAACATCTGTCGTACAAGTTTCATACAAATAACCATTAACTCCATGGTCTATATCCAACAATTATTTGATCAACCATGCTAGAATATAAATACTAAAAACTCACTATATGAATCAAATCCTTAAAAATAATATTATAGTTAAAATATTTATCACTAGATTATTCTCCCACGAACCTCCATAACCATAATTGCTAGCCCATAGGAAACCCTCAAACACCCTAATGGTAAACGAAAATTGTATATCAGTCTTGGGATGATATAGAATTTTTGGGTAATCCCATTTAACAATAATTTTTTAGAACCCTTGGTTTAACTATGATGTAAAATGATCATCCAAATTAAAAATTAGTCTTTGAGTAACCTCTAGTAGCTGCAACATCTATTGGACATATATACTTCCCAGCACCTCAGTGGAAAGGACCTCTTCTGTCGATAAAAAATTCTTGACCTTTTTCAACTAGTCCAAAATTACCCAAACTATATCATTTCCATATGACATACTTAGAAATCCCATAATGAAATCCATTATCAGATTATCCCACTTCTATTCATGATTTTTTAATGACTAAAATGACATATATGTCATAAATACTCAACCTTTACCTATATATATGAGAATAATTATGAAATAAACCACATAATGTCTATATTCATCAGGGTTAATGAATACATCCATTGAATATAATGATAAATCTTCTAATATTCTGGTGAATATATCACCTTGAGGTGTGAAAGTCTGTCATCAACTCCACAGTCATTTTCAAAAGGAAAATTACATGTCCGCATATGTTTGGTATAAAACATGAACCCATTACCCATAATATAGTTATTCCAATTTCGTAGTGGGTATACTACCATAACCAAATAAATATTATTTGTCAATATTTTCTACTCTATTCTCCTTAAATTTTTTTACCTATAAGATACCACTCATTTACTTTATATGTTAAATGTTCCAAGACTGACTTCTATGACATCAAATTATAGTATATACACTATCCATGATTTGGGTTGGGTTAGGATTGGAATTAATATTAGCATCCCTTTGAACTCACAAAAGGAACTATCACAATCATATGACTTTATGAACTCCATTGACTTCTTAGTCAAGGGAGTCATCAGTGCATCAAAATGGAAGAAGTCCTACAAGAACCTCCTATAGAAAGTAGAAAACCCCATGAAACTATGAATTTAGAATATATAATTTGTCCACCACCAAGAATCCATAGCCTTTTCCTTCTCTGGGTCTTCTGATATAAAATCCTTACATATCATGTTAACCATGAAGGGAACCTCACTAATCCAAAATCAACACATCAATATATTTACAGAAAATAAATGATCTCTTAGTGTACTGAAACAAAACTCCAAGGGGAATGTGTGATTCTCCATTAATAGGGAGTACACAAGTATTGTATTAGTGAATATGACTTCAAATTAAAAATATTTAAATATATAAAACCTATTTAAATTGTGAAATAAAGACTCTTGGAACTTTATTCAACATGATTGGCATCACATGATACCAATACTTATCAAACAAGTTTCTAAAATCAATACATGGAATATCAAATGTCATCACCTTAAATTGTTGGTAACTCAAACTCAAGTCAATAATAGTCAACTAGTTTCCCACTATTAGCTATTATAAAATGTTTTGGACATGAATAAGGGGTATTTATTCTTAACCATCACAATTTTTCTATAAAATTAATCCATGTACTAAAAAAATTATCTATCAAACTTTTTGTAAAATAATATATGGGGGAACTACTCATCATGTATCTTCTCATATATCAAATAAATTCTAACCAATATGGATGATAACACGCCCAACATATTCAAATTTTTTGAGATGAGTAAGTGGATTCAACACCTTATCCCATTGATTACATAATCATATAAGCAGGGTCAAAAAACCCCTCTTTTGATAATGATGGAAGGGTATCAACTTCAATCTCATGTACACAATCACTCTAGTTAAATGTATTTCAGAATTAGTTTCATTTGATATATTCTTTTCTATTTTATCTTGACCATCCTTAGCATCAATTTAACCTTATAGGTCAACAGTGTTCTTCAATGTCAAATAGTGTTTTGGATTTTTCCCCTAGAGTTCCTTGTATCTTTATTGTTGCATTATTCATCCCTCAGGGTTATTTTAATCAATAACTGGTCTATTTTAAAATAGAAGTATATGAATAAATAATTGTGTTTAAAGAATAGTTCAATGGTAATTATATTAACTATAGATGATCCATAATCATTTTATTGAAGATAAACATTTGGTGTTGACTTAGTCTATGTCCACTAGATCTATTCCTAGATTTATCCTTCACGTTATTTGATAGATTTTAGATCTACCAATCCATAATGGCTATATTCATTTAACATTTTGGACCCCCATTTCCCTCCAAGAATCCATCTCTTCATTGATACATGGGAAAATTCCTTGGTGGTAATTGTGAAAATATTATAAAACATCTATAATGAATCATAATACCTTATAATGCATATAAATCAAAATGGACTTAACATTCACCCCTCTAAAATTCATGTTATTTGTTTTAGAGGGTGAATATTGTTATTATGATCCTATTAAATTTGAATCATGGACTATCCTTTATTACCATTTCCATTGGAACATCCAAAAAATTAGAGTTGGTTCCCAATAAACAACTTTTTTGTACTATATGGTAACTTGTATTCATAGTTTTGAATATTAATTAACTTATTGTCACCTCATAATTATTGTTATGAGTAATATAGTGTGTGATAATTTTGTAAGAGTATTTGTCAAACTGAAAGGTCATAGATGTTCCCTGTAATGATGAGAACCCAAAAAATTCAAGCCGGTATTCCAAATTATATGTTCAATAGCCAGATAAAATCATTTGAGGGACACAACTGGTTCAAACCATCAGGGGTGGATGCTCATAGGACTTTGAGGAACCTTCTAATGGTTTACTCCCTTGGTAATATTCATTGTATAATATTAGTGAAATGAGACCCTCTAATAATAAATCCATATTCATATGTTTCATTGGATGTTCCTATCTAATGAACTATGTATGGATCTATAGACTTTAATATTATTATTAATTATTGGTATAAGTCATGTAATTATATCTATTGATGAAAAACATTATGACTTATGTTTGTGGTGTGGTTGAATACATTGGGCGCATCACTAGTAATATTTTATTAATGAATAATGTGAGAATGTATTTTTCCCTTCTATTAATTAATGGAATTTGATATCTCAAGCACTCTGATGGAAATGATGTAGAATAAGTAAGTCCATATGTATGTTGTTCTATAAGCATGTTCAATTTCTAGAAATTCAAACAAAGAGACAATGAGCACATAGGTTGATGGCACTAGCAAGAAACCAACTTTATTAGAGATATCCTGATAAAGGGATCATATTACATAGTGAACATATGTATGAGGTATTATTTCATTGAATACTTAACTTCTTTCTTTATGGGTGACCGGGAATTTTTCTATATGATAACCTCATACCTTTGGTTGGTTCACCTAATGCCACATTGAAATATTCTAATAGGGTCACTCACTATTTTAATTCAAAATCATAGTTAAACAATATATTGTTATTTATTATTTAACCAGTTGAATAAATATTATTCAAGAAAAGGTTTTATTAATTTTTCTTGATTTCTTGATCACATATATTTTTTCACTAGTTATTCGATAGAATATTTTGTGAGTGGGATATTTAATAAATATTATTTTACTATTTAGTGAATATAATATATATTTATTTACTGGTGAATAGTGAAATGATATTTATTTTTAAAATGTATAGTCATCATTCAAGGTCTGATAAATATTTTGGAGGAATGGTGGTCCGTGTTTAATGGTCCAATGAGAAAACAAAATATATTGAATATTATTTGATTAAATAATAATAGATTTAATTCATGAGTTTATGGATTGTCATGAAATAATAATATTACAATTATTATATACATGGGGTTCTACATGGATTAAATAAATAATAAATGTCAGTTGTACAGTTATATATTTCAAAACCTAGTGGTATATAAACTTGATTATAATTTATTTCATAGAGACAATTTTTAATTATTTGTGCATAATGAAATCTGAAAAAAACCACTCAATGACATAGACAACTCTAGCATTTGAGAACACTCTTAAAAATAAAGCGAGAAATTCATCCAACATCTACTCTATATTCAAGAGATATCAAAGATAATCATTTTAAAATGATTCTTTTGGATATCAAAATGCTACAAGTGATAGGATATTATGTTCTAGCACCCGTAGATTCATACCGCAACATTTGTAGGTTAGTAGAACACGTGTGGATCACTAATCTACTATTTATTCTTACAACACAATGATAGTATGGCATAGAATCAATTCCAGGACCATAAATGAAGATATAATTTCATGTAAGGTATTATTTAATTACTTAATCTAATAATATATAATATATGGTGATCCTATGCATTGGTTTTAATGATTATCACTTTTGTGTATTCTTTGATTCAATTTTGTGGATCATAGAATTTATCATCATGTAAATCTCACATTAATCATCGATCATAACAAAAGGAAATGTGGGACATGACCCATCATAGGATTTTATTGCACCCGAATCCATATAATGGTATTAGTGGGGTCACATAATTATTTATAATTATTCAAAGATCATTGATTTATTTACACATTTAATAATGTTTTCAATTCATGCTTAATCATTCTTTAATATGAATTGATATATATGGTCTGTCCTCTTAATTTATCAAAAATTTAATCGAATTGATTAATTTTATGAATAAAATAAATTCAAATATCACGTATGGACATGTTTAGGAATCAGTCCAGATAACACAAGATTACACACCATGTAACATTGAGGTACACACTATGTACTAGTTTTTAATGCACCATGATTTAATTTGGAAGTAATTGAAAATCATGTGTATTTATTACACGTGGTGGATTTAAATATTCACTATTTATTGACCAGACCATCAATAAATATGGTAAGCCGGCGTACATTCCTTGTGACAACCATACACGTCTGTAGTGCTTAGTCACATGCGGTCCATGTATGTTCTTGCATGGCCTACCTGACTGGTGACCATGTAAGTCGTAGACCACATTTTGTGTATCACATGAACTTGTCATGTAATCCAATATTTTCCATTTCATGGTTACATAATGAGTCCCTAGGAATGTGCCTTGGATAGATGGTGAGAATAGTACATGTCATGTAGCTTCCTTGTACACGCTGCATACTTATACCAAATTATAATGAATTACAAATAAATTTATTATAATATGTAAACCTTATAAACATGTGCATGAGTGTGGTCATTAATTTAACAGAACATGAAATGTGATGTGTTTTTATATATATAAATTCATTTTTAATTCAGGTTTAATGTTGGTATTTACAAATCATATATGATTCATGTTACATTTATTAATCTATGCATTGAATCATTATACGCTATTTAAAAGAAGGAATACTATAAACTGTGTGATCATTAAGTTGATAATACATGTCATGATATTACATGATAACTCATATTTTTTTCATGTTGTAAGTGTAAATATTATAAAAGTATAATACATATTGGGTAGTTTGGACGGGTACTCATTGTGTTTCCTTCAAGATATATTTTTGTTGTATATAGCTAATTTTAATGAATATAATTAAATATTATATAATTATAATGAATGAGAATCTCAAGGAAATTCATATTATAATTAAGATAAAAGGATTTATTCATTAAAGAAGTTAATTAATTGATTCCAACAATATTTATGTTAAATAAGAACAGTTATGAAGTGATTGATAATTTTATTAAATGTGTAATTTGTTTCATACATATAGATGATCATGATATTATACCAGAACATCATATGTGAATGGATTATTTTTAATTCCATA
This sequence comes from Viscum album, assembly GCA_963277665.1. NCBI lineage: Eukaryota > Viridiplantae > Streptophyta > Magnoliopsida > Santalales > Viscaceae > Viscum > Viscum album. The sequence continues at coordinate 104,608,843 of OY728160.1, read as the reverse complement.
TTAAATTATATGGTTTTATGTGTCACACATATACTATTATTATGTTAGGGATTTCATTTACATGGTTACTTTTATGAAAACTCATTCCCATCACCTACATGTGAGTGAAATCGTGTGTAATAGATGGAGCACATATACTATTAGAGTTGGTTCAATTTATGAGATGAGGAAAAACCAATCTAACAGAGATATATAGGTGGATAGGTTGAAAGCTACCACACATTCCTTAATTGGTTGAAAGTTTTTTCCATAGTTTGACTACTAGTTTATCATCAATAAGAAAAGATAACAATTAATAAATTATCATGATCATTCCACTTTTTCATTTTATTTATGTTAAGATACATGGTTATTTCATTATCGATGTTTTTTCACAATCACCTGAATTTATGAATTAACAAGAATTTAATATAAAACTCAAATAAATTTCATTCTGTATAAATATTATCAGGTACAAGGTTAATCACTTAAGTAAATACACTTAATAATATCAATCATTTTATAGAGATACTAATTGGAAATTTATACATAAATATGAAATCCATTATTTATATATATTAATTTAGTATAACCTTTCACTACTTTAGTTAGACTCAAATTATTTTTCAAAGTGCTTCACCAGTCTATGTTGGGGTGATTTCAATTATCGGGGAATTGTAACATGAATTTTTTGGTTTAATTATCATAGTTCACATCAAGGGTTGATTGCAAAATTAGGAAATGGAGTAACTGATAGGAATGGGTTGAGGAAATCCAATTTGATGATTTTAGGATTGGGGAGTCAACTCAACAGATCTAAAAACTAAGAGTTAATACAGTTGGCATTCGTAATGCCTACCTAAAACCCTTCAAATTTCTTGACCAACCATTAGAGGGGAAATGAGAACATGAATAAGGATCACTTCCACTAGAATGATCAAGAAACAATATATTCAGAAGCCACTGGTGAGGGATATTAGGATTGGAAAAAATAGTGGGATATTAATAAATATAATATCTATTAGTTTTACTAAATTTTATTTGATAAATTACTAAAAATCGTCTCAAAATATTTTTAGAAAACAAAATTGAATTCAATAAAATCACTATGATCCATAATAGAGATGGATAACCAACTCTTCTGCACAAATTTCCAATAGTGGAAATGGTGATTATGCATTATCCATCACCATGAAAGGAAAATATATGTGATCGAAGAACCAATTATAGATGTACCTAGAAATGAGGCTTGTGGGGAAGTGTCTTTTCTCTGTGAGAGACATATGAATGACACTAAAGATGTTTAGTGTTTCATGAGATCATCCATGCCCAATAAGATTTTGAAGAAATATGAGGACATGGATGAGTATAGAATGATGTGGTGCCTTTAGGATCCCAATCAAGAGAAGGAAAGATAAGAGAGATGTGAAATATCCAATGATCCAATTACCAATAATCTTAGAATGTCTTCATTAGTTGGGATTCATGGAGTCATGAATATTGATTATATTGAATGCTTAAACATCTTAAGAATTAAATTTCCAGAAGAGTTGCAAATAGATCTCATATGTTCCTTAATACCAAAGAACATATCCAGTTTTATTATTAATTATAAACAGAGAAATAATGAGAAGAGTATTTTGGAACTCCGTACATTGATTCACTATGTTGATAAGAAAATGGGGAGTGAAAAACATGTGGTCCTTATAGTGAATAAAAAAATTAATAACTAGTTGAAGGGTCCTAGTACTCCTAAATGGTCTAAAGCTTCTGAGCACTGTACTTCCAAGAAGAAGAGGATCTACAGTTAGGGTCCAAAAAAGTAGGTTATATATTTTTCATGTGGAAAGTATGGCCGTTAGAAAAAAAAATACACTTGGATGGAAGGGGAAGCTAAAGGTTTTTTTCAAGTGTAATATTTCAATATCAACACATTATGTATTAGATATAGCTTGTGGTTCTAAAATTGATATCCAAATATTGGAACCAAGTATATTCCCAAATATTTCTGAACAGTAGGTTGATTCTCAAGCTTTTAAAGGTGATAAGATATCAACTCTATCAATTAGTGGATACAACCATTCATTTAAAATGACAATTATATTTGTTTTATGGGATTGAAATTATATACCAATTTTTACAAAGAACATAATTTTTATGTCATTCCTAAATTCCGATGGTTTTTTTTCATTTTTAGAAATAAATGCTATTTTTTAAAAAATAAAACATATCTAATGGTATGTTGAATTTAAATAATAATATTTATGTATTATGTTATGAAAACAATGTATTGTTAATAGATGATGAATCATTTCCACATGACTCATAGAATTCCCAATTAGGGCATCACTCTCATGGCCATGTAAACAAGAATCATTTGAAAAAACATTGTCAAGATGTTTATTTGGACTATTTTGATATAAAAAAACATGAAAAACTCAATTCTTGATTATAAGGAAATATTCCCAAAAAACCAATTATTGGACAGTTTTAAAATACTATAGGTGTTTTTGGATTGGTACAAACTGATGTGTGTGGACCAATTCTAGTAGAATCTAGTGGTGTGTATTCTTATATCCTAACATTTATAGATGTATTGATTAGATATGTCTATTTATACTTGATGATATATAAGTTTGAGTCCTTTAATAAATTTAATGAATTAATGAATTATGTAAATAATCGACTTGGGATAAGAACCATTTATTTGAGCAACGTGGTGAATAGCTTAACCAATAGTTTATTGAATTTCTATCGGATTTTTTTGATTCTATGTCTACTCACTCATCCTTACACACCAAAATGGAATTTTGTTAGTAAATGGAGAAATCATACCTTATTACACATGGTAAGGTCGATGGTGAGACATGAAGATCATCCATTATAATTTTGGGGATATGCATTAAAAACACTAACATACACACTAAACCATGTAATAAATAAAGGGAAACTGGAATTAAACTTGAGTTATGGAGTAGAAAGAAACTCATTTTTTTCTAATACATGTTCATGGGGATGTGAAGAGTTTTATAATTAATTATCTAGAAAAAATACAACACCGCATGACATATAGTGTATCTTTATAGGGTACATTATAGAATCAAAGGGATACAACCTATAAAATCCATCATACATGATGGTGATAATGTCCATAAAATATATCTTTCATTAGTTAGATAACATCCTCAAAAAGGATAGTAGGAGAAATATTGTGTTTGGTGATGTCCATTCTCACGATACATAAGATATGGTATAAAAACAGATTCCATACATCCCCATTGAAGAACTAGTTCTTGAAACACAATTATTGTCTAGGATAATTAGAGTGTTAAGAGAACCATAATGATATGAATTCTAGACACTAATTATAGTGAATATTTATTTTTTAACAATGATTAACCTCTATGCTATAATGAGTTAGTAGATATCCCAAAATCTACAAGATGGTAAGAATCCGAAAATTCTGAAATGGACACCATGTAACACAACCATGTTTCGGTTATGGTTGATGAACCTGTTGATATTAAAATATTGTAGGGTGAAAATGGGTATTAAACAGAAAAATATAATTGGAAGGTAAATTAAATACCTAAAAATAAAGGATAGTTGCTAAAGCTTATCAGTAGTGTCGATATATTTACTGTGATGAAACCTTTTAAGTAGTTTCCATGTTTAAATCTATCAAAATAATTATTTCTATATTATCTTTCCATGAAAATTAAATTTCATAAAAGGATGTAAAAATAGATTTCCTCAATGGGAACCTTTAAGAAGTTTTCTATATAATAAAATTAGATGTTTTTGTTACTCCAAGTGATTCCAAAAGGATTTTCAATTTATAGAGATCCACTTATGGATTTAAGAAATCATTTAATTCATGGAAAATTTGATTATATGAATCTATAAATGAATTTTTTTTAACTATGATTGAAAGTGAGAAATGTGTTTATATGGAATTTAGCATAAATGTGATATTTATATTACTAGTATATGTTGATGACATATTACTTACTAGAAATAAAATAATAGTATTATAGCCAATTAAGGAATAGTTGAGGATGTGTTTCTCCTAGATGGAATTTGTTGATGTAGCCCATATTATAGGGATCAAGATCATTCATGATATATCAAATAGTATTATTGGACTTCGTAAAAGTATATAAATTAACTTGATACTAAATATATTTAGTATGGAAAAATATAGGATGAAATTTATTTAAGCTTCACATGGTATACATCTTCCTAATAAAATGTTTCCCCGAAAACTATAGGATATTGAAATAATGATTAAGATCCCATATACATTAGAAATTGCACCAATGATATACTCCATGTTATATACTGGAAGTTATGTTTCCTATGAATTAACCATGGTAGGTAGATATCAAGATGATTCAGGAGAACTGTATTGGCCTGCTGTTAAGGCTATCCTTACGTATCTAAGAAGAACTATGGATATGTTCTTAGTGCATGGATGGGATAATGAGTTGGTCATCAGGGGTTATACTAATGGCAGTATACAAATAGATCCTAATGATCTGATGTTATAGTCAGGATATGTTTTCTGTATCAACGGAGGATCTGTGAGTTGGAAGATTTTAATGAAATCAATTTCCGTTGATTATACTTTAGATTCTAAATATATAGTAGCTTCTTATATAACCAAGGAATCAATTTCCATAAAAAATTATCTATGGAGTCTAAGAAGATAAAAAACTGCAGTATTGGCTCTTTCAAAAGAGGCAAGGTCACACCAATGGAAAAATCAGGAACTATGGAATTATAACTTCTTGACATATTTTCATAAAATGGGTGAGTTTTCATTAATAATGGTTCGCAAATAAGAAAAAAAAATTGGACACCTTGACTAAGGCATATCTTAGGAAAATCATGAGTATCATGATAGAGCTAGTGGATTGAAGGTTGTTAGTAGTAGGCTCTAGTGAAAGTGGGGGTTTATTGGATTTGGTGGCCTAGAACCAACTTCTTTGTACTTTTTGATCACATGTATTAATTTTTCAAAATTTTAATAAACATCTTATAACATCATGATAGTTATTCAGTGTAACATAGTATATAATAATTTCATAAGAGTAGTTTTTGCATTGAATGATCATAGCAGTTCCCCATTATGATGACAACCCAGATGTTCCAATATATTACTCTTAAAAATATGTCATATAGATGGATGAAGTCATTTTATGTACTTGAATTATTTAGGATATCATTGGTGGATACTCATAGGAAATTAAGTAACCTTCTCATGGTGTAAAATATTGTATATATTTATTGTAGGATATTATGAGAATGATACCCATTAATAGGAAACCTACATTTATATGTTCATTGGATGTTCTTTTCTATGGACATGTGTATGTACCATTAGAATTTCAGATTATTATAAATGAGTTTATAATTTTCATAATATAATGTATTTAAGACAAATGTAATGATATATGTTTATGGTGAGGTAGGATATATTCGGTGTGTTTTGAGTAATATTTCATTAATTAATAACGTGAAAAAAATATTTTCCCCTTCAGTAATTTATGAAAATTATAAATCATAGTCCATTTTTTGGAAATTATTAATCCTAAATAAATACATTTCTATTGTGTTCCCTAGGAAAGTATGATTGGAAAAAATTAAAAGAAAGATACATCAAGAACATAGGTTGGTGGCGCCATTATGCCACCATATTGAATAGAGATTTCGTGATAAAGGGATTATATTACATAGTGAGCATCCGTATCTGGTATTATTTCATTTTGGCGCTAACTTATTTTTCTTTGAGTTCCATATAATGTTTCTAGATGCTAACCTTATTCATTATGTTGCTTTACCTAATTATACTAACAAAAAGGCAAAGATGCTCACACATTAAGGGTATCCAGAATAACAGATCAATAATATATTATTATTTACTATTTAAAAAGCTGAATACATATTATTTCCACTTATGGTTTAATAATTATTCATGTTTTATTGACTATATATATATACTCTCACTAGTTATTCATGATAATATTATGTGAGTGGAATATTTGAAAAATATTTATTTCTTATTTAATGAATATAATATTTATTTATTTATTGGTGAATAATGCAGTGATATTTATTTTTATATAAATAGTCATTGTTAAAGGATTAATCAATATTGTGTAGGAAAGGAAGTCCTAGTTTAATGGTCTGTTGAGAAATAATTTATATTGTATATTATTTTATTATATTATATATAATTTAATTCATGTGTTTAATGCATGTCATGGAATATTAATATTACAATTATTATTGAAATTGTGTTCTGAAATGATTAAATAAATTAAAAATAAAAAATTTTCAATTATATATTTCTCAGATTAGTATTATATAAACTCAATTATATTATTTTTCAAGATTTATAACTTTCATTTTGTTGTGCACAATGAAATAAAGATAATCCTATTGAATCCCTAGTGATCTCCCTTCATTAAGAAATATCCAAAAAACATAGCGAAATATTCCTCCACCATCCACTCTTAAGTCAATAGAGATCAAATAAAATCCATTTTAATAGATTCTCTAGGTGATTAAAGGTGAACAACACAAGGGATTGTATTTTCCATGCTAGCACTCAGAGATTCCTATCGTGGCATTCAAATGTTTTTAGAACTTGTGTGGATCACATCAATAAGAAATCTAATCTTAATTTCTACATTTAAATGATGGTATGACGAAAATCCATTTTCATATCCATCAATTTTGAAATAATTTCACATATGGTAATTTCTTAATTTCATAAATTAATTATAAATGATATAAGTTGATCCTACGAATTGGTTTAGCCGATTATACATTTTTTGTATTCTTTGATTCAATTCCATTGATCCCAAAATTTATCATCGTGTGAATTTAAGATTAATATTGACTGTGAAAAAAATATTGGGAAAAACCCATCACTCAAATCAACGATGCTTGGAACCTTCTCAAACCCTTACCTTTTATCATATGACTCTCCCGAGTACTCGTTCACATGATGCATATCAGTTGATAAAATTTTTTAGTGCTTTCATACTCTAAATAAAAAAAATCATTCCCCATTAAAACGATCACATCAAATAATTAAATGTAATTTAGGTTTCATATACTATGCTAACATCTTTCCCAAGAAACCCGTCCTATTAATACGAAATAGAGGCCCTTAGTAGGGGATAAATATATTAGATTATTTCTTATTGGATGATATTAAGTTTATCCCTAGATCTAGGTGAGTCTACATCTTCATATGTGGTAAGGTAGTTTTGAGGAACCCTTGTTTAATAATGGATTTCATTCTTAGGTTTATTATATCACTATAATTTATTGAGGATATTAAAAGAAACCATATAGATATCCTCTTATCAATAGTTCAATAATAACATATCAAAATAATGGACACTATCATCTCTCCTAATGATTAACATAAACCCACATAGTGTAAGTGAGTTTGGGAACCAGTACATTAGTTAATAATTTAGTGTATAACGTGGAAGATGTTGTATAGAATATAGTAATGTCTAGAAAAATTGAAATTTAAAGTTATTTGTGTAAATTTTCTTGACACTCGTGGAAAAACCTCAAAACATTCAACACATTCAAATCATGAAATAACATTAAGAGAATCACTCATTCATTTCATAAAAATTTCTTCCAAAATTTCCATAAAAACAAGGATCACTCTCAAGATTCATTAGATAATGATAAATATTTTAAATAATTTGAATAGTTTTAATAGATTTGGAAAATTCATATACTCATTGATTAAATAAGGGTAACTCTAACTCTAATAAAAAAGTTGTACATCACAAGGGCTATTCCAAAATTCCAAATATAATGTTGGTTAGGTAATATATAATATATATCATATCTGTGAATTCTAATAAATAGACTAAAATCCCTTGAAAACCCAAAAAATCTTTTTATTTCCCCATAAATTTAACAAAAAAAGAAAATGGACAATTATACATTTGGTATGTATACTATTACAGAATGAAACATGGAATAATTTTTTTTGTTAAATTATACATAGGTGTATTTATACGATTTTAATAAAGGGAGATAACCTCAGTGCCTCAATAAAAAACATTTCAAAAGAAATCAACCCAAAACTGATGTATTTTTTTATTGAATTTGGCCTTATGAATTTCTAAATATAAAAATACATGAATATTTGTTATTTCATATCATATATTGTTGATAAAAACAATTATATATATATTAAACTTCATATGAGGAAGGTAACCCTAAAATAATGATACGATTCACCTAGATAAACACTTTATGATTTCATTTTCTTTTTCTTAGTTGTATATTTTAATGATGATTGTTATAGTATAAAATATTAGAAAAATAGGTTATAGGCACCATCCATGCCAATTTTTACAGCCCATATGAATTTTTATTTAGGTAATAAACATGTTTTGGTGTCCCAAATAGTCTATTTATGTTGCATTTTACCTCAGTTATATCTATATGGGCATCCAACAGTGTAAACAGGGTATGGAAAAAAGATGACCCTCCTGGGTTTAGAACTAGGATCTCCAATGTACAGACTAACTAACCCTAAATCACCAATAACAAAGATATTAGATATATATTTTTAAATATATATATTTATCTATGTATATTTGAATTTATAAATATTTATTTATTTTATATAATTTAGTAAACTTTTATTTTGGTGTGAGGAACAAAGCCTTTATATCCACACACCTTTTTGCCTATAGAAATAAGTGTCCCATAGCCATTATCCAGGATAGATCATTGCTATATAGTCACCCATTTTCCTTCCTATGAAAATAATTATTTCATGGTAAAGAACAAGATAAGCTATATCAATGGGTATATGTTCCTATGGATATTTTCCATATAGACTCTACTAATTTTGTACCGTGCTAATAAGTTGTGACTATCGACAAATTTTCTAATATTGGAAATCCATTGATTTTTAATATAGTTGTAAGGGTTCCCAGTCAACCTAAAAATTGGATTAACATTAGAAAATAAAAAAATGAATTCATGTTTTGGGATCATCCTGAGATAATAATGGGAATATCTTTATTGGACAACCTATAGATCCCACCCCCTATGTTATTATAATTCCCATCCACTACTAATGTTAAGGATACTTGTCAGTGCTAGTTGTTGATGTGTTGTCAATAATGATTTTACTAATCCAACTCATGGGTCACACTGAAACTATCCATATTTAACATGAAAAAGTCCTAGAGAACCCTTCTTCTGCTGATCACTATAACACATCTATGCATATCTAAAACCCCTCTAATTTCCCACACTATGGGTGTATAGATAGATAAACCCACATAAAAATACTCCACTTGACACCATGTATTTATGACTGACTACATAGATATAAAATATTTTAGTTCATCCAAGTCAAATAAAATAAAAACTATGGTGGAATCCATAAGAACCTCAAATCATACTACAACATTCATCCTCCCCATATATGACATATTTCTTCATGATGGTGTGATTTTGGGTTGTGCATTAGACCTAATATATCGTCTCCTAACTCTCCAAAAAGACCATTCTTATCTATAGTTTCTATAGTTTTGAATTAGTATAATCTTCATTAATTGAATGGTCATAGGATCTCTAACTTCCCAACTACTATTAAACCCTTAGAACATCCTTTGAAACCCAGGTCAAACTAGTACTATACCAACTTTTCAAACATATAGTAATGATACAAATTTATTTTAAATGTTTCAAATACTCAAAATAGTAACACTTTTTCTGAGGCATATCACAATTTGGTTGAACATTTTCTTAGTATCCACACTAGTAATACTCAATAGGGTATTTCCCTCTCAAATGAATTGAAAAACCCAGTTCATACACCTCTTCATATCATTTCTCTCATGAGACTGCTGAAATATCCACTTCTCATTACCGTATGTCTAATTCACATTCCTAATAGAAGGATTTGGATTCCAAGATGATATTCTCATTTTTTACTCTTAGTAATAACGTCGTAATACACCACCTCTAAAAATAATGTTTTACTAATTATGTTCAATTTTGATCAAATGGAATGCAACAGGATATCCTTATAAAGACTAAATATAAATCCTCATCACCCAAAATCATATGTTAAAATAAATAAATATCATTAAAGATAGAGGAATATTCCATCTCTAATATGTCATGTTTTACTAGATGTAAAAACTTATCAGCACTATCATCCCTCAGATTACTTTTCAAAAAAGTGTTAAAATAAAAAGATTATGAATCATTCCTAATCATTCCCACATACTGGTCTTCCTAGACAAGGATTTCCAACCTGTTCTTTTAATGTCCCCAAAGCATATAAATATCCTACATCACCATCCTCTTTGTGGGTCTTGAGGTGATAAAATATAGTCTATATAGTTTCTATACATAACTCATCATCCTATGTTCAACCCACACCAACAAAGAGTAGTGGATGTTTTAAGTAGACCTCTTGAATCAGGCCCAATAAGTTAAGTCTAACTCTCATTTCTCCATACACCATAGACTTCAAGACATAAATAATTCTCTATCTATTTTTTTGATTTATATGACAAACTACAATAGGTGAATCCATATCCATAATCATTAGTGTATTCAAGACACTGATATCATTGGACATGAGCAGTGGTCTCTCAAGTGTCCTATCTCAAAAAATGAAAATCACGTGACTCAAAATACATTTCAATCATATGTATAATATAATGTTTTTGGGTAATAAATAACAATATCAGACCACCTAACCCCAAATGTGCACCCTATGATATAAGGGTCTCACAATATAAGGCTTGAGTCTCGCATAACATTCTCACCCTCGAGCTGGGTATCATCTCATAAGAGTAACACCATAATTATATTATATCCCAATAAGAATCAATAATCAGGATTTAGTCAATCACAGTTTCATCAAGATGTTATATATAAAACGTCTATGTTTTCTTTGACACTTTTAGTGATCCAACCCTATATCAGAACTAGAATATCACTTACGAGAAATGATATAAAGGTCATGTTATCCTAATCTTCCAATAATAGGTGATGCTAACATGTATATTTTCAGCCTTAGACATGATTAAAAACCCATGTCATAAATCAATATCAAAATACATTATATTTTAAAAGGTGACCCAAATATAAGAGTGAAACCCATGAATAACAGTTCCATCCCAAGAAACTGTAACATTGAAAAAATAAAACTATAAATATATTAGAAGTCATAACATAAACCATACATCATAATAATTCGTTCAATTAAGAATATATCATAGCTAAATTCAATTCAAATAGAAATATCAACAAATTTTATATAAAAATAATCAACTATACATGTCATACAATTCATATATCAAAAACAAGATCCCTCATTGTTGGAACATATAAAAATCATTCCAAAATGATCAATATTAAGAGATACATCATCCAATGGTATTGAATCCAAGCCCATACATCTGTCTAGATTACAATAAAGATCCATTATCTCAGTTATCAAAATCTATATGGCCCTTTTTTTAACAATGTCAAGAAACATATAGTATTTTTAGGTACCATGGTTCCAGAGCATGGTGTAAGCACAAAAAATATATAAATTAATTTTATTAATTAAATAATGAGGAATACATTATTAATAATGGAATGGTATTACCATAAAATTATTATTAATTAATATCTTAAGATATGGTAAGACAAAGGCTGGGATAAATCAATAATACCTTAAATATTTCATCTCATCATCATTAAAAAAATATACGAATCTAGATAATTAAATTAGGAATTATATTATAATCTTAATTTCTTATTAAAAGTTGTATAACGAGAGGAATAATTAATTTCAAATTCTTTGTGTTTAAAAGGTTATTGATATGGATGGAAAATAATTCATTGAAATATAATAAATTTGGTGTGTTTTAATAAACCCTTCCCTTATATTTTATATAATGTTGATATAAATATTAAAATGTATTTTTAAAGGAATTATATAAAAATAATATTTTTTCTATAAAACATTATATTTTAAAGATTAAAATTAATTATAACATAAAATATAAATAATTTCATTTTAAAATAATCATGATAAGAATATATTGTATAATGGATGATAAATTATAAAAATAGTATTATTGATGACATAGTAATGTAATGATCTAATGAATTAAGTGTCATCAATCTCAAAGGTCAGATTAATTTATGTTCATCTCTTGATAGGGGGATTATAATTTTTGAAAATGGATTAAGAGAAATACAATTTTTAATATCTTTTTACACATTAAAAGGATATTTTCAAATTGGAATAACATGGGAAAATTTCAGAAAGAGGAATTCATTATATGAGGGAGACACAACGACCTATTCAGTGGTTACATTTCCCAACAATCATATATTAGAAACCAACAAGGAATATAGTAAGTTGAGAAATGGAATGATTAAACTTCTCATGCCGCTAAACACATAGTAAATTGCCATATAGATCTTGGTGGATTAACGTGGAGTTAGTTAAGGGATATAAAAAAAAGATAAGTTAAAATTTTATTATAAAATTCAAATTTAAGAACCCCACTTGGAAGGTCACCCTGTTCTAGTTGAGGGAGAATAGAGTATTCCATAATTTTTCCCCATACTCTTACTTTTTAGCTCCTATTTTTGGGGGGTTTTAGTCTGTTTTGGTTCATTGAACTGTAATAATTTCATCTATTTCCAATTTAATTTTTCATATTCATAATTTCATTATTTTGGTTTGGGGTTTTTGGAGGGATTTAACTGTATCATTTTGGAATCACTACATGTTCAATATGTTTTCATGTATGGTGGGTAGATGTGGCTATTGAAGGATGAGTTATAATCTTTTTATAGAGTTTCAATTAAAGAATGTCATTGAGTGAGCATACATACAAATTTAATCATTTTTAGTGAAATTATCTATTAATAAGGTATAATATTTATCTAATTTTTATAACATAATCTTAGGTGTAAATTAGTTCAGACTATGCCCCTTTATCTTATCATCATTGCATGACCAAGTGAGTTTCAACATATTTATTCTGCCTAAATATTTTTTTTTAATTTTTTAGTAATTAATTTCAGGGTGTTAATCAGTGATATAGGTTCTATTAGTAATTATTATGGTTATATGGTCTCAGATTAAACAAATATATTCTGATTCAGTGTAGGTATCCCAAATTATTTGAGTAATTTTATCATCGTACTGTTTATATCTTTTAACTGGGTAATTTAATACTTGTATCCTAATGTTATTAGTATTTTCATGATTTTATGAAAGTTTATGACTACCCTACCCAAATGTGATAGGCTTGTATTGAAATAATATTAATTTATGAACCATATATCTTGAAAAATAGTTTTTTATTGTTACTTGGGTTAAGTGAGTGGTGGTGACTAATCATATGAATTCCTTATTCGTGTGATTATTTTTACAATGTAATTGACTTATTCCATTTAAAATGTATTTTAAAATGTTATTTATCCAATTTAAATTTATAAGGGAAGATTTTTTTCCTTAAAATTGATAATTGAAATGAATTTTATTTTAAATGGTATTTGAAAATAATTTTTTTTTGTTTAAATAGATACACTTTTAATTGTAATTAAAAGTTAAAAACATGGATTTCTAATGGTTTTCCTCAATATGTTTTGTCAATAGACTATTCAGATGAAATATAATAAGTGGCTCCTTCAAAATATTTTTAAAATGAAGTTATTGAATCATATTTTAAAATGTGTAAAATACTATATATTTAGGGATATTTTTTGGTTTAATAAACCTTGTGATGAAGATACCCTACATTTAAAGTGTATGTTCTTGTGTAATTTACTTGACATTTAAATTTCATTACATGTTATTCCCTATTAGAAGGTGATATATTATTACATAAACCCATAGTTAAATTATACACTTTAGTGATGAGATTATTAGACAAAGTTGAGATGTCTCGTGGATGTTTCAATGGTGGCATGTTTACAGGAACCAGATAAGTACAATTTAATTTTTTATGTCTTGGTAAAATAGATGCATACCTAAATATCACTTTGTGTTTGAAAAAATAAAATACATAGAATATTAAAAGTAAATATTTTGTAACCATTAAATCATTCAAATAGTCTTTATTCATAATCCAGGGAAAAGAAAAAAACTAAGGGTGTGCTTAGATGCTCATTAAGGGCTACCTAAAATGGAATCTGTCTTGATTAAATATCGCATAATCAATTTGGAAGGGTAAACAATGAAAAATTAATGTGATTTAATCAATATATTTCGAATATGTAATAATATGGTAGTAATAAATGACGTTTAAATAATTTCATAAAAAAAATCAAGTGATGTTGAAACATTGTCATGGATATCATAACTTTTCAAATAATCAGATGGGGATAAACAAAAAATGTCCTTATAATGGAATCTATAATGTAGGAAATCTAAAATATATCATCAAGGCATCATTTCAAAACATCTCATATAAATGTGTAAGTCCATAGGCAAATACCCAAACTAGTATACCTTATGAGACCTACAAATTAATAATGCGATTTTATAAATCGCATACCGTCACTAACTAAGTCTAGTGAATTCATCATAAGATAGAAGAGAATAATAACACAGTACATAATCAACACAAACATTCAAACTGAAAAACTAGAATATGAAATAGTAATACCCCCCCCCCCAAAACATATCATAAACCATCTAGAGAAACAATAATTATGGATTCATTACATAATATTTCTTGGGGAGAATATGTAAAATAATTGGTTACTGGTGATAATGACTAGAAATATCATAAAAATATCATTTAAAAAATTCTTTTTTAAAATAAGCACTTCAATTTGAAAATTCCTTTAAAAAAATATTTCCCAAATTTAAGAAAAAAAAATTTCATTTAAAATAATTTGGGAAACGTTTAAAGTATTATTCAAAGCATTGATCATTAATAATAGTGGGAAATATCATTCGTGTCGTATAAGTTAGAAAGGAAAATTCTTTTAATAATTTTTTAATAAAATTCAAAAAGTACCTCATTTGGAAAATGATAAGAAGATTCCACATAATTCATTTCCTAAAAGTAAAACACAATAAAAAATTTATTTAATAAAAAATTGGATAAAAGTTAAAATATTCTTTAAAATTATTTAAGGAAAATATATATATATATATGTAAGAAATAAAATCTCATCCGAGTAGTAAAAAATAAATTTTCCTTAAAATATGGGTTTGGTTTATTAGGTAATAAAGGAGTGTTAAATGAAAGGAAAATTGTTTATTTTGATAAAAAACTATAGTAGAATAAAATATATTCAGTATAATGGGAAAAAATTATATAATTACCCCAACAGTGACTTAAAAATATACAATCCCATATAAAGATGTGACAATGAAATAAACACTTACTTCTCTGGAAATTATTAAATGATAATCCAGAAGAAATAACAATTGAAAATTAAATAATAAATTTCACGAATATAAATGTTTTATGATATGAAATTTTAATGTATTTATATACACCGAAAACAAAAAATGTTTCTGGTCAGTATGGCATATGTCACCCAGAAGTAAAAGTGAAAGGAGAAACCCTCATCTGTTGTCTGACATCCTCCATACATGTTCAAACATATTGTATAATAAATATATATTTATTACACATATATTATAAAAAAAAATATGTTTTATAGTATTTATGATTTACTTATAATCATTTATCATATGTTTATTACTAATTCATTATTACAATCATTGTTCGTAGTGATTATTACTTCATTTCTTATATTTGATTCGATTCAATTTTTTGGGTCATTATACACTAATAATGTAAAAATATTCAATACAATTTTTAAATTATATAAAATCTCATATATTAATTATATATAAATTTATATTCATTCAAAAAATTTAGATATAGAAAAATGAATTACATCATTCCTGGAAATAATATGTTATACGTACACATGAAAATTGTTTTCACATTTCAAATGATGGAACAAAAAATAATTTAAATAATAATTCAAATTTCTATAATATTTTTTATATAATATTCATCATTTATATTAATTAAATATATCATTAATACCAAGAAATTAAAATAGTAATGAAATATAAACTACATCACTTGATTTCATTATTTTATAACGAATTAGAAAGTAAAAAAAGGAAGATGAAGTATTATAATTAATCAAAGATCAATTATGACATAATTATCAAATATAAACATTAAACCCATCATAATAAACATAAATTAGTTATGATTTATGAAAATTAATTATATCGCTACATGTATACGGTAAGTCACATGTATGAACGAGCGCTACTTACACTTATCTTTTGATATAATGAGGGAATATGAAGTTGGTTTTATAATAATAAAAATATTTAATTATATTTATGATACCGAAGATATTATTTTATAAAGAATACAACATAGTTATATTATGTAAAATAAGAATTAAAAACAAAGGGATCGATTAAGATGATTACCGCTTCATTGAAATTACTCCTATAGATCTTATGTTAAGGTCCATAAGATTGATATTCTAAGAATAAATGTACCTATATAATGCTTCAACTTGATTTTTGAAGAGAATTTAGTAGGTTTTGGTCTATATGAAAGGCAGAAATGGCATGTGATAAAGTGAATTAACGGTGTCCTTTATAAGGGAGGGATGGGACACACATAAAATTATAAAAAAAATTAAAATATAATTAAATCACACTCAATAAAAAATGAATACAAATAGGCATATATTTTAATATATGGATTTATATAAATTAAATATAATTAAATAATAAAATTTTAATAGGTTTTGTTTATGTTTCCACCCTTATCATAATGTTTTAAACCATAGTTAACATTTTTTACAATTACTAAAAAATTAACATTTGCTGCCCTTTAAGGGTAAATAATGTTTCCACAAAATAAAAAACAACAAATAAATTGATCACGGTTGATTTTTTCAACCATATAAAATACATTTTTATAAATTTAATATTTCTATTTATTTTAAATCATTTGGTATAATATTTTTTTATAATATATTTTAATGTCATTTATGGCATTTTTCATTTAAAATAAATTTAGATATACAAATACAAAGGGATTATTAAAATATAATCATTTAACAATTATATACCATGTCAAATTGATATACTAATTTCATTAGACACATTTATTCATTTAATTTATATCACTTTAAATATTTTCAAAGTCATTGTTTCCCATTTTCAATTAATTTAATAAATATTGTATTAGTGTTGTGCAAGAATTTAAACTAATTATGTAATCACTAAAAATTAAAAATAAATTAACATAATGAAAATAATTTCATTATTCACGAAATTATTATTGATATTCATTATCTACATACATGTTTCTGTATGTAAACATATGCTAAATATATAAAGAAAAGAGAGTGATATTTTGTAAATTTATTTGATTTAAATATTATATAGGAAATATTCATGGAAAAATGACCCTCAAACAAATAAATTTCAATAATAATGTTATTATTTTTTGATTCCCTTCCTCTGATAATAATTATGATGAAAAAATAACATTATCCCATACTTTTAACCTAGATTAAACTAATTTACTCATTACCAAGGTGATAATTTTTACCACTATTACTATTCATATAGGACAAAAAAATGGTTTTAATTTAAAATTTAGGAAATAATTATTCAAAATATGGAATCAATTTTCTAGGATTCAATTTCTATAATTATATTTAATTAATGAAAAATATATATGCAAAAGACAATGAAAAATAGTTTTTTAGAAAAATTATTGTTTATGTATAAAAATGTATGTGTACCAAATTGAAACATAAAATTCATTCCAATTAACTTAATTTAATAAATAAAAATATAATAAAACTTATTTTTGTTTTAAATAATTTTAAAATAATATGTAACATTGTAAATTCATGATCAAAAAAACATTTTTTTTATTAAAAATTGATATTATTCATTATTCACTAGAAAATAAAGCTCTTTAGAAAAATATAATATTTTAAACATAAGATATTTTGGATATTATTATATCAAAAATTAATTTATTTTTTAAATAAAATATATATATATTAGAGAAATTAATTATAATATTTTCTCACAAAAAATAAATAAAAACATTTTTTAAGGAAAATTTATTTTTGATGCATAAAATAACATTACATAAATTTGAATACTTTTTTCCTAAGAATTATTCAATAAATTTATATTTATTAGGTCCTATATATCATATTTTGGTTAATACTGTTCATATCAATCAATTGAATGGCTAGGATATAATAGTCATTTTAAAATAATAATATTTTTTTTGTTTTGTTGTCAGTGTTGAATGTTTTATACGCTATTGAACATTTGGTTATTTTAAAATATCAAGGTGTTACACCCACATCCTATATTCATTAAATTCCATCCTTACAATTTGAAATTATTCTTGTTAATTTAGGCTTTCTCATATGAAATTTCCTTGATGGAAAACCCACATCGTAGAAAAGTCTAAATAAAACATTCAATTAAAAAGTGGTAAAGATAATTATGAAGGTCATCTGGAATAATAAAAAACTATGTTTCTAAATAAGAAAAAAATCATCTGAAGTGAAAATATGTACATGGAAGAGAAAACAATACACATGGACGGATATAGAGTGATAGAGAACACTTTAAAGGGAAATTTAATGACAAAAAAACCATAATTTTGTAATAAGTAAAAAGACCAACGGTTCATCAAAAATAAAGGTTATATGAAAACATTTTTTCAAGGTCGTTTTTCCACAATTTGAGGTTTTCCATCATTATATTTATTAAAATAATAAGTAAATATACATACATGACAAGTATATTTTCTTTCATTAATTATTTTCTACCACTATCTCATCCTTTTCTACAAGATATGAGTATTCAAGATGTTTTTTATTATTTTTAAATCATTAAAATCAATTTTTAACAGATCCTATAATCCAAAAATAATAAAAATATATTCCTCCTATATTTAAGAAAACCAAACTAGAAAGCACATAGTAAAATAATACCCAGAATGAATAGACATTAATATGAAGAAACAATTAATTAATCTAATAAATTCAACAATATATCCAAATATTTAACTTAGATCATTCCATAAATAAATAACACTATATCCCAAACATTATCAATAACTACAACATTAAATAATATTTTAATCTAAACGGTTATCAATTACCCTTTATCTTATAACTCCAAAACATTAATAACATTTGTCCTAAATAATCCTTCAAATTAAAACTAACGATTATATATACTTCAACCCAATGAAGTATACCAAAAATTTCATTAATCACTTTGAAAATTCCATAAATAATCTTATAATTTAGTTAAATTTACCCGAATATCATGAATAAAATTTAGATACTAACTTCAATAGGAATTCTTTAGCATACCCATATATATCCTCAAAAATATCACTTTGTTAATGAATCTCATATTAAAAATTAATATTATCTACATCCCAATATCTAATAAAACATAATTAACTTAATATAAAGTCATATTCTAATACAATGTTTTATTTAAAATTAAATAGAGTATTCTTACTAAATGTAATTAAAAATTTTAAATCCACAAAAAAACATAGAAAGAGATTAATATATTATATTTTTCCCAAAATAAAAATTATATATAGCCACAAAACTGTTTAATTAAAACATTATAATACTATCCTAGACATCACATAGTCTCGTGGTTGGTGTTTCACCCATTCCACCCTTTAGTTGTGGTATAAATCTGCACATCCTTTCTTAATGTGATGGATTATCACCAAGTAAGTGGTTAACCGATTTTCTAAAACTATATAAATATAATTTCCCTAGAATTCCAAAAAATATGATGAACATCCTCAAAATAACAATAAACCTCCCATAAATTTTCATTCACAAGGTTATTTATACAATAAAACATTTCTTTCAAAATTTTAATTATCCATAGTTACCTCAATATAAAAGATCATATAAATCCTTATGCTTATCAATAACATTGAAATTTTTTCCAAAAAATATAAAATCCTTATTCGTAAAATAACCATTTAATTAATACACAATATACACATAAACGATATATATACATCAAATTTCAATTAGAACATGGTGAATCTATCTAATGTACATTCATCCCATAAACCTTCATAAGGCGTATCTATGATTTTAAACATATAATCAACCTTGGATTTATTAACCCATAATGGTACATAGAAAACCTAAACTATCCTAATTTAAATTATAAGATTAGGTTCCATAGGGAAGTTCCTCAAAATATTTCATATCATATTGTTACGTAATCTATGTTTTTCTAAATATAGTTTCTAGGGTTTGTACTAAAATGGATCAAATTCTAATGGTTAAGACCTCAATCCTAACAGCATAGAGTAAGTTGTTACTTTTTTATGTCAGCACTAGATACAATCAATCTAATCTAAACAAACCAAATAGTTTATTAGTCTTGGTAAACTAGTTACATAATTGAATATCACATTAAATATTTAAAAATAAAATACATAACAGAGTGAATGTAAATATTCTAATTCCATGAGCTCAATTAAATATTCATTCTTCATATCCTAGGGAATGTAAAAAATTAAGGGTGAACATATATGATCATTAAGGAATACATATAATACAAGATATAATGAGTAAATATAGAATAATCAATATGGAAAGGTAATATATAAAAGACATGTGTAATTTAATCAAAAACTTGAACAAAAAAGAATAATATGGAAGGAATAAATAAGGATCAAATAATGACATATAACTAATTACATGATCTTGAAATTTATCCAAGGACATCAAAAGAATTCAAATAATCACATAGATATCAATAACTAATCTCATTATGATGGAATGCATAATGTAGGATATATTAAACATACATTCTCAGCCACATTTCAATACATCATACAAAGAATTGTAATGTCTCGACCAAATACTCAATCTAGTTTATCTCATGAGACCATCTAATCCTTTGATGATCTATATAGAGCCTCTCCCATTACATACTAAGTACAATGGATTAACTATATGAAAGTGCAGAATAATAATTCAATACATAATAAACATAATCATTCATATTGAAAAACTAGCTTAAGAAATGTTCATAATTCCCCCAAATCAATCTTATCATAAACCTTATATGGAAATAATAATGATCAAGTATTGGAAACATATATTCAGTGGATCATAATTAAAATAAATTGTTGACATTGATGAATAGAAATACCATAAGTGGATCATTCAAAACAGTATTAACGAAAATACCTTTTTCACATTGAAAAACAAATTTAAAATCAAAAAAATTATAGAATATTATGTCATGACCCATCCTCGGGGCCCATGCCATTACTACCCCAAGCACGCCTTCCATAGGACATGGCCTAGCGATTGGCACCAATTGGGAATCCCTGATAAAAAGGGAAGGAATTGCCTTTAAACCAATATCACATGTAGTATGAACACAAGAAGTAGAAGCAACAAGTACTAATATAGAGAAGAAAGGTCTGCTGAATGTAATAGGTCTAGTATGCAATCCCAACTGAACAACAAGTACAAGTACAAGTTAAAAAGGTAAAATGGCTCCTGGAACATCCACTGGGGAATCCTACCTGAAGGGTAGGTACAGATATCGACCAACTCGTCCCTATGGTGCGTCCCTTCTAGTCCAGCTCTGAGCAGCCACCCATCTGTCACCCTCAACCTCGATCACTACTGACCATAGTCTGCACAGAACACATCAAGGTGAGGGTGAATCCCGTGTAGGAGTGAGTATAATAATACTCAGTAGGGGGACCAATACCACCAAAGGTATCCCACAACTCACTATGGATAAGACACATTAGTAATATACAATCACAAAGTATCAACCAACCTTACTTAGGTATATGCTCATACATATACCAAAGTTACCAATCACACACCAGCTCCAACTCTTGAGCACAACCATATTCCACTCCACAAGTGTAGAAATACTCCATTAAGAAAGTACAACACAGGGTGTAACCCATAGGTACAACTCACAGAAGAAAGCCACGTGGGATTCACCCCAACACATCAACGAAGAAACAACCATGAAGAAACATCCACCCTCACATATGTATATGCCCATACATATACCTAAGTCATCATGAGTACACATATCATACATGAGGTAAACATGATTGTAAGGACTCAGCTCACACTAGATATACACAACTTAAAATAGAGTAAGAGATGATTAGATGTAGCCATTGAATCATCTTTCACAATCGAACGAAAGATATCAATAGAAACCTAAAACAGCATTCTGTCGAAGTGGTCAATCCTAAATGGAATCTTGGTAAAAAAATCATCATTGTCGAACCCTTGGAGGATCCAGATCTAGTCTCATCACTGTCGAACCCACGGAGGATCCAGGTCCAGTCTCGTCGCTGTCGAACCCACGGAGGATCCAGCTTCAGTCTCGTCACTATCAAACCCATGGAGGATTCAGGTCTAGTATCATCCCTATTGAACCCACAGAGGATCTAGGTCCAGTCTCATCACTGTCGAACCCACAGATGATCTAGGTCCAGCCTCATCACTGTCGAACCCACGGAGGATCCAGGTTTAGTATCGTCAATGTCGGCCATAGGGTTCCCGTACATAGCACTCTCGATTCTGGGAGGGTCTGATCCTCGAGCCAAGTGTCGATACATCAACTACCACTAAGTATCTAGTTGATGCATCCCTTATTTATTTCTCATCATAAGGAACCCAACGTGAAAGACGGTGCATCAATTGGACGCCCGATCTATGAGTTATTGGTATTTCTGTTCCAGGGGACCGGTTATTTTTTATGTTCAATCAACCCAACTGTACCCCAACTATGTCCAAACATCAAGTAGAGTATTCCAATAATACCATCTCATTCTATGATTTCCATCGCTCTAGACGATTCTTCAGTCAGGAACCCGTAGCCAAAGATACGGACGAAAATGTAATTTCTGGTTAAATGGGTTCAGACTGGGTCCGACCCGGTCCACGAGTCTGACCTGGTCCGATGGGGCAGCCCTAAACAGTGGTGGCCCGGCCGAGGGGGCTACCTGGCCCAGCTGGCTTCCCCGCATAGCCCGGTCAACCGGGCCGCATGGCTCGGAGAGCCGGCCGGCCTGCGTGGCCTGGCCTGCCGAAATACGTGGCATGGCTGGCCGGCCCGGGTGGCCAGGCGGGCCATGCCGTGGGAGGGGGTGGCACGCCCCCTGCTTCCAATATGAAATGCCCGGCACATGGAACTTGACTGGTATTCGCGGGACCACAATGGTCCCGCCTGAGCGCGCATCGGCGGCCGGCTCAGCTGACCGTCCTCCTCATACCACTACGGCCTATGGTCGCGGCTCTTCCCTCTGGTGTGGTGTGACGACGTCGCAACCAACTTTTCTGACCGTCATGGTCCTTCTGGCCGCGACTACTTCTTCCGGCGTGGTGCGATGGCACTGCGCCCCTCTGGCACCACCGCGGACCACCTGGCCGTGGCACGGTCCTCTGTATGGCAAGATGGCACTATGCTCCACCAGCAGCCTGGTGGTCCTTGCACCGCCGACTTCATTCATGAACGGCTTGTTTCCAGTCACCGTATATATCACCGCAGCCCATTGGCCGTGGCCCGTTCCTCTAGCGGTGTCGTTGCACAACCACTTTTAACATCAAGAGAAGATAAATGGAGGGGGTCGATCCAGGTTCGTGTGGCCCGCACCCTCCGCGCTATGATGATAAATAGAAGGAAAAACTCAATCCACAATTTGAATGATAAAGAATGAAGAGAAAAACTGAAACCCCTACCTCAAGTTCGGTGGTCGATGATGGAGTCGCAGAGGGCAGATATCATTCAGTTAATGTCGGAGGATGAAGAGCTCGGAGAAGAAGAGTCCAGATAACGTCATTGGTGTTCTTCATGGGCGGCGATGCTTCCACTTCATTCCCCAGTTGAAGAGGGAAGAAGATGTCTGAGGAGGATTCCAATGAAAAAGTGGAAGAAGGGAGGATATCGCCTATGTTCTTCACGTTCTTCGTTGGAGTGGATATGTTTCTCTAAGAGCCCTTTCTCTCCCAAGATTGCACCAACCAAGAAATAAAAGATTCCCAACCAAGATGAATTAATTGATCGCCTATTATGTCATTTGTTGGCAGAAATTCAAAATGTTTTAATTAATTAATTAAAGAGTTCAATTAATTAATTTTGTGGGGTGGAACACCTAATTAGTGGGGGAAGTTCAAGGGTTTCCCCCACTTTATAGAGAGTTACATGGGTTCAAAGCCTGTGTTGTCCCCCAGACAAATATCCTCCCAAGGGAGGTTATGTGCTGGTGGGCCCCACCACCATAACCTCTCATGGGAGGTTATGGTGTGGTGGCCCCCACCACTAACCTCCACTTAGAGGTTTTAGCCACCAAAGAAATAAAAATATGTTACACTTATTTTAATTTAATTTTATTTAAAATCACCAAAACTTTTCTTTCATTATCATTAGAACACAATTGCGGTGAAGGTCTCACTAAGCAATCACTGACGCTATGAGATCAACGGTTCCCTCAGATTTCAATTTCGAGCACCGGTTCAAAAGTTATAAATTATCGCTCATACTTTTACTGAACGTACCCAAATAAAACATCAGAAATTGATTCCGGGCACACCAAGCCTCGGAAGTAAGCGCTGTTAGAAACTGCGGACGCATAAAATTCCGATGAATTAAAAAAAAATCCACAGAATTTCCGGGTCTTTACATATTAGGAAAATCATTTTATTTTAAAATAATCATACAAATGTTAAATTGACGGTTTAATTAATTGATCATTTTTGATGGTGGTAAATCATGTTCATACAACATAAGTTAAAAAATAACATTCATTTCATTCATTGGCTAGAAAATCTAAAATGTACCTTATTCAGAAAAGGAAGGAAGATTAAATTTAAAACATTTAGTAAAAGTGAAATATGGGTAAATTTTTTTTTAATAAATAATTGGATAATATTATAATATTCTATAAAAAATTTATTGAAAATATGGATATGGAAATAAAATATTCCCAGTCACGTATAAAAACAAATTTGGTTTTCTTTAAAATAAAGTTTCTGTATCTTATGTTCTTAAAGTGTCACATTTATGTTATTTTCTCTAGTATTTTTCTATTTTATTTTGGTATATATTTCCTCTTTGGTTTTCCCATGAAATTTTTGAATAAAATGGATGTTTGGGGGAAGTAAGGCCCATGAAAAATGTTTACACATAGTTAGTAGTAATTGTGTGCAAGCCTAGTAAACCATTCAGTGGGAGATAGTACCTACCACACGGATTCCACCTGGCAATGCTCTACTTCCATGGTAACCATGTGAGATTTTTTTTCAGACAGAAAGGTCCACACTGTTAAAGCATGGTTACTGTATGGTTTCCCTAACAATGCGGACTCAACGTGCGGATATTCCATCATATTAAAATTTTTCCATTTTGCACACTCATATCGGGTTTAACCTCCAAAACACCCCATTTTAATCATTTATTAGGTGCTTCTATCCTTGATCTGCCTAACCCTTATTCAACCTTTCTTGGAACTTTAATTTTCTTATAGATTTGGTGTGATTTCTCCTCAGTTTCTCTAGTAAGCCATTTTTTCCTCTTCTAATCTCTCTCTATACTAGGGTTGTCTCTCTTCATTTAGGGGTTTATTTTTTCTCCATAACTAGGGTTCTGATTTTAGGGTTTAATCATGATCTTTTGTAGTCTATCTCTTCATTTAGGGCTCGATCTTAATTCCTCATTGTGTTATTATAGTGGGGGGGGGGAGGTTTATACTGGATTTTGGTGTTTTCCACACCAATGTTATGTGATTCCATGCTTAAATGTTACTAGATGAAATTATTTGGCTTTTGGTGTTCCTTAAAATGTTTTATGAATTATTAGTGTAGTTTTGGAAGAGATTTCACAGACAATAGATTTTAGAAATGAAATTTCAGGTGTAATTGGTATTTTTTTAAGTGAGGCATTGGTAAGTGAAATTGAAAAGTTTTATAAATTGTGTAAATGTTTTGTTATGTTTTTTTAGGAATTTAAATCATGGTTGGAACGTTTTTGGTGTGAGTTTGATTTTTTTGATAGTGGTTTTGGGTTTGAAAAGTGTAGTTTCAGGGTGTGTAATGCATTTTGGTGAATGTGTCTGTGAATGTAGTATATTTTGTGGCATGTGAAAATTTATTGAGCATTAATGGAAGAATGGGTAGTTAGGAGGGTAGAGATGGACAAGTTTGATAGAGATATTGAACTGTCTATGTCTAGGTTTCGCATAGAGGCATTGATGATGACAACACTAACTAAACATTAATTATAATTGGAGACCACCAGAATATTGGATGCTTCCCCTCTCTAGTGGATCGTGTATGAGAATATGGATCGTTGTTATTACTATACCACTTCATACTGAGACATGCAGTTTTAGGATCCTATGTTCTAGGTAATCCCCATAGGGACTCTCCCAGGTTAGTTCCCTTTGACTATAATGTGATCATTATCGACATATGGTGTGGATTTTTGTTATTCCAAGGGAGAAGGTGTTATCTCTTAAAATTGTGTTCCTTTAATAGCTACATTAAATTAAAATTGTTTCCCTTTAAAAATTATTTTAGGACTTCCTTTCATTTGATAAACCTGTAATTTTATATTTTATCTAGTGTTTAGAGCATGGAATATTTTTGTGTAGAATCCTTTTGGGAAATAGCACACACCCAACATGCACCTTGGGTGTAAGCATACTTAGTCATGTTTGATATAGGTAAAGGTAAAGATTTTTTTGATTCTGATCCGGATGATAGTGATCTTCTTGGATGGTGTTGTGGATTTAACTTTTAGGAGATACACCCCTTCCATATTGGTAGTCTTGGATTTTTTTTGTTTCCATTTTTATTATATCCCTCTTTTGGTTTTCTGTAAACTTGTAGACTTGAATCTAAAACCTTGTAAAGAATTGCATGGATTGGTTTTATAGCTTTTGTTTTCATTATATTTATAATTTTTTAATATTATTATTTTCATGTAATTTGCTTCCACTCACATGTATTGATACCTGGAACTTGGGATAACCCATGGGGATTAGGAATTCCCTTCGGTCTTTATCCTAAACCGGTTAGGTCTCTGGGTCCGATAGAGACTTGTCTTGGTACATGAAAATCATGTATTAGAGTTGGTTTTAGATAGTTGGGTCAGTTGAGTTGGGATGAATTGGTTAGACAAGAGCTTGGACTCTCAGGGTTCAGAGTTTTGGTTTTGAGTAGGGTGTTTGTCTAGTACACATCGTTACAGACCTCGAGTCGCTATGGGGAGTTGGGATGTTGGTTTGGCTTCTCCACTAGGTGGGGATGTTCAGGCTGTAGACTATATGTGGAAACTATATGGGGTGAATTGGTTTGGTCATTGAGTTTCTTTGGAATGTTTGATTTATCGGTTTTTTGTGGATAGCTGACAATTTTTATATCTATTGCATTATTGATATTCCCATGTGACTGTTACCTTTTAAATGAACAGTCATCCCTAGAAGGATCCCCTGCAACCACAGGAGGACATTGGATAGAGTGATCCCCTTTCACTTTATCGAAATCTAGTATAAGCTATAGTTATACCTACTCAGGCTCTTGGACATGGAGTGGGTCCTTTTTTCTCTAGTTATGGAATACGACCCGAGATCCCATAAGGACCAAGCCTGAGATTTCTTGAAGTATGTACCTCCTTCTTTTTGAGGTAGATCAAAGCCTAGGGAAGCAGAGGAGTGGATCGAGAAGATAGATAGTATGTTTGAGTTATTGTACACCCCAGAAGAGGTTATGGTGAAGTGTTATTCATTAATACTATAGGTTCCCAATCGAACGTGGTGGGAATTAGTGATTCAATCTGTGAAGCATGATGAGATAAACTGGAAATACATCGAGGCGGTCTTTAATGACGAATACTACTCTGAGGACTTAGCATATACAAGATCCCGAGTGTTCATGGACCTTGTCTAGGGGACCAATCAGGGATGGAGTATGCCAACTATTTTTTTTGAGTTTTGGTATTCTCCTGAGATAGTCTCTAATAAACAGATGAGGTCTTAGAGGTTTGATAATGGTTTTCTACTAGATATCTATTCTCATGTCTCCTTGTTCAAGATTAAGACTTATATTTAAGTGTTTGATCGATCTTGTATGGTGGA
This sequence comes from Viscum album, assembly GCA_963277665.1. Taxonomy (NCBI): domain Eukaryota; kingdom Viridiplantae; phylum Streptophyta; class Magnoliopsida; order Santalales; family Viscaceae; genus Viscum; species Viscum album. The sequence continues at coordinate 104,580,614 of OY728160.1, read as the reverse complement.
GAATGGTCATAAGGGTAGTTCAATTACCAATGGGGCTATTTCGGTGATGGGTAGTGGAAGTTCATCAAAAAAGAAGAGTAAACATGAAAAGAAAGGGAAGAAGGGTGGTGGTAGCTCATGCAGTCCTTCCATGTTGCCTTCTTATATGGCATCTAATTCCAGTTATATCATGTGCCACCAATACCAGATGGGGTGAAACAATTGACCTTATTGTATGTCTCCTCCCAAAGATACTCATCAATGTGATGTTTTGGGTAACCTGTAGCAATTTTGCAGAGCTACATGTTCCTATTCGGGAGGTACATGATCAGTGTCTTCTAGCGGAATGACAGCTTAGTCAGAACCATCTAAGATGGTGGGATACAGTTTGGGTGTTGAGGTGGAAATACCAGGTCTTCTTCTAGTTATATATATCTCTTGGAAGATCCCCAAGACATTGGTTGTGGTCAGACCTAGACTAATACCAAGGACCTTCATGCTATGGAGCAGTCTTCAGTGGGATATGATGCATGGCCATCAACGGATGGAGGTACTACTTCTGGTTGCATCTCCCTTAGCCATAGTTTTATTTGATACTAGTTTTTTTAATATTATATCTACTCATCTCATGGAAATTTTTTTTATCTGATATATTTCTTGGCCATTGATATGGATTTGGTGATTCCATTGGGAAAGAAGAAAGAACAGGGTCTTAGGTGCCTGTATGTGTGTATTTTATGTGTCATGGGTGGAAATAAAATGGGATTTCATGGTCCTAGATATGGACTTTGTTTAGGTGATCCTTGGAAGGGAATGGATGGTTCATTTAAAAGAACTCATATATTTTTATTTATAGTGGATTAGTTTCATTGCACCAGAAGGAAGTGATCAGGTTTTCCTCAGAGAATGGGATCTTTGGTTAGGATGTGTCAGAACTCCACTCTCGGATATGTGTAATCATTCTTTTCAATTATCATTGCTCATTCTCGAGGATGGTGGTGTTTATATTGAGGTTGGATTACCTCATATGATTAATGAATTCTCAAAGGTATTCCAGGATGATTTATCATGCATTTTAATAGAGCGGGACATAGAGTTCTCGATCGAATTAAACTGCGAACACAAAAAATACAGCTTCCCCTATATCGCATGGCCCCCACTGAATTGATGTAACTAAATATACATCTAGATTATTTGGAATCCAAAGGGTTTATTTGACCGAGTGTCTCTCCTTCGGTTGGTCCTATTTTTTTCAAAAAAAAGACTGATGGATCTGTCTGGTTGTGTATCGACTACCTGATGTTATATAAGCTAGCCATCAATAATAAATACCCTTTTCCCTAGATTGAGGACATTTTTAATCAGCTAAAGTGGGAAAAGTGGTTTTCCAAAATAGATTTTCATAGATTACCACCAGTTCAGGGTAAAGGAGGCGAATATCTCAAAAACAACATTCTGAAGTAGGTATGACCACTTCGAGTATGCGTTCTTGCCTTTCAAATTGAAAAATGCTCTAACAGTATTTATGGAGCTTAGTAATATTGTGTTCTACTTTTACCTTGACTCATTTTTTGTGTTATTTTTGGATAATTTCCCAGTCTACTCTCAATCTGAAGAAGAACATTATCATCATTTGGAGATTGTGTTGGGAACATTACGGGACCATTGCCTTAATGATATGTTCTCAAATTGCATTTTATGGATAAGTATGTTAACTTTATAGGACATGTAATCCTTGGTAAATGGGATTCAATGGACCATTAAAATTTCAGTGTTTTTATTTCATTAGGATAGCTAAAGAATGTTTTTGTGATCAGGACATTCCTGGTCCTAGACGGTTACTACAGACGGTTTGTTCAGGATTTCTCTGGGGTTGCTTCTCCCATGATCATGCTCACTTGCAAAGGGGTGAAGTTTTAATGGAGCTCATAATTTTAAGAATATTTTGAGAATATGAAGGGGTGGTTAACTATCATGCATGTGTTCATCATTCCAGAATTCGGAAATGGGTATATTGTTTATTTTTATTCTTTAGTTATTGGTCTCGGGTGTGTACTTATTCAGGAAGATCACATGGTGGCATATGGTTATCACCAACTCTGACCACATGATAAGAACTACCCAACCCACAACTTGGAGTTATTAATGGTGATGAATGATTTTAAGATAAGGTGTCACCACCTATTTTGGGAGAAGTTTATGGTCTACTAAGACAATATGTGGTTGGATAACATATTGTCTCAAAAGGATCTCATTCTGAGGTAGCGTCATTGGATTGAGTATTTAAAGGGTTTTGAATTTAATATCATATATACCCTGGAAAGGGTAACATTGTGGATGATGCGTTAAGTAGGAATGTGTCATTATAGGAATTGAGAAAGTCCAATGATGAGTGGACTTTGATGTGGCACTTTTCCCAGATGCACATAGAGACAAGGGAGAATAGTATAGGGGCATTTCTAGGGAGTGTGTAGTCAACTCCATCTTTTTTGTAGCTAGTTCAGAAGGATAATCCTGGTGATGCGTTGTTTCTGTATTATATTTAGTTTCTTCATATTTGGGAGATTTCCTATGATTGGTCATTGTCTCCTGAGAGAATGTTGTGTTTCAAGGGATTGATTGTGATGCCTTTATCTTTAAGTAAGGTGGTGATGCAGGATAGCCACCAGTCTCAGTAGACCATTCATCTTGGTGATACCATGATGTATTATAACTTGCTTCAGTAGTTCTAGTGTCTATGTATGAGATGGAATACAGATGAATTCGTATCAAGAATCTATAGTTTTTAGCAGGTGAAACTATAACATCAAAGGACCTCTAGATTTCTCTAATAGTTAACCATTCCTACCTAGAAGTGGTATGAGGTCACCATGGATTTTGTTATTGTCTTACCTTGTACACCCTGAGGAGGGAATATTATTTGGGTCATCATTCACCATTTGACAAAATCATTCTACTTCATTCCAATCAGAGATATAGCGAAGGCAGATGAGCTAGGATGGTTGTATAATTAAGAAGTGGTCAGGCTTTATGGTGTTTAATCCTCGATTTTCTCTGATATAGACCCTAGATTTACCTATCAGTTATTGTAAGTCCTTCAAAGGGAACTCGGGTCACCGATTAATATGACCACGGAATACAATCCTCAAACTGATGGTTAGAGAGAGTGGGAAAATCATATTCTGGAAGAAATGCTTTGTGCATGCATCTTAGATTTTGGTGGTTTGTGGGATATACACTTTGGATTGGTTTAATTTGATTATAATAAAAGTTACCAATACACTATCCAAATGGTTCTCGTTGAAGTTCCCTATAGTCATCCTTTTCGATCTCCTCTGGGATGGGATGAGGTAGGTGATACCTCATATTTGGGATCGATCCTTGTGCTAGAGACATCTGAGAAATTCATGCTGATCAGGAAGTTGTTATTGACATCTTAGAGTCACCAGAAATCTAATGCCGATTAGAGGATTAGAGACCAAGTGTTCAATGTGGGTGACTGGGTTTTCTTGAAAGTGGCCCCACAATTGGGACATCGACGCTTTGGGAAGCAAGGTAAGCTAACGTCGATGTATGTCGTACCCTTCAAAATCACTGAGCGAATTGGAAAGGTGGGATACCGGATAGATTTTACCTCTTAGAAAACATTAATCCTCAATGTGTTTCATGTCTCTAACCTAATGATGTTTATCCCAAACCCTTATCATTTTCTAAATTGGAAATAGTTGGAAATAGAGCCCAATTTATCAGTGTTTGAACAACCGGTTCGAATTGTGGACTCCCAATAGAAAGTGATTTTTGGGAATTTCATTCTTCTGATCTCTTTCCCTTGGTATCATGGGGATGATATGCATAAAAAATGGGAGAAGAAGTATTAGATTGAGAAAGAGTGCCTATTTTTGTATTCTAATCAAGATTCGGCTGGACATTCTGAGGGAGGAATGTTTTCATGGTGTGTAGAAATATCACATCCATGTCCTCTTATTCATGTATTTTTCTATTTTATTATTGACTATATTTTCTCCTTGTGTTTCCCTTGAATTTTTGTAAGGAAATGGATTTTTTTGGGAAAGCATTCCCAAGTGCATGGTTTGCGCATGGTTAGTAGTAAATATGCACCACCCTAGGACAAGAAGTAGTATGAGATAGTACCTACCATGTGGCTTCTTCATGGTCGTGCTCCACTTACAATTTAAACATGTGGGGTTTTATGTTTGGATAGAAATTAACACATGTTTATCATGCAGTTTCCCTAACCATGTGGACTAATAGTGCAGATCTACTTGCACATTAAAATATTTTCCTATTTTACTCTCCTCTCGAGTTTAACTACAATAACAACCAATTTTTCTCTTGAATAGTTTTTCTCTCATAGGAACACCTCACCCTCATTCAATATCCATTAGATCATCCATTTTGTTCCATATTTAGGGCAATTTATTCTCGATTTCTCAGGTAAGCCTTTTTCCTTCTCCTAATCTCTTTATATCCTAGGGTTTTCTCTCTTTTTAAAGGGGTTTGTTTTTCTACATCCCAAGGGTTCTTATTTATGGTTTGTGTCTTGTTATTTTTGGATTGATCTCCTGATTTAGGTCTCAATATTACTTCCTTGTGGTGTGGTTAAGGTGTGTTGGGAGTTTCACATTAGATTTTGGGGTTTTCCACACCAAAGGTAGGTGATTCCATGATTAAACGTTTTTTGATGAAATTATCAGGGTTTTTTAAGTTTCATAGCATGTTTTTTGAATTATGAATATATTTTTTGATGATTTTTATATGAAATTGACTTTAGAATGGAATTTTCATTTGAAATTTGTGTATTTTTCAAGTGAGGACTTGTTTTGTGCATTTGAAATTTTTTATAAATTGAGTAAATGTTTTATTAAGTTGTCTTTAGAATGTAAATCATGGTTGGAAAGGTTTTTGGTTGAGTTTAGTATTTCAAAAAAGTTTTTGGATGTGAAAATTGTTGTTTTGGTGTGTGTAATGACTTGTTGGGATTTTTTGTGTGAATGTGGTGTATTTTTTAACATTTGAAAAATTGATTGAGCACTAAGGTAAACCTGGGTAGCTATGAAGGGGCACTAGGACTAGTGGATCATGCACAAGAACAAGGATTTTTGTGGCTCTTATATCTCTTTACACCAAAATATGATATTCTAGGGTCCTATGTGCTAGCAAATACCCATAGGGCCTCTCCTGTGTTGGTTCTCTTGGAATATGATGTGCTCGTCATCAGCATACAGTTTGGCTTTGGGTTATTCGAATGTTAAAGGTTTTTTCTTTTAAAATTGCATTCCTTTATAAGTTGATTTTCATTAAAAATGTTTTACTTTAAAAAATATCACTTCCGTTCATTTTTTAAAATTATATGTTTATTGTTCATCTATCTTTTAGAGCATGGACTCTTTTTTTGGTGTAATTCTACTATGAAATAGACCACCCTCTTCTTAAACCAAGGGGTGTAATCATACTTGGTAATGTTTGATATAGGTAATGATAATGTTTTGGTGATGGTGGTTTGGGATGTTATTCATATTCCTTGACGTTTTTGGGGAGAGTCTTGTGGGAGAAAAACCCCTTTCCCAATGGTGGTCTTAGGATGGTTTTTTATTCCATTTTTTTATCCCTCTTTTTTTGTATAAACTTGTATACTTGAATCTAAAACCTTGTAAAGGCTGGTTTGGTTTTGTTTTCAAACATTGGTTTACATGATATTACTAGTTTTTTAATATTTTTATATTTTGTCAAATCATTCGTGATCACTTTTATTGATACTTGGGAACTTGTTCCAACTTGTGGGGATCAGGAACACCCTTCAAGTATTTCTACGAACCGGGTCAGGTGGTGGGTTAGATAGACACCCATCTTGGTTCGTGACATAAAGAGTGTAAAATGAAAAAAATAGTTTCCATATATTACCTTATAATAAGAAAATATATTCTGCATGTTATATAAATATATATCATCTAATTAACCAAAAACAGACTTAAACATAAATAATACAGAAAATGAAGAGATTGTGAAATAAACCATTACATCTTTTGTATTTTTCAACCATAATCCCCATGAATGAATAATTTAAAATGGAACAATAATTACTTATAATAAGAAACATTCAAGATATAACTATTCAATGGAATCATATACACAACAAAAAATAAATAAGTAGTGAGTATGGCATATCTCTCACAAAATTAAAAGTTAGACGAGAAACCCTTACCCTAGTTCTGAGTTCATTTATACATGTTAAAAACTATTGTAGAATAAATATAGATTAATTATAAATCTATTACAGAACCATAATCATATATAATATACCGTATATAATTTACTTATAACCTTTTACCCCTCTTTTATTAATAATTATTTATGAAAATCACTATTTCAGTTGATAGCTGCTTCCTATTACATGTATGTTTTAGTTTGATAGTGTTTTTTCTTGTCATTTCATCATGGATATACAATACCTATAATTTTAGTCATTATATTAATATCATATATGTGTATTTTATATATTTATTAAGGTTCATTCATAAAATTTAGATGCAAAAAAATTATTTACACCATTCATGGAGATGGTAGGTTGTATTTACACATGCACATTCTTTTCCCATTTCAATGGAATGAAATAAAATAAAAATAATAATAATTAAAAAATCTATAATAAATATTATATCATATACATAATTTATGTTAATCAAATATATCTTTATTATAATCCAAATAAATAAATAATTAAAAACAAAATGCATCGTTTTGTCGAAGTGGAATTCCACACGTATGCATAAGCAATATTATTATCTTCCAATGGTTTGGAATATATGATATTAGATATAATATGAAAATTAAATTTTTTTAATTATTTCATAAATATCATATATAATCATTAAACCCATCTTTATAACCAGGCCTGAATTACAGTGATGAAAAATGAACTGAATCACTATGTTGATATGGTAAGTTGTATGTACACATGAGCCATACTTTCACTTTCCATTTGATAAAAATATGGTCAAATCATAATAACATTTCATTATAGTTTTGATACTGATGTAAATATTTTATTAATAATATATCATATTTATATGATGTAAAAAATAATTAAAAATAAAGTGATTGGTTAAGTAGATTACTTATTTTTAAAAAAACTCCTTTAGATCTTCCCTTAAAAGATTAGGGTTTGCACTTTTGGAATAAAATAACATATATAATGTGGTTTTTGGAGTGTAAAAGTTAATTTGGAATGTTTTTTATTATTTATAGGGATCATGTGGTGTGGTTATGTGAAGGAATGTGTTTTTTTTATAATGGAGGGAAAGGACACACATTGAATTGTTAAAAAGATTAAAATATTGAAAAAACCATTCTCGTGAAAAATGATTCCAAATGGAAATATATTCAAATATAAGCTTTTATATGGTTAAATTATTATCAAATAAATAATATTTGTACAATTTTTTGTTATATTTGTTCCCTAATATTTTATTTTTAACCCCCCTATTAATTCTTTTCACAATTACTGTAATACTAAAAATTCATACTATTTAAGGTTAAAGAATGTTAACAAAAAGGAAAAAACAACCCATAAATAGAACATGATTGATTTTTTCAACCATATATCATTAATTTTTCTTAATTTAATATTTTATCAGTTTTAAATTATTTCATAAAATATTATTTATTATAAAATGTTTTTACTGTCATTTATAACACGATTCAATAAATATGAATTTAAATATATCATGAAAAATATGTAATTTGAACATAATACATTAAAAAATTATTAACATAACATATATATCTATAATGTTCTGGAAAACATAAATTCATATAAATTATATCACTTTTAATAATTGTTATATATTTAATTTTATTATTTGAAGAAATAAAAAAATATTATATTAGTGTTGTGAATGAATTTTAGGTAATTATTTAATCCCTAAAAAATATAAATAAATTTAAATGAGGGTTATAATTTCATTATTCAAAAAATTAACATTAATACTCATTAACTTATAGATTTATTCTCTATGTGTTCACATAAGAGATATTTAAAACCAAGATACTGATATTCTGTAACATTTATTGATATTAATATAATATAGGTCATTTTAATAGAAAAGTGTGTAGTAAAAAATCCATTACAAGAGTAAAGTTTTAAGGTTTAAATTTATTTCATATAATAATAATTATGAAGAAAATACAATCCCTTATCACTTATCTTTGTCCTAAATTAACAAGAATTACCCTTTACTAATATAATAATTTTTACCATAGTTACTATTCATATTGAAAAAAAGGGGACTGCTTACCAAATTTTATCCTATTTATAAATAAAAAATCCATTTTTCACAAATAAATTTCTTTAATTCATAGTAATTAATTTAAAACTATAACACAAAACTCCATGAAAATAGTTTTTCAGAAAAAATGTGGTTTATATATTTTAAGGTTTTTATACCGAATTCAATCATAAAATGTATTCTATAAACATAATTGGATAATTAATAATATATTATAAAAAAAATTTAGTTTTATATTATTTCAAAATAAATTATAACCTTGTAAATTCTTGATAAAAAATTATTTTTTTAAATAAAATTGGTATTTTTTAATATTAAATGGAAATTCTATTTTTTCATAAAAATATAAATAGTTAACCCTTTAATAACTTTGATATGAGGATTTAGAAAATTATATTATTTTATGAATTACAATTTATAAAATTTAAATAAATTAATTTTAATTTTTTCCCAGAAAAGAAATAAATTTTTTTTTCGAAGAAAACAAATTTCATAAGCATAAAATAAGATTACTATAAATTGAATAATTATTTCATATCAATTAATTAATGAGTTTTTATTAATTAGGTCATATATATATATTTCATATTTCAGTTAATACAATCCATTCTGTTTAATTCAATGGCTAGAATATAGTGGTATTAATTAAATAATAATATTTTTTGGTTCGATTTAGCTCAATGTTGCATGTCATCTACACTGCGAAACAAAGTGTTATTTTAAAATATGAGGGTGATATAGTGAAATAATACACAGCATATAACTTGTCTTAGTATAACCTTGGAATATATTATGAATGTATTGATGGATTTTACCATTGTTATTATGGAGGTGATTAACTAAATTTATGAGTGGTTATTCTCCTTAGTTCTTAATAGATGTTTTTTCTTAATTGATCTCAGTGGTCAAGAAGGTTGATAGTCCATCCAATTTTTATATTGGTTACTAAGGTTATATTATAGGAATTTTTTCCCTAGTTGTGATGATTATTAGAGTAATTCATGATTATTGGGAGATAGTGCAGTGGGTTCACCTAATTATTTAAAAAACATTATTCTAATTTGATATAGAGTTACTGGGTATATATCCTATATGGAAGGGTTATACTTAATAAAAAACCCAAAACATGGAGATGATATTTAGGATTCACTCACTGATCATTATATAACCTAAATGGGGAGATGGAATCTTGGATGAACAGAGGAATTTTGATCAAATTATGTCATTGTTATTTTATTTTAGTGGATGTGCATATTGAATGATTTGACTAGAGAGGTTTTATAATCAGTCTAATTATTCTCTTCCCCATGGAAATTCAAACATGTAATTAAGGTAGACATGGCTCTAGGTGAGATAATGGGTGTAAAATGGGGATGTTAACTATATATAACCAACCCAATAAACAACGGTAGAACGTCCCTATCCTTGTTAGCCAGAATAACTCTAAGATAGAGGGCATCTGAATACCTCAATCAATCATGTCTTTATACTAGAAATTATTTACTAGAAAAAAGTGTCTAATAAATCATATGGGGACAATATACTTTATTGTATCATAAAAAATTATAAAAATTAGTGAAAATATATCCATCATGGGAAACACATCATATTATAAAATATGGAAATATAGTATATAGAGTGCCATACTAATAATATTTATATTATATAAATAAATGTACATGTAATTCATAATATTTCACGTTATAACCTGATCGCCTAAACAGTTTATCATACATTTAATGGTAATGCATTGGAATAAAAAAGAATACCTTACATCATCATTGGTAACAACACATACATTTCCTTATATCCCCACTGATCTCTTCAAGATCATTATCTAATACTAGGAATATCACCTAAACCTACATGTCAACCATATATTCTTCTCATTTACCAATGTTTTCATACATGTTTTAATTCAAAACTCATCAAGACACAAATAATATAATCTCAAATAATAGTCTATATATATGTGGATTAATGTACTAAAAGAAAAAAATATGTAAACACTAGATGCTTACACCTTTCACAATGTTTGGGTCTCCATAATCATTAGTAAAGTTGACTTATACATGCTTCAGCCGTCAATTTTTATTTTGATCTCAAAATTTCTTGTGTAATACTCAATTGTTTGAATGAAATCCCTCTATAAAAATATTATATATAACCCAGCAATAATGTCTCATCTCGATAAAATGTCAAAGGATAATGGGAATATCATCTTGTGTCATAATAATTGATTTTCCCTATATATATATAAACTAGTGTTACATCATCTCACCATATCAAAAAAGGAAACCTATAAATATATTCCATTTGAAGGTAGAAATAACATCTCATATATCAACTAATTCCATAAGTTGTATGTATGTCCTCAAAAAAATATCACATCTATAGGTATAGCTTCCATATAAAAACAACACCTATTAGTGAATAGAATCTCATTCATCACAATCTGAGAGAATAGTTTCTTATAAGTGTGGGGTAGTATATCCCACTAATAGAAATACATTATATGGAATAGAATCTTATTAGTAATACATGTTTATTGGAATAAACCCCTTTGGAATTGACATAAGAGTATGAATTTCATCCCCAGTAATAAGTAAAAATTTATACTATTGAATAACACCACCTTAGTGGAAGTATAAAATAATGGGAAATTATCTTCCCTGAAAGGGTAATTAAAAAAAATGCTCATAATGTCACCTGCTATGGAAATATGAACACGTGGATAGTGCATCCCTTTCTATAGAAAATTACATATTCATTGGCATAGTTTCCCAATTAAAGGATGTATCAAATTAAATGAATTCTGTCCCCATTTCCAATGATATTAACAAATAATGGATAAAGAATAGTAAGAAATAACCATACTGAGTAAGTTAGAAATAAATCCCATTTAATTAATAATACAAAGTCTAAATGAAAAATGTATTTCATCTCAAGAACCATCTCATTAAAAACAAGAATATCATCCCATGTAATTGATATGATCAAAATAAATTTTCATGTCATCCATTCTGAAGGCCTCATAAATTTATGGGATTATAATCCCTTGCCTTTGGAAACTTGGAAGTTAATAGGAATATCTCTCTATATATAAGTAAGTCTAAATAATATATAGAAACATAGTCTAAACATTTAAAAGTAAATAATATTATTAAATGTAATCCAATAAAAACAATATTAAATCCCATAAATTAATGAAACTAAAAATATAATAAAACTATATCATTTATATTGGAATAACATCAAACTATATCCATAATGATTCTTTTTTTTCTCACACACCCAATATTTTTCCCATTTCCCAAAAAGGTGTAATCTATATAGACTGTATAATTATGACGGATTCTATCTACCCTTATGTAAATCATTCATGTTAGTGACTATAATATAACTAACATAATCAATCAAAGACTAGTTTTCATGAAATCTCCTTATATGAATTATTTCCCCATATATTCTTATATAAATAATAATATCGCCCAGGAGCCCATGCTTAGTGATACTGATATTCTCCAAACAATACCTCTATAGTTAATATGATCCATAGATAAAAGATGGTTTCTATAATTGTGTTCCCATTCCTATTTACCAAACCCTCTCATAAGTCTTATATTATCATCAGAAGTAATAAAATTAAATTTATAATATTTTAAGGAATTTTAAAAACACAAAAAAGACTCTCTACCCTTTTCCATCATCGTAGACACCACTCAATGATCCTAATAGGGTCAATCCCGCCTGATTACATGTCTTTAAAATTATTTAAATATATTACTAAACATATAAATATTTAATATAAAGGGAAAACTACCTCAAAATTGATTTCCCACTTCTATAGTTGATGCATAGTTTACATTTCCATAACATAACATAATTTCCAATCACTTCACAACTATCATCATGCCTAGGAGTCCATAACTCCACCCAAATAAAATAATTGATTAGAATTAATTTAAAATTAATAATGACCATATTCTCATGACAATATATTATGTATGAATCATTGTACGACCAATCAGGTGACCTCTCATGGATAAAATCTTGAGTAATGTGGAGTGGTTCACTCCTAACACGCACCTGAGTCAATTGCTGAATAAGACCACAATAAGATAAAAAAATTAGTTTTAACTGAATAAAACTATTACTTATAAATAAAAAGTCCTAAATTTAGGTCATTTAAATTATAATTGTGGGAGGGAAATAGAATCAGGAGAGATAAATTGAAGATCTTGCCACTACAAAAGAATCTGCAAGACCAAACCTCTTATAGAATAAAGGATTCGAAGGAAGGGTAAAATAAAGAATTATAAATATACTACCCAATATTTAATTATATTTAACACCTAAAATCTGGATGGGTTAAACATTTATACATCATACTTAAAAAAATAACGAGGGACATTTGTATCATGACACCCTCTATTAAAGGAAAACACCCCTACTGAGGTCACTCTAACAACTGCACATGGGTTCACTGTGGCATGTCCATAAATGACATATTTTCATTTCATATCATAGTGAAACATCAAAAAACAATTTATAGACTATGGAAATCATGAATTTTTAAATCATAACACCTCATATTTCCAAAAAAAAGCACCATAACACATTTTGTTTGGTAAACAAAATCATACAAAACCCTACCTCAAAATATATTGCAAGTTGAAACCTCCCTACCCTAATAATTTTTATCCTTGATAAGTATTCTCATGTATCAATAATGTTATATATTAGTTTATGAGATACACTACACACTCCAATTTCAGATCTCATACTGGTTATTTTTCTTCACACAATACAACAAAACTAGTAGAATAGCCCAAATTCAAATTGCATCTTTCCTCAGCACAAAAAATTATTTTATTCATCTATAAAAAACAATTTTTTAATCCATGTAATTTTCATCATGATCAATATCAAAAAATTATCTAGTTGGTACCTCCCTATTATAACATCATGTGTTTTTTTAGCGAGTGAAAATCCTCAAGGTTTTTTTAATTTTTGGAATTGGTGGGTGTCCAATTTATTTTTGCAACCATAAAAAATTAATTCATAGAGTTTACTTTTCCCAATATATTGTTATGGATGGGTTTAGTGGATTATCTGAAGCCTCATGTTCAAAAGGTTTTTATGTGTGTCCGAGGCTCCAAGACCCAGTTTTGGGAGGTTGCAAGTCTCGTAGCACAATTTGGGGTAAACTGTATGGTCTCTTCCAACTAACAGTATACCCTATTTTTTCCATGGGAGCGGTTTGGTAAAACATGTAGGGTTAGTTTCAAATCTTTACATAGAACTATGAAAATTTTTCATAATTATTTCACATAGCTTGTGCATGTTTTTGGAAAAACATGTGGTAGCTTCCCATGTAGTTTCATATAGGTAGTACCTTCACATTGTAGCCCACAAGGATGCAGAATGTTTTGTAAAACCATGTGATCTAACTATGCGTCCTATTAAAGGGGTAAATTTATGGTATTACACTTCCTCCTATTTATTTTTTATCTCATTTTTCTCCTCCTCGATTGCATGTACTCTAAGTTAGCTCACCCATTTCCTCATCCATTTTATTTTGGTTAAATTCCTTCATCGGTGCTCTGTTCCTCAAGTAGTTTAGTGCATTGGAACTATATCAATAAGGATATACTCAATCATTCTTCTCTTTCTTTTTTCTATCACTTTATGAATGGGTAAATCCATTTGAGCTATTTTTCCTTATTTTTAGGGTGTTTTATGGAATTTATGATTTCTTACAAACCACTTCGAGTATGATATCGATATAGTACATGACTATGTATATGAATCTAAGAAAGGTGGTTCATAAATTTATTCATATATTATTGGATCTTTTTGTAGATCAGGATTTTGGCATGATGTAGGGTTTTTGAGAAAGAAACGTTTTAAATTGGTTAATTGATGTTAAATTAATGGTATGGCCATGTAAAATTTCATTGGGCATAGTTAAATAACATTATATCATGAAAGGTCAAGTTATTGATTGTTGACGACTTGTGTATTTTTGTTGGGAGGGTGGTTTAGCCTAAAGTTTCTCATATTTTTAAACTGAATTTATTATTTAAAATTCAGTTAGTCAAATAAATTAAATTAAAATTTTATATTGATTTAAATTTTTCAATTCAATCATGTTAAATTTAAACATAATTGAAGTGAATTGTTTAATATTTATATGAGTTTGTGTTGTGAACCATTAGATCATGATGGGATTTACCTAAGAGATTAAGGTTTCTTGGCCATTGATATTGAGGTGATATGGTCATCTTTTAGGTCTTCTAATAGACATAATTGAGTGATATTAATCACATTATTTGGAATCTTGAATGTTCGTTTGAGGTATAAATGATATCAAGTTGAAGGCATGGTCGATGATATTTGATGGAATGGCCATAAAATTTGTGTGACATGGTCATAATGGAATGATGTTCTGTTAGGATATGGATTAAATTTTTTTAGGATTTATTCTCACATCTGATGGCCAATGCACTGCATTGAGTTGTGTGCACATTGGTTGACTCAATGATGAGGTGGTTTTGACCAATCTTTGGCTAGAGACCCCCGGTAGTGCAGATTAGGAAATTGTATTAGAGGTACATGTTTTATAAATTCACAAGGAAGGTGAGGATCATTTTGATGATAGCCTTAAGGATATCATATGGGGGTTGAGGCTCACCATATTGAGGCCATTGAGATGGGATATTATCTTAGGATTGAGATCACTGTTCCCTAGTACATTGTAATTTGACCCAACTGTAATTTTTACTTATTGAAATATATCTCTCTACCTCTTGATGTAAAGCTTCGAAATGACTAGTTCATTCAATCAATGGTATGAGAGAATAGAGTTCTATTTATTTTGCATGCCTTCGGGAAGATGGTGACTTGATTTGGGACATGGGTTGTCTGTTTGCACAAGGTTCTATAATAATTATTTAGTGGTCAAACCTAAGGGTTCACCTTTTCTATTCTACTTCAAGGGATTACTTGGGCCATTAGCTATGGGTCCTCTCCACTATAGATATTTCATCATTGTATTAGGTAGTTAAAAGCTTCATGTTGGATATTGAGCACCAAGGAATTATTTTTTAAATGAACTTAATTAGTTTTCTTTGTTTTATTTTTTCATACACTTTATTAAACACTTATGTTGGGTATGACCACTTGGGTGGTATCCTACTGATACACATTCTCAAAACATACATGGTCCCTTCAAGACATGTGTATAATTTCTTCTTTTGCATATAAGTAATGGTTCAGGCTCTGGAGATGGATCTTAGTTTAGTTGGCATGGATGGAAGGGGAACTTGAAGTTCCTTCCTTAATAGTAGTTTATATTTTAGTTTCATATATTATATTTCAACATGCATATATATATATGTGTGTGTGTATTAAGGTCAGTCATGGGAGATAATTTTTCTTATTGATATGAATATCTAGATGTGTATAAATAATTCATCTTAGCTTGGTACAAGTGGTATGTTTGGTTCCTTTGTTTCTTTTTGTTTATTTATTGTTTATACATCCACTATTACCAATTTTAATGAGGTTCCCCCATGGGCGGGTCTGTTTTAATTATATTGAGTCTTTCCTTCTTCTGTATATTATGTATACCTACTTGCACCATTATTATACCTTTCTTTGAGGCTATGGCCTCCCCATTTTTCCTTCTTTACACACTGAATGCTAGTCAGAAAATTTTGGGATTCGAGGAGGTGCGCCTATGTCTAATAGCACTCATCCCAATAATATTGATATGGTTAATAATTAGTTAGGGGACACTAAAAGTACTATTAGAGATGTTCGTGATGATGATTTATTAATAGTGTGTTGTTGGAAAAAAATGAGATCGAGATTTTATTTTCCTTTTCAACTGATCATACTATTAGGGCTATAGTAAACTTTATATTATGATGTTATCCAAATTTGATTAATAGATCATGCTTTCGTGCATGCATCTCCATGTACGAGGTTTGGAACAAGTAACCAAGGGTGTGGATTTCTGTTCTGTTTTTCTCATTTTACTATTGGATTGATTTCCACCAAGATTATTTTAAATTGAAATGTGAATTGTTAAATGTTATGATAGTTCACCTTGTCCAGGTACGACAAAGAATGGGATTTCAAAACATTTCCTAGTGATGAAAGGTGTATTATCTATGTTTGGTTATGATATTATTTAGGAACATTTATGAATATTCATGTGATGTGATATGAAATTCTTTGTGAAATATGATATAATGTTATATATAATTTCTTTGGTTATGCATCATGGGCCTAGATCTTATAAGAGATGGAATGTATTATGAAACGGGGATAAGTTGATCATCGAGTTGGGATATTTGGTCATTAGATTGAGTAATGTTTTTTTAGGATATTCATGGCCCTTGGTACACTTGAAACATGGATCTAATTTGGATGGGTAAGGAGACCTTGAGGTTGAGTTGTGTGGCATGGATTCTATAATGGAGTATAAGGGTAGTGAGAATGCCCTTCCTAGTAATACATTCCCAATATATGCCTATATATATTCTGGTTTTTCTGACCATGTTGATGGTATTCAGTAGGTTGTCATCTAGACAACTCAGATGGAGCATCAGGCAGACAAGGAAAATTTGCCACTAGAGCATGTATAGGTTTAGACCCCTAAGGGTTAGGATGTTTTCATATTGGATTATACTCATGTACAAGATCTAGTGATGATAGGGTATCTATCATATTTGACAACTTTTTGGATGTTTTAGGATGAGTATCTCTAATAGAGCTAGGTATGCATGTTCTGGGTGGTCAAAATGGGTCCTCAGGGAGTTAACACATCAATGAAATATATTACATTGATGTTCTAGTCATAGAATTAACTTATTTTAAAGGGTGAGGATGGCATGCAGGCGGCTAAGAAATGGATCGAGTCGCTAAAATTATTTTCATGAAATATGATATTCTTCTAGTGTGGAGGGTGAAACAGAAAAACCTATATTATTAGAGAACTGACAAAACCATGGTGGGATGTGTGGGTTAATCATTGAAAGAATGAGGGACTATCCTTGAAGTATTTTGAAGTCAGGTTATTCAATCATTTATTCCTAGAGATTCTAACGGTAGAAAGACTCTGGTTTTCATTATCCTTCATCAGGGTGGTCTGTTTATCATGTACTATGCATTGATGTTCACTAAGCTGCCTCACTTTTTACTTAGTATGGTGGGTGATGACACATAAAGGGTGAGTTACTTCAATGATGGTTTAAGAAATTACATTTAGTGTAGGTAGACATCATCAAACTGGACACATTATCGGAGGTTGTGATTGAGGCTCTCTTATTCAAGGGAAAACTGAAGGACATGTCACATTCGAGCAGGGTGATGGCTTCAGGTGATTTCCATGGAAATACATTAAAGAGCATGATGCGAGGTTAGGATGATTTATAGATGGGGAATCAGTCCAGGGACTAGCGTAGAACACCATAGAATGGATCATAAATTTTTTTATTTTATTGATGGAATCTGATACATGTCCATACATAGTGAGAGTATCCTTCAAATGAGTTTCAAGCATGTGGGAAGGTCTAGCATCTCAATAGGTTCTATATGAATACTTCTCAAACATTCATCGGTTAGGGACCAGGACAGGCGTAGGATTTTAAGTTCAGAATGATATTGAAACTAGGTTATGGTAGCTAAGGTACTGCTACACAAAGAGGAGGTGACAGTGATAGTGGGACCTAGTAGTGGGGTTCATGGATGGTAGCTGGTCCAGCAACATAGGGAGGCAAGGCCTCAAGCATCCAACTGTCAGTCCAGATGCATTTCTTATATCTTCTAGGTGATGAGCAGGTTTGTGAGAAAAATATGGTTAGGGGTATGCCATGGGCATAGCTATGCATTTGTTTCTTTTGGAAAGTCCTTTTGAGGTATATCCATTTAGAGTGCACGAAGTTCATAGATATTATTTATGGACTAACTATATGTTTTTTAGTATGTTTGAATCAGTTCGGGTGCATGATATATATATATATATATATATATATATATATATATATGAGGTAAATGGAACCAGGATCTATGTGAGTATAAATGGACATTTTTTATTGATATGTGTTGGCATTAGGGAATCGAGGGTATTTGGGTCACATGATATGAATAAGAATCTAGGAACTGTTTCAATGTGGTACTTGATTTAAGTGTGAGGCATCAAGATTCATTGAGTATATAATTAGATTCTGGACCTAATAGGTTCAATGTGAGACTTGGGCATGAGGCAGGCTCCAATGTGATACGGGGTTTTGATGGGTGTTAGGTATGACATGGGATCATTTGATGAGGTGAAGGAGGGACAATGTGTCACTGGAGGACTTTTGAGTCTATGAAATTATTGTTGCTCCAATTATTGATTTGATTTTTAGACGAGATTGACTATGATGGGCCACTCCCATGGTGGGGATCCCACCCTTGAGATTTTTGACTTGTTCCCTTGAGACCAGGGTAGTTTGGGTTAGGTTTTACTGGTATGGGTATCTTCGGTACCATCTCATAGTTTTGTTTTATGTCTTGGGGATGAGTTAAGATATGATGGTGAGTTTATAACATCCCATGTTTTTGTAATTGGTATAACCCCACTCCATTTTTGAATTTATTGAAATTGATGGGTATCCCAAATTCTTTTTTAGATAAAAAATTAATTATAAGAGTTTCCATTAACCAAATATATTGTTTTCGGATGTTTTTAGAGTTTTATCTAAATCCTAGAGTGTTTAAAAGTGTTTTGGGTGAGTCAGAGGCTCAAATACATTGTTTTGGGAGGTTTCAGGCCAAGGAACATGTTTTGGGGTAAACGGTGTAGTCACTTTTAGCAAACAATGAGACCTATTTTTTCCTTGATCATGGTTTGGTAATCCATGAGGGGAATGGTGCATGTCCAAGCATAAACCACGGTAGTTTTTGAAAAGGTATTTCATATATCTTGCACATGGTTATGGAAAACCATGCGCAAGACACATGGGTTGTGTGATATGGGAAATACCTTCAAATTTTATCCCTCATGGTGGTTTCATAGTTTGAAAACCCATTTGATTTAACCATGATCCTCATAAAGGGGTATGTTTAATGTTTCCCCCTCCCTTATATTTAGTTTTTTCTCATATTTATCTCCTCCCAGGTCATGCGTATTATAAGGGATCTCACCCCTTTCCTCGTACGTTTGATTTTTGATCATACTGATTAATTAGTGATTTATTCCTCAAGTCTTCAAATGCATTGGAATCATATTGGTAAGTCTCTCTTCACCCATGCTATTGTTTCTCTTTTCTCTCACCTCATGAAATTACTAAATCAATTGGATATGTTTTCCCAAATTTTAAATGTGTTTGATGGAATCATCAATATGTTCTAAAAATCTTCATGATGGAGGATAATATATTGTTTTCATGTGACTACGATTCCAATGTATATTGGGCATACTATTATTCATTTTTTTGTAGTTTTTTTAGGAGTGTGTCTTTTAGAACGTCATTGGGTAGATGAGTGAGACCCCTTTTAAATTGTTTTCCAAATTTAAAATTGATGGAATGACTTTGTGGGATGTCATAGGTCATTCCCAAAGAAGATTTTCATATCTGAGGTTTTTTGCTGGTCGTCAAATTCTTCGATATATTATTTTTTTGGGTTGTTCAACCTAAATTTTCTCATATTTTTAAATTGAATTGATTATTTAAAATTGAGTTAGTAAATTCAATTAAATTTAATTATTATGTTTATTTTTGTTTTTCAATTCAACCATGATGAATTGAATTGTTATTAAAGGGTATTGATTAATATTTATATGTGTTCCTGTTGTGATGCATTGGATTGTGATGAGATCATCCCGAGGGATTGAGGTGGCTTGGCCATCAGGTTTAAGGTGACATACCCATTTCATTGGGATAGACCTAGATATAATTGAGTGATGTTAATCATTGGATTGTGCTTCCTTGATGTCATATTGAGGTGTCAATGACATCAGGTTGAGATAATGTCCTGAGATATTGGATGGTGTGACTATAAAACCTAAGTGACATAGTCACAGGGGAAAGAGTTGATGGTTGGATGTAAATTTGGTAATGCTTGGTGATTTTTTCTCACCCGTGATGGCCAAATAACCACCTGGAGTCATGTTTAAATAGGTTGACTCAGTAATGATGTGTTTTTGACCACCTTTTTGGGTAGAGGCCCTAATCAGGGAGTTTTAAAAAAATTGTGGGTGATTGTCATAGAAATCCATGTAGAAGGTGAGGAGCATTTGGATGATAGGGTTGAGTCTATTGATTGAGGGATGATGGTTGTCGTATGGAGGCCATTGGGCCTTTAATATTATTGGAGGATGGTGATCACCATTTTTCAAGACATCATTCTATGAGCTGATGGTTATTTTTTTTGGAGGATGCATATCATGGTACCTTAGGGAATCAGGCTTTGAGACGAAAGGTGCTTTAGGGAAGGGGTCCAAGGGATAAGAGTTCAGTTTCTTGGGTGTTACTTTGGGATATTGGTGACTTTATTTGGGACATGAGGTATCGATTGGAATGAGGTTTTGCAGGCTTGAGGTGTTAGGTTACTTATTTAGAGGTGGAACCTGAGGTTTCACCTGGTTTATTCTACTTCAAGGATTTCCTGGGAACATGGGACAAGGGACCTCCTCTCTACATATATTTTAGTGTTGTATAAGGAAGGTAAAATCATCATGTCAGTTTTCGAGCACTACGTAAGCTTTTGTTAAATTAATTTCATTAGGATAATTTGTTTTAATTATATATACGCATTCTTAAACACATATCTTGGGTATGAAGACTTGTGTTTTATCCAACTGAGACACATTCTCACACCCTACAGGGTCCCTTCGATATGTGTGTAGACTTTATGATTTTGTGTACATATAAGTGTTCAGTTTCAGGAGAAGGATCCTAGTTTAGTTGGCATGGATGGAAGTGGACCTTGAGGTTCCTACCTCACTTAGAGTTTCCTCCTTTTTATTTTTCATGCTTATATATTTATATACTGAGTTCAGTCTTCAGTGGCCCTTTTTCTTATTGAGTTTCTTGACTAGACTTCTACACGTGCTTCATTTTAAATTTTTTCATGTTTTATGATTGGTTTCCAAATTTCCCTTCACTATTTTGTTGTCTATATTATCTCTATTGTCAATATTTAATATCCTTCTTCCATTGGAAAGTTTGGTTCGAGACTGATGAGACTTTCCTTCCACTATATATTATATATACCTACTCATACCATTATTATATCTTTCGTTGAGAGTATATCCTCCCCACTTTTCCTTCTTTACACCCTCACTGATATTCGGTAGCCATTATAATTTGGGGAGGTGCACCTAAGACTAGTGGAACCTGGCCGTATAGCACTATTCGGGTGGCCAATTGGGTCAATGTTTCTACAACTGTACTTACACTTTTTATAACCTGATAATACAAGAATTGTAGTTTCAAAAAAATCCATGTATACTATAAAATTATAAAAACCTCAATGCAAATTATTTATTCGCAATTCATTGATCTCATTCACTAATGGTTTATTTCAGTAGTCTACACTAGACTATCACCTTCTCAACTCCACACCTAAGTATCTACTGATGACTTTCAAAAAAATTACAGTTTTATCCTAATACTATGATCATAAAAATAATCCTAACTCTCTCACGCCTGACATATCACTTCTTACAGTT
Source organism: Viscum album (assembly GCA_963277665.1). Taxonomy (NCBI): domain Eukaryota; kingdom Viridiplantae; phylum Streptophyta; class Magnoliopsida; order Santalales; family Viscaceae; genus Viscum; species Viscum album. The sequence goes on along the minus strand of OY728160.1, from coordinate 104,558,600 downwards.
ACTTCCATTTTATATACCTATCCACATTACTCGTCCATTATTCAAATCTCAAATACATTTTTTTCTAAACACACTATCAATACCTGATCCACATTAATTTCCAAATCTAGATATTTTCCTTTTACCAATATAACATGAAAATTTTCATTGAAGAGTCAGTATAAAATTTCAACCATTTCTGAGTAGGTTATACAAATATACCACTATCAAGATTCAAAAATAAATTCTTCAAATAAGTATCACATAATTATAATATTTATTGTGAACTCACTATTATTGTATTTCCCTTATCATCAATCAGTGACCACTAACCCATTTATGTACCATCATAAGTTGAATATTGATACTCATGAGCCAAGCATATACCTTATCAGTAGACCAATCTAATAATACTCACTCTAGGTTCTCTAATAATGTGGTTGTCCATATAAATTATATATAATTTTGATGATTATCCATCATTACAATACCCATCCTTTGAGGAAATAATATAAGCTTTGTGACCAAGCTCAAGATAATGTAAAAAAATTTACATCCCAACATATTGCATACCACTTATCATCTACACCTACATCTCATGATTTCAATGGTTCCCAAATCATTTTTCATACCTTGTTTCACCAGTTCTTAGTGGTAAATCACACATAACAATCCCCAAAACAACTCATTCTTTTATTAGCACATAATATAATGTTAAATATCAATGACCCTTTTTCTATTTCATAATCAAGACAGGGTGTTACACACCTTCCACCTCAATAATATACTTAAACAAAACACATGTGTGATCATTCACTGAATTACATTTTTATTCTATTACCTATATCCAAGATGTTAGTTATAATAGGGAGTCATATACTCCTTCTTAAAATAAAAGAAATTCTTGAGGTCCTATAACACATATAGGTCTCATTTGATCCAATATGCTTTTCCAAATCTAGAAAAATTTACTCATTGGTATGTCATATCATGAAAATAAAATTCTATAAATATCATCATCATGACATCACAACATGAGTTAGGTTACCAATGTACATATTATCTGAAATCATGAGTGTTTCCAAAAATATATATGTTAGAGTATCCAAAATTACAACCACAGATAATATTTCCTAACAAAATACTAAGATCATTCAACCATGGTTATTATTAGGTTACATAATCCAACATAACTTTTATGTCAAGTAAAAAATCATTATCTTGTTTTAAGGTAAGAGAGTATTCATCAAACCACATACAATAGTACATGGCAACACTCATTGGAAAATCAAAATGAATACCTGATAATGAACACACCCAAATTTTACATTTCTAAATAACCCAGCTCATAAAATTGGGAATATCATTTTTCATATTCTTGGGCTCAATATCCAAATCAACATAAAACAATTTTCTCTTGAACATTAGTCACACTCCCATTTGAAGACACGATTAAGGCATTTTATACCAATACAATCCAAAGGAATATCTTATATGCATGTACCATAATACTTGATCACACCTCACTTGTTTATATCCAATAACACGATGTATAAACCAATTCCACTAAAATAAAAAAGAAATAAATGTTCTTGAGATAACTCCTCTCTCAAGTTCTAGCCAAATATATCACAACCTATCTAGAGTAATAACGTGCATAGTAACCTACTATTCTCATAACATACCCAAAAAACCAAAAAAATCATAGACCTATCTCATCATCACTAGGCTCCCTATCCTAGTCATTATAAATAACATCCACATAGGTATTAACCTATAAGTAAACATAAATACATCAATCTTAGATACTATAAGTTAAATATCATTCCAATACACCCACACTATGGTTCTAATACTCAATTGGAAACCATATAGGAAACAAAACCTTAGGGATTATTGTCACATCCATGTGAATCTAAATGAAATCACTCTTTAGTTATTCCTATCAAGTAAAATTTAACCATCTATTTTTTTAAGTAGAACAACACTATAATGTTGTTTTGGAAATCACTAAATAAGTTATTTGTAAGTATTTAAATAAAAAAACTTTTTTGATATCCATCACACCAATCACATGGAAGAAAGAAATCATAAAGTAATAATAGGTTCAAAAAATGATGAATGAACACAGGTATCCAACCACCATAGTCCATTGAAAAAATTATAAATCAAATAACTGAAAAAAATATTATATCAAAAAATAAAAACAAAATAGCAATAATAAAAAAACCAAAACAATAAGTAATAGAATATATTATAGAATAATGTCCCACACCATGAAAAGTAGTAATCCATAATGAATATCATTGCCTTCAAATTGATGAAATAATTATAATAGTGGGCATTGTCTCTTGGGTTATAAGAAATTAAAAATAGAAGGGCATAGTTTACACATCCATGAAAGGGTGAACAAGGGAGAGTATATCCCTCTTCCATAGATAATGACACATACATGGTAATAACATCACCTACCACAGATATATCACCATTTGGTTAGATCAACCTTGAACGGGGGAAATTACATAGTAAGGGTCATAATGTCCACTTCTATTGAAGAATCAAATAATGGGAAGTAAATCACTCTACTATGGGTAATAAAAAATAGTGGGAAAACTCTCCATAGAAATATTCATACTAGGGAAGTATGAATTATATTCCCTGACTATAAAAATATAATGGACAAATGAATAATGCATTCCATGCAACAAACTATCTCATCATTAAAAAGGAATATCTTCCCATGCCACAAGAATGATCAAAAGAAGTGGGAAAACCATATCATCAATAGTCCACCTAAATTAATGATCATATCATTCCTTTCATTAGGTAACTTGGATGTAAATGGTCATATAATCCCCTACATTAGGAATTCTCAAGAAACAAAGTAAAATTTATGCACACTAATTAAATTAGAGAATAATAATGGAAGTACCATAAATAATTCACAAAAAGGAAAATCAATTAACATTAAAAAATATATCACATAAATTTATCATTAAAGTTAGTATAACATCCACCAATATACATAATGATTCAATTTTTTTTTCAACTTCACCAAAACCCTTCTGATATCCATCTAATGTATAATATACCTAGAATATATAATCAAAATAAGGGAAACTCTAACAACTTATACATGTGAACAAAATAAAAAGAAACTTTTTAACTAATGTAATCAATCCAATGTTATAACCCATTCAATATCTTCACATGAATGAGTTCCCAGTCATTAAATAATATCCTAGAGTCACCAAAGAAGTTTCACTTAATTGTAACATAACCTTGGGAAATTCAATGTACAATCATACTTCTAAAGAGAAATAAATCATTCGGTGTTCAATCATTACTCACATAAGGTTTATAAGGTGCATCAAAATTGTGATAGTCCATGATAATTGATAAAATGGAAGATTAAATATTAGTTACCATCATGAGGTATCCTTACACACCCATATCTTCCCATATACCATATTATAAATTTCATATTAGTATTATAATCACCCTTAGATATCTCTATAGGTAAACATAGCGTACCATAAACAAAGCCTACATGTGTCAAAAAAGACATAAATACATGATTAATACCCAAATTGAGTTCCAATACCCCTTTATCCAAGCCTCTTATAAGGGAAACAAACTCATCAATGTCTTTGAAAATAAATTTATAATACTAGAGTACTAGTGTTGATAACAAGAAGACTCGTGGACCCAACCTCACATAGAGGAAACTATTCATGGATCCCTTACTATTCACTCACACACGTAGACTCCTACCATAAATACAATATGCACGTAAGTATTTAAAGAAGTGATATTATGGACCACCTACCTCAAAAATGGTGTCAACCTAACTGGAAGAGATTCCTACTACACATTATCCAATCTTGAACTTATTATCGGATTTCACATCAACCCATAACATACCCACGAGGATCTAACTTCACCAAAGAACCAAAATAATTTATTAAAAAAAATTTATAGTTAATTACCACAATTAATACACAATAGTAAAATATGAAATAATTGATAACCCCCCCCCCCCCCCCCAATGTTTCCTCCCATGAAAAAACCCTGATATTGGGGGTTAAATTCACTCTCATCATTCCCATATGTTTAATATCAATAATATCTATAATAAGAGACCATAATTCATCAATGGATTTAATGTCAAATTTAATTAAAACCATACATTAATCAATATAGTGGATTTCCACTAATGAAAATTGAACCACATCATTAATCATTATCACATGGACACTTCTCGCCATCCCTATAAAAATATCCCTCATTCCTACCTAATTACACCATGATCTAGTGTAATTGGAACTAAATTACTAAATTTATTTTTTTAAAATTTGAAATTAAGAAGATAAATAGTATGACGAGTACAAATTTAAATATAACACCTCTACCAAAGAATACACAAGACCATACCTCCCATGTATCAAAGGTTATAATTGTAGTATGTGAAGGAGAAAATAGGGAAGCCTCCTCACACTACTCAGCTGACTGGACCACGAAAATCATTAATGGTTCCCTTTTGAAAAAAATTTAAATAGGGAAATACTCTACAATGAAACACCTAATTATGATTAATTTATCCTATAAAAGAAACACCAATAACTCTATAAGGGTTTGGTATAAGATTCAAATAAATATTATAAAGCAATTCCCCATCATAGGGAATAATAAAAAAACTCATCCACCCCTAGAGGGAGGACCACATTCCCCATAATGCAATGCCCCATTCTAGAGAAACCCCAAAAAATTATTGCCATCAATTATGTAATAACCAAGTGATTCACAATGAAATCTCAATACATATGATAAAAATATATTCATTAAGCTAAAAATATTATCTTACATTGAATTTCGGGAATCCTGAAGCATCCCATCATGTTGTTCTCTAATAATACCAAAAAATAAAAACAATATATTCTTACACAAGAGATTAATTACACAATGGATCTCATTATTGTATTACAGAATTCATTCTATAAATATTTATATCGTTTTCATCCTCTCTTCGTGCCATAAAGCCTCAGGTTTATGTTAGAGCTTCAAATTATGGTAAAAAATTTAAAAATAACATTTGGTTATAGGTACATAAATTAAAGTATTTATCTAGGGTATTAAATTTAATTGGATAAAATTAGGGTCAAACTGAGAGTTGAGGGTAAGGTATTTTTCTTGGTATGGTGTTAGAGGTATTTTATGGACTGTTCGTGTGTTATTTCCTATAATTTTAATGGGTCGACTCCACTGATAGAGTTTTAGGATATTATGAATATTTAAATTAAATTAAATAATACATTGTAAATGATTTTATAAATTATGTTGGGTTTCTTGGATGGAGAAAAGTGATCAGAGATTGATATTAGATTTGACATGGTTTATATAATCTTAGTTGATGGTGTGTGATCTTTGATTAATTGGGATGTCACCTTATATGAGGTAGGTGGTCCCTAGATATCTACATATATATAAATATTTTTTTATGTGCATGTGAAATGTAGTCCTACTTCCCATGGAATATCACCCATAAAATTAAATTGAAATGTTGTTTTGAAATAAAATGAAATGAATGGAAGTGTAAAGGGACAAAATGACACAGAACACCACCTTGATTCTTCATACACTGATGGTTGAGGGATTTTCCATGAATGTGTGTTTCATAAGACATGGACCCTAGAGGGGTATGAATAAAATGATTTAAATGAACACAGTAGTCCTGGAGATAAGGTGGTTATGATTCAATTCAGTTTAGAGTAGGTACTCTATTGAAATTATTGAAAATATAATCACCCGGCCACTATGCTTCCAAGGGGAGGGTCTTTTTATTGTGTTACATGGTTTTTGTATTCACTTAAATTATTCGTATTATATATATATATATATATATTTCTGTGTTTTCACTACACTATTATTCATTTCTATATATTTTACACTATTTACCCCAATGTTTTATGTTGTGAGTTTCGCACTTAGGGATATATTTTTATATATATGTATTTTTCAAATGTTTTTCAAATAGATATTTCATGGTGAATTTTCAATAGAAATGGTTTTTCCCTTGATGGATATAAATGAGGGAATAGTCTCCACATGATTATTTCAGTCTGTCCCCACTAATTGGAAACCTTTTACATAAGTGGAGGAACGCCTGAGGTGGTATTACATATCATAATCAGAAACTATTTAGGTAAAATATTTCAAGGAATTATAAAGTGGAATCAGAAAATATAGTTTTCATTAAAGTATTAGTTATAGGTAGAAATTGAATTTTTGGACATGGGAATTTGACATGGATATTTCCTAGAAATCATGAATAATTTTGAAAATTATTTCACCAGGAAATGTAATTTATTAGGAATATGCATAATATGTGTGAGGGAGTTTTTTTATTTTGATTTTTTAGATAATAGAAAATCAATATATGTAGTAGGTATGAACAAGGATCGAGTTTCATTTTTTATTTTTCATGATAGTTTCATGACAATGGAATTATACATGATCCAATGGTCAGTGTATTTAACATGTTTCATTCTAGGGTTCATTATAAATTTAATGTAACTTATATATTTTTTTAAGATCTTTTCTATTTGAAAATGTCACTTTTATTATGAAAAAAATAATATTACATAAGTCTAACGAAAGGGCTTTTACATTTATCCACTTGATAGAGAGACATTATCTCCTTTGGAAAAACATTGTGCATAATGAGATCATCAGAAATCACCCCTAAGTTCATAAATATAGCATCTAATAAATTATATTCATGGTATAAATGTGTAAAAAATCTCATGGTTGAACGGAGATCAAATAATTTGATCCACTGAGTTGTCATGTTCTAGTAGAGATGGATATTTCTGGATCAAATTGCTTGCACATAGGAATTATAGTTTCTCTAAAAAATATTTTTCTAACCTCAATATTTATCCTTTTTAACTGTATTGATCAAGACATGAATTTTACACATAAAAGATATGTCCAATCAATAGGGTTCATAAAGATAACACATGACATCACCATTATGATCTATAATGACTACTCTAAAACCCATACGAATAAGATTCCCATAGGATTCCCTATTAGTTTTTAATTTGTACATACAAGAAAAAATAAATTTCATAAAAAATCAAGATATAAAATAAGATGATAGAAGTTAATTAAATTTATAATATATTTAAAATCTAAAAAAACTTGTACATATTTATCAAAATGAATATGTTGAATAGGGTTACCATTCCTCATCGCAACCACAATTTTCACAATAGTAGTGTGAAGAATGAAATTTATTTCTCATGTATCCCTTCATTTAGATAGTAAAATTGAAAGAGGAAGAATACTTACTGAGAAGGAGAAATATGTGAGTAGGAATTTAATTTCACCTAGAGAGAATAAGTTCGAGGGGGTTGGACTTCAAGGACATCAAAAAAAACATGTCATAATTCTGAGGTAGTGGACAAGATAAAGAATATATTATTAACATCCTACTTATGTGGATGTTAAAAGATAAATATATAGAATAACATAATAATAATAGCTTGAAGATAAGAATCAATTCGGTGTTTTTATTATATCAGCAGCCATATAATCATAAATCTGAAATGATTAATCAATAATTTGTTCAACCTTCCAATGCAATTATGATTGTTCATATCAATATTATTTTGATAATACAATATTGAGCTAAGAATTCTATTTGAATATAGAACATGGATCATGAGGTTGCCTCAATTAATGAAATTGTAACCTCTTACCACTGACCTAACCATATCAAGAAGCACATTTTCAGAATAATCGAATTTCGCTTTGATTATGGCATTGAGGTTCATTATTAGACCAACAAGATTATGGAGTTTTACTAAGGGAATAATTGTACAATTATCAAAACTAAATTTATGGGATTTATTTATATTATATATCCAGTGTGACTACTAAGAGTTATAATAGAATGATGTTTTGAGGGATGTTCATATAGATGAACTTATATAATTCATATTTATATATTTTAAAATTGCCTAAAAATTTTGGTCTAAGAAGGCTGAGAGTCTCTGATTTATCATTCATAAGACTCAACATAAATTGTGTCTATAGGTATTGATTTAAATTTCATATATATTTAATTTCAATACCTAAAATATCATTAGGATTGTATCACAGTTTTGAAGGTATAGTAATAATATTTCTATCAAGGATGCTCCCACTCAAAAAAAAATTGTTTCTATGGAAATTTAAATGCTCTTTCATTGTGAAATAGGCCACTTATACACCATGAATGAATAAAAAACATAGATTAAATAATATATTTCAAAATATATTCCATTTATGGTGATCCAAAATATTTTTTAAATAACAATTACATTATTTTTTAGATTAACCACAAAATTGTGATTTAATCCAAGATCAAAATATTTTAGTATGTTAGGAAAATTAGACTCATACATATCTTGTAAATAGTTGAACATAAATATTATTTATAACCCTACTTATTTACCTTACCAAAAGATATCAAATTATTCATAGTACATGTAATATCCAAATGATATACACCTAATAAAGTGAGGAGGTAAAAGCTCAGTAAGTAGAGAAATATCATGTGAGGAATAAGTAATATTATTCAATGGAATATGATTGAGTATAATCAAAATCATTATATGAAAATTACAGGATAATAGTCATAATAATGATGTAAATATTTGATAAAGTAATAGAATATGGAATTTGAATAAAAATTATACATCATATTATAGTCGTTAAATACCAAACATAGTTGTGAACAATGCTAGCATCATGTTCATGCATAAAATATATTCCTTAATCATAACATCATAATTTTGAAAAAACTACCATAATGTTCATTAATAATACACATAATACGATGAAATATATCATATTACTAAATTTATTGATGTTCTATATAATTCTTAGCCCATTAATTGCATCATAAAATTATCATAATCATGCAAGACACATGTAAAGATAATATATAACAATCATATCCTTGAAAAAAACCCATTTATAAAAATGATTTTTATAAGAGTTTCATAAATCATAATTTATGTATTAACTTTTGGAGATCCCAAATTAATAAGGGAGATCAAATATTGGTACAAAATACGTTTTTATTTCCTGAAAAAACAACTCTATAAGAGTGATTGGAATGTTTTAAAAAATAAATTCATTTTGAAAAAATTATTCTAATTGGATTGGAAGTAGTTATATCAAGGTAAAAAAATATATATCCCTAAAATAAAAGGTAGTTAATTGTGAAAGAAAAATTAATAGAAAATATAAGAACATCTATACTAAGAATAATTTGAAGAAGTAGACCCAAAAAATTAGGAATTTGGGTTTGAGAATCCCATTACATAAATCCATCATTATTTTGTTTCATTTCTAACACCTAAATAATAAACATATGTTTATTGAAAAATGTATCTATATTTGTATTATTTTCATTTTTTATCATGATTCGTCATTTATAATCATTGGTTTATATTTCATTATTCCCTTTGTTAAAGGTGAAATGTTTTGTTATAATGTTTTCATTAAATTATTTGATCTTTCTATGATATAATAATCATTATTAATTATTACTTGTACATTATTAAGATAAAATAACAAAACATAGAAATACATAAATTTATATATTTAATTATTATAAAAAATTATTTAAAATAATCCATAATGGTGGTGATAAAAATAGAATTGGAAACACCCCCTTTTCCGATTAATTGACCATTAATGAGACATTGTCAAAAGAGAAGGTGTTGGATATACAATGTCACAACCCGTCCACGGGGCACGTGCTGTGACTCCCCCAAACCCGCCTTCCATAGGCCAGGGGCTGGCGACTAGCACCAAAGGCATAAATCCCGATATCTGGGAAGGAATTGCCTTTATAAAAGAAAAAAAGCACCACAGAGTAAGAAAGCAGAAAAAAGTAAACACTAAGTAAAAGAGAAGTGCTGAAAAGTAAATGGGCCAGAATAAAACCCCAAAAGAAAGTACAACTATAACTGAACGAAAGTACAACAGAAAAAGGCAACAGCTGGAAGAAGGAAGAAGATCCTGGGTCGCACTCCTTGGATCCTACCTAAAGGGTAGGTTCATATAGAGCAGCTCCTGGATTGTCCGCCATGGATCCTACCTGAAGGGTAGGAACAGATAGCCTCCTCAACGCTCTTTCCCGTCAACCACCTTCATGTGTCGTCTCACCGTGAAGTCCTCCTCCAGATACTGACTCATTGTGTGGTCCACCTCGGGGTACCGTCCAGTCCTTGAACACTCGGCCTCTGTCAGCACTACCCGTCGTCTGCAACAAACACAATGAGGTGCGGGCATAGCCCGTGCATGGGTGAGTATAACGATACTCAGTAGGGACCCCGAGACCCTCAATGTCTCTCTAAAACCAACAAGGATAACCACAAAGAAGATCTTAACAGATAACCTCTACTTAGATATTTTCCCATATATATACCTAAGTTATCATGTAACCCATCTCAATCTTGAGGAAACACAAGGATCATGAAATCAAAGGATAACCACTACCCATGTATATTCCCATACATATACCTAAGTTATCATGTGACTCATCTCAATCATGAGGTATACACAAAGTTCAAAAGTCTCAGCTCAATCCAGGATTTTCATTATCGAAACCATAACTACTGAAGAGCTCCATCTCTGGAGTGTAAAATGGTCTTGTCACTACTCCGAGGTACTGCTCACTAACCTAAGACTGTTGAGGTAATCCTCCTGTCGAGTACTGAGGGCCAGCCACCCAGACACAATACTACTTCCTGCCAAGGTATGTCACCCAAACACAGTAGTGCACACCCCCTAGTAGCCTGGTGAGGTACTCTCCGGACGTGTACCACGGGTCTGCACTATCACACAGGTAGTGCTCCGTCCGCCATTGGTCTGCACCTCACAAAGTAGTGCTCCGTCCACTGGGCTAGTCGACTCACTCCATGTCGAGTCGGTCTAGCAGTCGTCAGGTCTCAGTCGGCTACACGGTCTCCGTACTCCTCACGCTCGTCTCCAAGAGGGTCCGCTCCATGAGCTACAGGTAGATACTCCATGTATCTCAAAGTCCCACAAAGAAGTATCTCAAAGGACCACCTCGTCATAGGGGTCTCAACGCAAAAGACGGCGCGTCTATCGGACGCCCGGTCTATGAGTTACTAGCCTTTTCATCCCAGGGGCCTGGTTTGATTCGTGAGTGAATCAATCATGGCCATATCTCAAATATACCCCAAACTCTCATAGGGTATACTCATTGAGACCGTTTCTCAACGTGATCAACAACGATGCTGACGGTTCGTCAAACGGACGTCCTGTGTGAAAGATATCAGCTTTTCCATTCCAGGGGCCCGGTTGGATTTCGGGTGCGATCCAACCCGGCCACTATCCAACTGTATCCAAATCTTGGGCAATGTATGCCAAACGTTCCATCTCACCAAGATGAAAACAATGAGATAGACGGTGCGTTAATCGGACGACCGGTCTGTGAGTTATTGGCTTTTTCGTTCTAGGGGCCCGGTTGGTTTCGTGAGCGAACCAACCCGACCACACTCCGACAGCATCCAAACCTCAAGCGAACTAAGCCAAAAGATCCTTCTCACTTATAGGAATCCATCAAAGTCGATGAAACGTCAATCGGACGTCCGGAACTCAAGTTACGAGCGCTTTCGCTCCGAGGGCCCGGTTTGTTTCGCGTACGAACCAACCCGGCCAAACCCAAAGTTCTCCGAAACCTTGAGTGTAATATAACTAAACGACCATCTCGATCTGAGGATCATTTTTCCACTAACAGAATGTCAATCGGAGGTCTACATCTCAAGATATGGGTATTTGACTGAAAGTGGTCCGAAAACGGGGGTCTCGGCCCGGGCCGACCCGGGTCCGACCCGGCTGGGCCGGACCCGGGTCCGCCCCGGCTGGGCCCCGCCCGGCCCGACTCGGTCCGGCCGGCCGCGGCTTGGCCAGTGTGGCCGCGCCGACACGCGGAGCAGGGTGCACGACTCCGCCACCCGCCGCTGATTGAGGCCGGCATCGGATCTGCCGGCCGCCAACCCTCCGGCGGCGCGCCGCCACCGCCGGTTGCCGGCGCCGCCGACTTCCGCGGACCACCGGACGCGCTCCGGTGGTCCGTTCCTCCAGCCGTCTTCTCCTATGGTCTCCCCGGGACCCCACCTTCATTGAAAAGGGATTAAAATGCCCAGACAGCCTGCATCGTCATCGCCCGTCAATCCGCATGTCAAAACGAAAAGTGTCGTCTTTTTAGTTTTCCAGCGTGACCCAATGGCGTCGTGCCCCTTCGCCGCAACCCAACTCCGACCATGGTTCTTTGGTTTTCTTCGACGCGGCGAGACGAAATCACGTTCTTAAACTTCCTTCCATGACTCAGCGCGATGACGTCGCGTAATACTTGACGTGTGATTTCCGCGTGGTGCGACGACACCTCGCCATTTCGTTCCATCCACAAAGAATCAAACATGAACATAGGAGGGGGTTCAGCTGTGTTTGTGCGGTCCGACCCCCCTCTCATCAAATGATATCATCTAGTCGAAAATTAACAATAATCGATAAACTAGATTCATGAATTGAAAATAATTAAATAAAATAATCCCCTACATCGGTTCAGGAATGGTGTTCGTCAACGAGCCACGGAAGACGAGCGTCGCGGAGGTCGGGCGTCATGGGAAAAGAACGTCGACGTTGTGAAGCGAGGATTCGAAGTCGTTGACGGCGATTGCTTCACAGAAAACCGTCGCAGAAGAGACGACGCAGAAGAAGAACGTCGCGTCACGGATATGACGTCACGGAAGAACTGTGTCCTTCGGCGGAGAAGTTCTTCGTTGAAGAATGGTGTTATTCGCGTTCTTCATCGAGTTTGAAGAAGAAGAAGACCACTTCCCCAATCCTCTCAAGGTTGCAAAACTATAACAATAATAAAATAAGACCAAGTCTTATTTTATTAACCCAACCTAACCATTTTAATTTCAAGAGTTTGAAAATTCAAAACCTGCATTTAACTCACTTAAGTTATAAACATAAGATGTTATAAAATTAATGAGGTGGTAAGTTAACAAAACATAAATGGGGGGGTTTAGAGGGGTTAGGGAAGTGAGGGGTTAAGAGGGTTAGGGAGTTTATGGAATTTGAAAAGGTTGGGGGTTCCTGTGGGCCCCACGCTTGAATTTTATGGGTCTTTACATTACTCCCACCTCAGGGATTTACGTCCTCGTAATGCTTTAACACAAACTAGGGTGACAAAAGCGGTACAAAGCACGCATCTGAGCCTTCCGCTCCATGTGCTCACCCGAAGGTTTCCGTACTGCCAGAGAAAGTGCACCCGAGGATTCGATCGTCCTTGAACTCTAGAGGTCTCCAATTCCTGTTAGAACTGGAACTCGAAACGACTACCGCCTCGAGGGTAAGGTTGGCTGACTCAAGAGTGATCGGTCACACCCTCTCGTGCATGAGTTTAACTTGTGCTGCCCAGGGTTTCCTTTTCCCCGACCAAGGAAAACCCATCCCGACGTTTGCCTAAAACTGTCAATTTGAGTATGAATAGTTATTGCCCATTCTATACTCAAACTAACGTCGTAAGGCCTCAACGCTTCCACAAAGAGATTCCAACCGGAACTCTCTTCTCGAGGGACTGACCACACCGTCGGCGTAAGTGTGATTACCGAGTCTCCTCCCAAGGTATCTTCAGACTTGATGGTCAAGTACACGGATTACCGAAAACTCTAGGTCTGGAACAAGATTTGTGAAATCAAGGAATGATTCATATCGACGTCCATTACTACAGCAGCTAGCAGTGGACACAGACTGTCCTTTGAATCATTTCTAGAGCCATTGGGTCACACTCCTTGACTGCATGCAACCACACTCTTCCTCCGCCCTCCAGCTCCCTGAGCCTGGTGGGAATAACTAAGGCGGGTGTTTGTACCATGTTAGGATGTACACCACCTCATGCTGCACTCCTAGCTCTGCCTCCACGTCTGCTGCTTCGTAGAATCATCTCTCCTTTAAGCTTCCTCTTCATTAACATTTAACACGCTCGAGTCTCTAAGACTAGAGCCAGTTTCCAGTTTCTTACTGCACTGTGAACTCTTCATCCGCTCCTGGATGATCTTCACATGCTTTTCCTAAGATCTGAAAGAGCTGCTAAAATTTCTCTTTTGCCGAAAAGAGAAACTCGGTCTCATCCCCTGGATGAACCATGCCCATTGCCTAATACAGTCAATCATGCCATGAATGACTCATTCATTCCAAGGATGATGTCATAAGGCCTCTACGTAATTACTAAGAGATCCAACTGTCACTCTCACCTCCAAGGGTTGAGTCACACTGTCGGCATCAATGTGCGGTCACTGGGTCTCCTCCAGTAGAAATCTCGAATGTGAGGGTCAAGTCAACAGTTTTAACCAGGACCACTCATTATTAACCAAACAAAAGGACATGAAAGAAAACAATGATAAGTGTCTTTTTAATATTGCAGCTCATAGTACAAAGACATGAATACAACATCAACATGGAACTAGAAGTATAAGGGACGTATCCACTAGTTCCACTCCTATCCACCGGCTCCCAGAGCTCTACTTCCTTGGTGGCTCCTCCAACGCCTGCGGATCAACTGTACGAGGAGTCAAACAGTCACGTGCCAGGTGACCCTTCCAGCCGCATGAGTAACACTGACTGTTTCTGGCATGCCTAGCTCTGAGCCCACCTCAGGTGCCCCGCACCACCAGTCCTAAAACCCGAGATTGTCCAACTGCTGGTCTGGTCCTCCTGGACCTCTACATCATCTGTCTACTGCCCACTGATGACTCGGCTAGTGATCGAAAAACACGCGGCAAAGGCAGAAGCTCCTGTAGACGCTCGGGGTGTAGAGCTACTAGCACAAACTCCACCCTGAAGAAGGTCTTGAGGTCTTCCCATGCGAAGGTCATCCCGTCGCAAAACTAAAACATATGGCTCCACCACCTGCCTGTTGCTGCCTGAAGGAGGCTGGCAGCAAAGATCACCATAAAGTCTGTCGGCGTCCCTACTAGCCTGAAGACTCTCACCACAGCCTCCATCCAATCCTCAGCCGCCTGCGGGTCTATCCCTCCCTGGATCCTGGGTGGCCTCTGGTGCTGGAACTCGTGCAGTGCGCTCAAGAGACATGCACCCTCTGCTGCTGGGGATGGTGGCATCGGTGGCCCAAAGGGTAGTAGTATCACTGGTGCCTCCGCTGGTTCCTCAACTGGAAAAGGGCACTATACTGAGGCCAGGTCACTCGGCGGGCTGTCAGTACGAACCAACTCGGGGCTCTAGCTGGTCGTTCGAGAAAATGCATTATGAAAGAAACAACATAACACGGTCAAACGATTATACCTGGTGAGCTGATCTGGTTTGAGCTGTTTTAAGGGAAAACCTTTGAAAACACACACGCAATTAGTGTTTTCATGCACAAAGTCGGAAATCAGTTGTCAGGGTCCTGGTGTATGGATACGTCGGCCGCCTGCACCAACACTGGACTCCCTGAACTGAAGACCACACTCGGTACCGTTAACACTGTTGCTTTAGAGAATGAAAATATCAGAGTTATATGTTCTGTGGTAGAACCGACTCCTTTGATACAAATTTGTCACGACCCGTCCTCGGGGCCCATGCCGTGGCTACCCCAAGCCCGTCTTCCATAGGCCAGTGGATGGATACTAGTACCAAAGGCGTAAATCCCGATAACTGGGTAGACATTGCCTTTATTAAAGACAACAAGCACCACAGAGTAAGAAAGCGGAAAAATGTAAACACTAAGTACAAGAGAAGTGCTGAAAAGTAAATGGGCCAGAATACAAACCCAAAAGAAAGTACAACTATAACTGAACAAAAGTACAATAGAAAAAGGCAACAGATGGAAGAAGGAAGCAGCTCCTGGGTCGCCCTCCTTGGATCCTACCTGAAGGGTAGGTACAGATAGCGCAACTCCTGGATCATCTGCCACAGATCCTACCTGAAGGGTAGGTACAGATAGCCTCCTCAATGCTCTCACCCATCAACCACCTCCGTGTGTCGTCCTGCTGTGAAGACCTCCTCCAGATACTGACTTGTCGTGTGGTCCACCTCCGGGTACCATCCAGTCCTCGAACACTCGGCATCTGTCAGCACTTCCCTTCGTCTGCAACCAACACAACGAGGTTCGGGCATAGCCCGTGCAGGGGTGAGTATAACGATACTTAGTAGGGACCCCGAGACCCTCAAGGTCTCTCTAAAACCAACAAGGAAAACCACAAAGACGATCTCAATAGATAACCTCTACTTTGGTATATGCCCATACATATACCTAAGTTATCAAGTAACCCATCTCAATCATGAGGAAACATAAGGATCATGAAATCAACAGATAACCACTACCCAGGTATATGCCCATATATATACCTAAGTTATCAAGTGACCCATCTCAATCATGAGGTAAACACAAAGGTCAAATGTCTCATCTCAAACCAGGATTTTCATTATCGAAACCGTAATTGCTGAAGAGCTCCATCTCTGGAGTGTACAGTGGTCCTGTCACTACTCTGAGGTACTGCTCACTAATATAAGACTACTGAGGTACTCCTCCCGTCGAGTACTGCAGGTCAGCCACCCAGACACAGTAGTGATTCCTGCCGAGGTATGTCACCCAAACACAATAGTGCACACCCCCTAGTAGCCTACTGAGGTACTCTCCGGACGAGTACCGCGGGTCTGCACTATCACATAGTTAGTGCTCCATCCGCCATGGGTCTGCACCTCACAAAGTATTGCTCTGTCCACTGGGCTAGTCAACTCACTCCAAGTCGAGTCCGTCAAGCAGTCGTCAGGTCTCAGTCGGCTACATGGTCTCCGTACTCCGCACGCTCGTCTCTGGGAGGGTCCGCACCACTAGCTACAGGTCGATACTCCAAGTATCTCTATTTCCCACGAAGAAGTATCTCAAAGGACCACCTCGTCATTGGGGTCTCAACGCAACAGACGGCGCGTCAATCAGACGCCCGGTCTGTGAGTTACTAGCCTTTAATCCCAGGGACCCGGTTGGATTCGTGAGCGAACCAATCCCGTCCATATCTCAACTGTACCTCGAAATCTCATAGGGTATTCTCATTGGGACCATTTTTCAACGTGATCAACAATGCCGCTGATGGTTCGTCAAACGGTCGTCATGTCTGAAAGATATCAGCTTTTCCGTTCCAGGGGCCCGGTTGGATTTCGTGTGAGATCCAACCCAGCCACTGTCCAACTGTATCCAAATCTCGAGCGAAGTATGTCAAAAGTTCCGTCTCATCAAAAGGAAAACAATGAGATAGACGGTGCGTCAATCGGACACACGGTCTGTGAGTTATTGGATTTTTCGTTCAAGGGGCCCAATTGGTTTCGTGAGCGAACCAACCCGACCGCACTCCGACAACATCCAAACCTCGAGCGGAGTAAGCCAAAAGATCTGTATCATTTAGAGAAATCCATCAAAGTCGATGGAACTTCAATCGGACATCCGGAACTCATGTTACGAGTGTTTACGCTCCGAGGGCCCGGTTGGTTTCGCATACGAACCAACCCGGCGAAACCCCAAGTTTCCTGAAACCATGGGTGTAATATACCGAAACGACCGCCTCGATCCAAGGATCTCATTACCGCTGACGGCACGTCAATCGGAGGTTTACAGCTCACGATATGGGAATTTGACTTAAAGTGGTCCGAAAATGGGGGTCTGGGCCCGAGCCGACCCGGCCCGACCCCCCTGGCCCGGTCGAACCGGGTCAACCCGAACTGGGTCAACCCGACCCGGGTCCGACCCGGCTGGGCCCGGCCCGGCCCGACCGGCCGGCCGTGGGTTGGCCAGCGCAGCCGAGCCGATACGTGGAGCGGGGTGCACGACTCCCCCGCCCGCCACTGATTGAGGCGGGCGGCGGATCCGCCGGCCGCCAACCCTCCGGCAGCGCGCCGCAGCCGCCGCCTTCCGCGGACCACCGGACGCGCTCCGGTGGTCCGTTCCTCCTGCCCTCTTCGCCTATGGTCCCCCCGGGACCCCACCTTTAGTGCGAAGGGATTCAAATTCCCAAACGGTCTGCTTCGTCGTCGCCCGTCAATCTGCATGTCAAAACAAAAAGCGTCGTCTTTGTAGTTTTCCAGCGCGACCCGATGGCGACGCGCCCCTTCGCCGCGGCCCCACTCCGACCATTGTTTTTGGTTCGCTTCAACGCAGTGCGATGGCGTCACGTCATACTTGACGTGTTATTTCCCCATGGTGTGACGGCACCTCGCCATTCCGTTCCATCCACAATGAACCAAACATGAACATAAGAGGGGGTTCAGACGTGTTTGTTTGGTCCGTCCCCCCTCTAGTTAAACGATATCATCTAGTCAAAATTCAGGATAATCGATAAACTAGATTCATGAATTGAAAATAATTAAATAAAATAATATACTACCTCGGTTCAAGAACAATGTTCGTCAACGATCCGCGGAAGACGAGCGTCGCGTGGAAAGAACGTCGACGTCGTGAAGCGAGGATTCAAAGTCGTTGATGGCGATTTCTTCGCGGAAAACCATCGCAGAAGAGACGACCTGGAAGAAGAACGTCGCGTCGCGGATATGGCATCGCGGAAGAACCATTTCCTTCGGCGGAGAAGTTCTTCGTTGAAGAACGGTGTTCTTCGCGTTCTTCGTCAAGGTTGAAGAAGAAGAAGACTGCTTCCCCTATCCTCTCAAGGTTTCAAAACTCTAACAATAATAAAATAAGACCAAGTCTTATTTTATTAACACAACCTAACCATTTGAATTTCACGAGTTTGAAAATTCAAAACCCACATTTAACTCACTTATGTTATAAACATAAGATGTTATAAAATTAATGTGGTGGTAAGTTTACAAAACTTAAATGGGGGGTTTAGAGGGGTTAGGAAAGTGAGGGGTTAAGAGGGTTAGGGAGTTTAAGGAATTTGAAAAGGTGGGGGGTTCATGTGGGCCCCACCCTTTCAAATATCCACACATGGGAAGTTGGGTGGATGTGGGACTACCACCAACTTCCCATGGGAGAAGTTAACCACATGTCATGAAATAAAATTGATTCTACAATTTTGATTCACTTTTTTTTATTAAACCCCAAAAATTAACTTCTTCTCCTGCACAAACGCAACTACGGTAATGGTTCCCTTAAGCAATTACTGGAGTTTCGAGTTCATCGGTGCCATCAGATTTCAATTCCGAGCACCGGTTCAAAAGATAGGAAAACCCGCTCGTCCGTTCACTGAACGTACCCGAGCCAAACTTCGGAAATTGATTCCGGGAACTTCGGGCCTCGGAATCAAGTGTCGTCAGAAACCGCGTTCTTGTAAAATTCAAAATAAAATTTAAAAAAACATTTCCCTTGAATTTTACGGGACTTTACAAACAATATGTGATTATATAAAAAATAAAAAATTTATAGTGTAATAACATTATAAAGACCATGTTAACAAAAAAATTTATTTTCTTATGAAAGATTATAATAAAAAATAATAGGTGGATGTGGAATTAGAAAAGGTTAAATAAATAAAAGGATAAAGTTACATTACCTATTTTTTGAAGTTGTTCCTACATCTTGAATTATTGGAGTTTTATAACTCTAAAACATCTTTATTGTTAATAATGGGCTAAAAAGAGGGAATTTTTTTATATGTTTTTCTCTAATAAGTGCGGGACGAGTGTATTTCCAAGGAATAGGTGAGGCATTATTTATACTTGAGGAGAGTGGAATTTTATTGATAAAATGTTTAATAAATTATTACATCCTATGTAAACATTTAAATAGTAATATTTTTTATAGTATGAAATATATTTGATTTAATTTACATTACTTTAATAATTTAAAACAGTTTATATGGAAATCTGTGTCCCAATATGGGAGTGTGTGCATTATCATCTCAGTGATCAGTTCTAAATCTCTCTATTCCTATCTATATAGGCGAAAAAGATGTCTAATCGAAGTGATTCAATTCATGATCATAAATTTTATTTGGACTAGGATAGTTCATGAAAGGAAACTAATTATCATGGAAATAATTTATTAAACCTATTGTAATGGGGGCCCTTGGAGTGGAACATCAAAAGAACATCAATGATGGCCTTATTCGTCAGATCAAATGGAACCTAATAAACACTATTTATTATTTCTATAATTTTTTATTAGCTGGGTTCCAAATAATACTACTAGATGGGTATCCATACTACATTATGTCATTATTTTGTCCCTTAATCAAGAAATATTTCAATGGAATCGTGCACAACACCAAATGGTTGGTTAGCCGATAATCCAATCTCAACGGTTGGGAAACATAATGTCTTGATTAGTCTCTTAACAACAACATGACTATTCCTCTATAAAAATTGAATATGACTATAGATGATCTCATGACACAATAAATTATCCTCACCTTTGTACCTCGGAAGGCAATTCTAGATATTTAAGAGATTTCTTTCATCGATATGTATAAAATCGAATGGAATACTAATAATAAAGATATATTCCATGTCATGGAATATTACAATATGTAAAGAGATAGATCCACTACTTTACCAGCATGGATATCTAAATTCATCATACACTTCATTCAACCCAATATATTTCTTCTTCTCTAGATAATTTGGAAACATAGTATTCCATAGCATGATCGATATAAATGGGATGTAATGTAAATTTTTTCTACTTGCCAATTATATTTAAAGGAATAAAATGTGAAAAAAACCTCATAATTAGATATTACTATTCCCTGAAGCTATAGACATATTCATTTTAATTGTTTGTATTTTTTATAAATGAAAAAAATATACTATAGGAGCTCTTGGTCTTCATTAGAAACACTAGATAGAGTGGTTAGGTGTCGCACCTCCTTTTGGCAGTAGCGATATCCATTTTTTCTTTGATTTGGGGGGCACAAAACTATAATATTTTGAAAACTAAGTTCAATTCATACATTTTGGCATGTTATCCTAGAATAGGGATGTGTATACTACTAAAAAGGTGTAGTGTGGCCCAATTCATAACAATATTAATAATCTAAAAAATAAGAGGATGATGAGAGTTGTGTCCAGGCCCAATTTTCCTCTAGTTCATAAATCTATAACTTGGATTCCTGTTATAAATTCATGTATAATTTCTAGTGTTGATGGTATGTACTTTGGTATTCTTGTACCCTCAGGCTGTATAGATATTTTCTGAACCTATCGAGGCTTAATCAAAGGTTGTTTTCATCATTATATACGAACTAAAATTTTATATGATGCTATGTTATGAGAGATTATTTTTTCCCTCAAACATGTTATTAATCATAGATAGACTACAATGTGGATTGAATATGACTCTAAAATTACTATAAAAACATTGGAGGAAAAACATGGATTTACCCATAGAAACTTCTTCCTTATTAAATTGAATGTACTAATCCTGATAATAAAATCACTTTGATTTTTTCTCATTTATATAGTTAATACAAATAGGTTTAATATGCTTTCTCAAAGAGGGTTATCATGAAAATTAGAATTTTTCGAACCTATAGATATTCTTGTAATTTTCCATCACCGGTGATGATTTTATGCATGGGGTGGTTCATTCCTGTCTTTGTAAAATCCCTTGTAATGCCTGCCCTATTTTGTTTTCATTTAATTAATAAATTTTATGACCATATTGGCCAATATACTGAAACATCTTCATAAAAAACGTTATGATTATAATTTTTTAGTTAATAAAAATTAATGGTGTAAAATGACATAATACTATTTTAATTAATGGAATACATTATACTTTAGACTTAAGAAAATACTTTTTAGGATAGGAAAACATGTTTATATTATTTAAATGACTAATTTTTTAAATTTAATATGTTTTTTGTTGATAAAACATTTATATAATTCATTATTTAATTAATACGTCATGAATAATGAAATTTAAAATAATTTGATTATGAAAAAAAATTTCATATTCACATAAAAATTGAAGTATTTTAGAAAATTACCAAAAAAATAACCTTTAGAAAATTTCAATGTGATGATTCTAAGACTGATGATCATTTTAATAAAATATAGGTAATTTTAATATTTAATATAAAAAATTTATTATTTTTTTGATGTAAATTAATATAAGGTTTATTAGAAATGTGCTTATATTTTCATTTATTTTTTAATATTAAAATTTATTTTATGGAACTATAATACCATATTTTAATAAATCACACTGGATAAATATTATTTGTATTAAATTTTATTATTCTTAGTTAAAATTATTATTCTAAAAATCAAGTTACTATTACCATGATAACATTACCTCTTTTAAATACATCTTCATTTTATCATTCAACATTCACTATAATTCCTCCCAATGCTCTAAATTTTCCTTTTCTATGTTATAGATTAGTTTAGTAATATATTTTTTATTTTCCATTTTTTTTATTAGGATGGTATTTCAAGATGATTATAATGATCCAAGTCTCCCCATTCTACTTTTTCCCATTGATATTTTTTCCCACTATAATATTTTTTATTTTCATTAGTTTATTTTTTGAATAATGTAAAAATCACCATTAATTTAATAAATCGTTGTTAGTTTCTTTATGTTTTGTATGTTTATAATTCAATATAATACAAAAGACATTTATTTATAAGGAAAATATCATTTATAAATTTAGGGATCTTAATACCTTTGAACAATTGAAAGACACTTTCCCTTCTATGAAACCATTTTCCTTCAAATCTAACATAGAATATGATTAAAATGGTGTCCATGATGTCTTACCCAAAAAATAGGAATACTAAGGTAGGTAAAGGGAAAAACCCCTTCTCTGATGCACATCTGATTAATGAAACTAATTTTACTTATAGCTAATATATTCTTCCCAAAACATATTCATGGATAATTCCAACTAAATTTCTAACCCGAGAACCTTTCATAATAAACTAGGTAATATTTTACATTTCTAATATTCTTTTAGTCCATTTTAGTAAAAGTAATTATATTATCTCTATAATATAAATGATATGGAGAAAACATGCCTTTAGAAGCTATAATTGGAATCATTTTACCATTACTAACCATATTATATAGAACTATACAAAGATAATCCTCTATAATGGAAAAGAAAAAAAAGAATGATGATCAACTTATTTTAAACCTCTTGAGTATGTGAAGTATTCTTGATAATATCCATTAAAAATAATTGAATTATGATCCAATCACATATTAATTTTATCCCATTTGATAAACATTTAATCCAAACCAAATTTGGTGATGACCTAGAAATTGAGTCCTTAATCAATGGTGTCAGATTCCTATTTAACATCGACATTAAATGAAATATTAAGACCCGTAATAATTTTTTTGTAATATTAAAACACTTGGATGTATTAAGGTGTTATTCTTGGATGGTCCTCCCTTTATTTAATTCAAAATAATTTTGAAGAAACAATCATAATATATATTTTGGAAATCCTAATAGAAATAATTTTTCAAATAATTTTTTATATAGTGTTGACATCAGAAACTAGCCTAATGATGTTTATTTCATATTTATTTTCCTCTTTTGGAAATTGGGATTTAAATTTTGCATTGATACCCTATGTGAGAGGATTGTCATTAAAGAAAGTAATAAGTAACCTATATAAATCGTATTAAATTATTTCCCCAAACTTTTAAAAATATAATTATTAAACCCTATATACCCATATAATTTACAACATAAAGTCCAAATAAAGATTTCACTAACTCAAACTCATGAGGAATTGATGTTAACATGATATAATCATCATTTTTTACCAATAAGGGAATAATAAATTCTAATAAATCATATCTTGTTGTAGTATTATTAAATATATTCACATATAAGGAGACTACATGATTTTTAAGAGATCATTTATCATTATAAACTACTAACCATCATTAAAAAGAGATAATTTCTTGATTACCATTATTGAATATTGAATAGAATCGATGAAATTTTAATTTCAATCATTATATTTGATAGATATGTCTCTAAAATGTTCTCTTTGTCTTATCTCTTTAAAGAGTTAAATGATTATTATGTTCAGTTGAGACCTCATGCTCTAGACCACCATTGAAATAAACACCAATACTACCATCCTGAAAAACATATTATGTAGTTTCAAAATAGTTATTATCCTTTTCAAAATATCTAAAATGATCCTTGATCATTTCATTTATTTTACCATTAAAAAACATAATATTTAGGACACATTCCAAACCATCATCTATATAAATAACTAATCCCAAAGTATCTTGAACGAGCTTACTACTCCCAGGATAAATAACCCACAAGTTTTTATACCTGAAGGTTGAGTATGGATTCACATATCTAACAATATGACTCAATAATATGGGTCAATGATCCAAATTTATTCTTTCTAAAGTACAACAAGAAATACATCACCACATGTCAAGTGAATACTCATTGAAAAAAACTATCTCAAGTCTACTAGACACTATTTTATTTAGAATATTTCTACACCAAGTAAACATGGATAAAAATAGATTTATATTAAAAATATTGGTGACCTAAATATAACATCTAAAATCCGAAGATGGTATATAATTCTTAGCAACCCCAATCTTCTCATTAAAATGAAATATTGAGTTTCATTTACCAATAAAATTACATGGACTACTAACCAATTTTTATACGTATGAAATTCACTATTATAAATATCTATGTTCATTATATCTATTGTAAGCATATAAAAAGAGTATAATTGTTGAACTACTACTCAGTTATGGTTGTAAGTGACTAATTTATCTCTATAATTAATAATGAATGACCTCTCTAGGCTAGAATGTGCTAATACCGAGTTCATCTTGACCTATGAAGGTGAATGAGTTGTTTCAAAGAATTAATAACCCAATATTTCAAAATAAGATATTCTTAAAGTAAAATATAATTTTATGGTTAGTCAACCCAATTAAATCAAGTTTATGTTTTTGAATAAAAACCTATGATAACTGATTATTTCATGTTTGGGAATACCTTGATATTTCTATATGATGATCTTAAATTTGATTTATATTTGGAGGTGTATCCCCCCTTCTTCGTACCTAATTATTTATTATTACAAGATTAATTTTTTTCCTATTATATTTTTAACATCAAGAATTAGTGTTTCTATAACATCTCTATCTTCTCACCTAAAATAGTACTTCTATCAGGATTCCTAGTAGACTTCAATGGTGGAGTTAATGAAATATATCTACTTTTTACCAGTAAAAGAGTCATTAGCATCCAGTATGTTGCAAACCTCTTTATCCTTTAAAAGAGTGATTGGAATCTTATCCCCTGACATTATGTATGTGGAACCATACACATTAGTAAACTCTATACTTTTTCTAGTATGTGTGAATTATTCTTAAAATTATCCTCAACTGAGTCTGTAGGTACTTAATTTACATCTAGATGGATAAATACATCATCATTTTTTTTAATAAATTTCAGTAACATCACCCTTCATTACATACTTATAGGGAGATTACTAGTTCCTTGATATTATCATCAATATCCAATGACGAATAATATTATTTTTAATAATAGAAGATTTTTCTCCTTCTCCATTCTATTCAATGATATTTTCCATTCATGTATCTACAAGAATGACAGAGGGGTTTTTCTCGCTTTCTTCTTCATCGAAAAGATTATCCCTAAACATACTAATTGAAAAATTATCTATCCATACTTTTATCCATTTATCTACATAATTTTACATTGATATCTCACCATTCCCTAAAGTAATACAATTATTTTTCGTATTCTTATTGACCTATTTCAATTAAATTTCATTATTCCTATGTTTGACCTACATATATACCACCCAAAAATTAGTAATTGAAAACCCCATATTATTACACAAATTACCAAAATATAGAATGTTCCCATAATCCAGCTTAACCCCAATTTTGGGATTATTGGAAAAGGGATTATTCATATTCATAATATTTTCATTCAATTTTGAATCACCAATGATTCTAGTATATAGGTATAATTATTTATTCTGGGTGAAATGATCCATTTTTAATTGGATACCAAAACATAAAGCAATTTCATTAAGTATCCTTAGATTTCAATATACCCATGGAAAACCATGAATTCTAACCTAAGTCTGAGTGGAATAATTAATTTGATTAAAATGATTATATTTAAATCTCATTTATATAATTATAGACCACATGGTTTCATATTTATATTCCTAATTTTCATGGCCTAATTGAGATCATATGTACTTTCAAATATGAAATGAGAGTATCCTTTTAAAAATTGTAATGCACCGACAATTATTAGAAATCCAAAAAAATGAGATTTAAGATTTATGTTTTGTATTAGAAAAAGTCAAATCAACCTATGATTAACTGAAATGGTTGAGAAGATAAAACTTGCACATGTCAAGAATTTGTTTCATGGCGTTTGTGTTATACAAAATAGAAAGACCAATACCATTTAATTTTTTTACTTTTAAGGATTTTGGTATATCATCATTGTAATAATCCAATGAATATAGTGATTCCATGAAGGATATCGCTTTACTCCTCAAGTTTAAAATTATTTTGAATTCATTAAATGAGTTAGATATAGAGTTTTGACTACTTTTTTTGTAGTTTCATATTAATCATGCACCACATCCTTAACGGATATATCTTTATCATGATGAAATGAGGCAATGAAAATATAAGAAACCTGTAAGATTAAGAGATTGTCATAGACATTTTGAAAAGTTTTATTTTCATTTTTTCTCCTTCATTGAATTTAAAACAATTGATCTAATGAATATTATAATATATTCTACGTTTTATCAAAACAATTATATTGAAAAACGCAATTTATATTGTTAAAATTGGTTTTATTGTGGTTTTATTTATTTATTATACTTATTTTACTTCAATAATGAAATGGGTTTCCAAATTATTTATAATTTTACATTGCATAGTTTTGAAAATAAAAAACATGTGGGGGAATGAGTCATGCCTAAAATAGTTTTTCAAAAAAATAATAGAGAGGATCAGATCATTGAGATTTTGGAGTTTTGAAAAAGCTAAAGAAAGTGGTTTTGAATTAGATTTTATGCTAGGATTGCTAAAGGTTGAATGTTTTTTGGAAAATTAATAGATATTCCCAAGATTATATGTTTTATGATTTTGGTATGTGGCTCTTGGGTAACATCTGACATTTTTCTTACTTTCATGAGTTATGGTGGGTTTAACATGATTTGGGAGAGTTACGTATTTTAGTATCAAAGAGTGAATCATTGTAAGAAAAATATAGACTATCCAGGTGTGGGAATTGATGTCTTGAGGGATTCAACGCCTAAGATAGTGGTTTAGTAGGTTACTCATATATTTTGAAAAAAATAGATAGAATTATCTTTCAGTAGTATGACCATATAGTAGTGAATTTCATTATTATGTGAATGTATTGATAAAAAGTTTTATGGATTCAATAATTCATTCAATTATAGTCATAACATTTAATTATTAGGTACAAGAAGAAGATTGGGTGTTGGATTTATGAAGAATAAGTGTGATTTTGGTTATTATTTAGGACGTGATGAGAGTGTGAAGAGTTAATGACTGATGTCTGTCATGATTGTAGGTTGGTTGATCAAAGATGCTTCTCAAAGACTAGATATCTTATAGTGGGTTCTTTTCAATTACCCAGACCATCACATTTAAGTATGTAAATATGTAGGTAAGATTGTAAATGATCAATTCATAAAAATAATTTGAATATTTACGACCAAATTAAGATAAATGTATTTTGGATGTATTTCTATACTAAAATATTTTGTTTTAGACTTGGTTTTATGTATATAGAAGTAAAAGGGAGGTATTATTCATAATAATGAGTTACTAGGACACAATTTGTGGATTTCAACCCTTTTTTTTTGGGTGCCCCCCAGGGACTGACATATTGGATTATGTATTTCACTACTACTTATGCTTCCATGATTAGGATGACCCCACTACAATCTTGAGGAGGGCCATTAGAGTATTACTGGTCCACGATTACCTTTTTAATTATGAAGTAAAATGAGGATCTTACCTTTTAAATTTAAAATAACCCTGTGATGGTTTCCTCTTGTCCAAACTATGCATTCCAAAAATTTCCCCGCCAGAGGTCTCTGTAGGCCTCTCAATGGATATTGGGTGGTTCAAACATTATTTTTATAGATCATTTTAAATACATGATTTGATTTTTATACTAATATAGAAATATATGGTCATATTCCAACCCATAGGTGTACCCAATATATATATATATATATATATCATAAAATTTCTATTAATTGGTAGTGGGTTACAAAGAGATACTAATATTACTTGATTTTTTATTTACATTCAAAGAGGTTTAGACTTGAGGATTTAGGGTAGTTTTGTAGCGGTCAGTAAACATTTGGGTGCTTATTCTGTAGGGTATGTATGTGATGGATCATTGGTAGAGGATTATTATTAAAATATATGTGTATAGTTTTGGTGAGTATCATTATTTAATCCATTATTGTTAAAACATATATGTTTGTTCCCCACTCCACTGCATTCTCCTACACTATCAACAATGCATCCCTGGGACCCATAGAGTCCACCATAGAAAATCTAGTAGTACTCACATTGAGTGACTCATCAGGAATTATCGACCACAATTTCTATGTAACACTCCAATATTTTCGAATATATATTTATATTTTTAAAATTTTATGTTTTCAATAGAACTATTTATAAGAAACATTGAGCTTAGACAAAACCAAGTTATATTATTTCAATATAACTAAAAATAAAATCCTAAATAAATAAAATAATAAATTACACATTGAATATAAAGACTTGAACTTAAACCTTACATATCTTAGTTCCTTTAAACTATAATTCACTTACTTGAATTCTTGAGGATATTTTAGTATTAATGTATTAGAAAATTAGGTCATCACACAAACATATCACAACTATATTTACAAAGTTTAAACTTTTATTCAAAATACAATGTTCTCTCTATTTAATCCTTTTAAAAAACATGATTTATTTTCAAGAAAAAAAATTCATGACATTTAACTTGACTTCTTACATTACCTTACCCATCCATTAACCTTGTTAAAAACACTTCGTAAAATGGGATGAGCACAAAAATATTAGAAATGGACATAAAATGAATAAATATATTAATCCTGTAAAAAACAGGAAAAACCATGAAAAAACATTCCTATAAAATATACCATATCAATAACAAATATCATTATTTTCTCTTTATAAAATCATTATCTTACCATTTTAAATAAAATTATTTTCATTAAAACTCTTTAGAAATCATAGAAAAGTCATATGGGTTCCAATAGATATCTTAATCATAAAACACTTATAGAACACTTATAAGAACCCTCTTAATTAGAATAACAATAAGAAAACATCTAAAATAATTCTTCAGATTACATAATTGTTACCCAATGCATTAAAACTATATATTGGTGCACCCATCATATAAGCAATGTAAATCATACTTGTGATCTATAATGGGTCTCAACCCTTTGTATTTGATGTATAAGACACACCCATGATCTACCATGTTGCTCAACTCTTCGTATATAATTTCCAAGAACCATGTAATGAATAAAATCCTTGAATTTTTTTAAAAACCATCTGAAAAACACTTTCAAATATCAAAATACCATTTTCTTATGAAACCCTATTTTCAGTACCAAAATAAATAAAATAAAATAAAATTATGGTTTTATTCTGAGGAAACATTAAATATTTTTAAATAATCCAAACCTAAATTAATTATTATAGTGGAATGGAAATTCTTTGTTACCATATGCATTAAAATAGAACATTCCTTTTACCATTTGTAAATAATTTCTATCACATCTTAAAAATAATCGTTTTAAAAAAATTGAAACCAAGAGGCATAAAACACTTTAAAGTAATTTTATTTACATAGAAACACATCATAAAATAATTTTAAGAAAATATAAATTTAGGATAAATATTTTTAGAATAAATCATTATAAAATTTAAAAATATACTTTTATGTTAAAGAGTCCGTTAACTCAAGTCTAACTCAGCACGTATGTTCTTTATCATCCACTTCATTAGATAACCTCTAATTCTTTACAAATTAAAACCTGTAAACATGGAATTATACCCAAAATAATTCGTATAGGATGTGGGTTGGGATGTAAGGAAGGTGTTTGGGTGGGACTTGGTTGAACCAAAAGTTTTTTGAAGTGCGAAGAAATGAGAAGAAGATATTCCCTTTTGTAAGATTGGGGAGGGGCGGTCTTGGAATTTCATAAAATATTAAATTAATATAAAAAACATTAATGTAAAAATGACTCAAAATTTTTAACATCCTAATATAAATTGAGTATTATTTGAAAATCTCTCATATAATAAAATTTGGAAAAGATTGGAACACATTGTTACATATATCATTTTTTAACCCTTGGGACATTTATAGTGATATCAAAGATTCTTACTCTTAAGGGTAATGATTTATTCTATAAAAGAAAAAAAGTACTATAAATAAAACATGGTTGATCCAATAAACAATATCACATTCACTTTCCTTAAGATTATTTTTATGAATTTTACATCATTAAATAATAAATTATTTATTATAGGATATCATTTATGTTCATTCTAGAAAAAATCATTTACTATGAATTTAATAAGACCATGAAAATAAATGATTTGGAATATAATAAACTAAAATATCCCTAAAATATTATAGATATATAAAAAATTATTTTATCACAAATATTCAATCGAATCATTTTACTTTTTAACATTTTGAAATAAATTATTTTATTTTTCTTCTAATTAAATAATTATCACATCAGTGATGTGTAATATTTTAAGATAATTATTACATCACCAAAAATCAAAAATAAATTGACATGAAAAAAAATTAAAAAACTATATTTATAAATGATCATATCCTCTATTTTTCATTGTGCTTATGATCTCATAGTAATTAAAAACAGTATTTTGACATTTTTGGCTTTATATTCACTTAAAAATTTTATAGGTAAAATTAATTTATAAAAGAATAAATGTACATATATTAGTCTTTTATATGATTTTTTATGATTTATACTCATCCAATAAAATTAATTCATGTGTTAGGGTCATGATTTAGAACTTATTAATTTAGTTTTAACTTTACCTAATTTTTCCTTTACCATGATGAAAAAAATTACTAAGGTTTCTATTCATATTGATCAAAAAAGGGATATGCTTACCAAATTTGGAAATCATAATTAAAAATATTTAATCTATTTTTTAAAATTAAAAACATATAAATGGTATAATTTAATTAAAATTAAAATTCGAAAATGCGATGAAATTTTTTTAAAAACAATTCCCATTAAAATATAATAACTTTTAATCTAAATTCTAGTATAAAAGTCATTAAAAACATAACTGTATTATTTTAAATCAACAGGAACTATTTAAATTTTAAAAATATTCCAAAATTGAATTTTACTATTTAAATAATTGAAAATAAAATAACATTTTTAATAATAATCAGTATTTTAATTATTCATTGAAAAATAAATCTCATTATAATATTCTAAACAACTCATTATCAGCTAATTTTGAGATGTTAAATTCAAAAATGAAATTTATTTTTTCAAATGAAAATTCTATAATTAGAAAATTGTAGTTTTAAATAAAAAATTAATGGAAAATTTTCTAGTAAAACTAAATCCTTTTTTATTTAAAATATTACTTAATATTTTTATAGTGAATATAACTCTCTATTTCATGAATAAATGTAAATATAAAAATGATTTATTGAATTGTTCCCTAGGTTTTTACATTCTTCCATGCCTTTTTAGATTTCTCCCATTAAAATTTATTCAATTATTAATCATGTGGGGATATCTCTCTATCATAACATTTTCAGATTCTCATGTTACTTCCTCAACTATGTTGTTTTTTGAAAAACCATAACATGGTAACATTGAAACATGTAAAATGTTGTGTGCCTTGTAAAAACATAGAGGTAGGGCCTCTAGATAAGAAACTAATCCAAATTTTACCAGGATTTATTATGGTCCAATAAACCATGGACTTAAATTCTCCTTTTTCCAAAAAAAATATAAAGCTTTTTGATAGAGATACAATATTTAAAATATCATCACCTACATTGAAAAATTATTCTTTCTCCAGTTATCCACATAACATTTCATCCCACTCAATGCTATCCTAATTTATTATTAAATAATCCTCACCTTCTCATTTCAATCCTCCACCAAATCTCATCCCATAAGCTTCATTTTTCAAACATCTTCCCAAAAAGCAGGAATCTAACAATTGTTTCTATATAATTCCTTAAGTGGTTCCATCTATATACTTGAATAGAAATAGTAATTATAAGAAAACTCAACTAACAAAATATGTTAATCCCAAATTCAATGTAAATCCATTCAATAATAATAAATCATGTCTTCCAAGTCATGAATGGTTTTTCAAACAATCCATCATATTAAGGATGAAAATGTTTACTAAAATTTAATTAAGTACCCATTGACTTATGAAGCGATTTCAAAAAATTAGTGGCAAATATTGGATCATGATCAGATATAATAGAAAGAGGAACTCTATTTAACCTGATAATCACATTATGATATACTTAATAATGTTTCTCTAGAGACATTGTATAATTTTTAGGAAAAATGTTCTAATTTAGTTAGTCTATTAACAATAGAAAAAATCACATTATTACCTTGAGAGGTCATTGGTAATACCAACATTTATTCCATGGATATACTCTCCAATTTTATCTCTCACACAATTAATGGTTGAATCATTCCCATTGGTTATTTTCATTTTTATTGAACCTATTGATTGGTCAGTTATTTCATGGTGAATTCAAAAATATCCATTTCCATTCCATCCCCTCATTAATACTACTAAAGGTCTTAATATATCCTAGTGTTTCTAGGATGAACTAAAAATGGGGAACTACGACCTAAACTCCACAATTAGATCTTGAACTTTGAATCCTAAGGAATACATAATATCTTTCCAAATCTTTAAATTCAGTCTTTATCAATATTAAATTCATCCAAATTATCCTTATTATCTAATTATACCTTTCCTAGTAAAATACGGTATTATATCTTATCTTTCATAATTTTTTATAATATATATGATTATACTAACACCTAAAACAAAATAAAGGAAGTTCCAACATTGATAATTTCTATGCAAAAAATTAATCAAATCATTAACCAAAGGGTAATTTTATAAATATAACATGATTAGTACAGAATGATAGTTTTATCTAAAAGCATTCATAGAATTGTTTTCTATTCTAGGATAATAATGAATTTTAAATTCATAATCCTTAATTAATTTTAGTCATCTTATCTTCTAAATATTTAACACTTTATGATAAAATAAATACCTAAAATTTTGTGATCAATATATATTTCACACTTTAATTCATATAAATTTTGCCTCTAAATTTATATATAAAATACAAAAACATATATGTTTAGATCATGTGTATTATAATTTAACTCATGAGGTTTTATCTGACATAAATTATAAATAATTAATTGATAATTATATATCATTACACAACCAAGACCCTTTAATGAAGCATCGATGTCAATGAAAAAATTCATTATTTTTTGGATTGATGATAAAAAACTAGAGAATTCACCAAAATTCTTTTTATTTCTTGAAAAGAACCATCAAATTCTTTTCTCGAGATGAATTTAACTCATTTTCATGTTAAATTAGTCAATGGGAAATACAACCAATCTAATATTTCAACAAAACCTCTCATAAAAACCCACTAATACAAGAAAAATATCATTCTATATGACATTTTTTAGTCTTAGACCTTCTTTAATAACATTAGTGTCAGTATCGTCAATGGATTTCCCATATTTAAAAACAATTTTTCCAAGGAAATAAATTTTTTTCATGAAAAAATCTCTCATAAAAAACTTACCATATAATCAATTTTCTTTTATGGATTTCAAAACAATATCAGGTGTCTTTTATAATCCTCGTGACTTTTAGAATACACTAATATTTACTCAATAAACACAGCCATAAACTTATCCAATAAATCAAGGAAAACAATATCTATAATGTCAATAACAATATTTGATCCATTGGATAAACCGAAGTGTATAACTATAAACTCATAATGTTAATATCTAGTCTAGAATGATATCATTGAAATATCTACCTCTTTCAAATTTTATTGATGGTGCCCTTACTAAAGATCAATATTTGAAAAGTCTTACGCTCCATGGAGATAATCAAAAAAATCATCAATATAAAGAAAATGATATTTGTCCATACACGTGATATTATTAAAGACTATATAATCAAAGAAAATCCCTATGAAACCATATTTTATCGTAATAAAGAAAATTGTAGCACCCCATGTTCAAGTAGTAGGTTAAATAAATCCTTCATCTGCTAACTCCTAAAATATATTTTTCTATTTCAAAAGTTATACTATACACTGTTGATAATGGGGTTTTTAAATGGGATTATAATCATAAAAAAAGTCAACATTAAACGGAACCACTCGACCCGGAAGAAAACTAGGAAAATCAATGGTAAATATATCCACATATTCATTTACAATTGGGACATCACTAATTTGAATATTTTATTTATTTTCAAAATCATGATCTGTGTATCCTTCACTGATATCTCTAAAAAATTTCTCAAATCTTGAGTAGGTTATCAAATGTATGAAATCATTGAATGTAACCTTTTTTCTTTTCAATATATATTAGTGTGACAAAGAAATATAGTACATACACAAAATAATGTTAAACTCTACCATGAGTAGTTCAATAATATTTGAAAGAGAGACTGTCTCAGTAATAATAACTGGGTTTTTCATATAAATCATGTTTGCTTTAATATTTCTACCATAAAAATTAATTAAAATGTATATATTACTTTATTGAGGTGATATTCCAAATTTACATGTTAATTTCTCAAAAATAAAGTAATATGAGGATCAAGAGTCAAATAGGGCATTGGAATAATTTTAATAAACATTATACATATCTATCAATGCGCCATTTGATACCCCTACATCAATTTTAGTAGTATCATATGATTTTCCACACATTTTTTGTATTTTTCCAAATGATTCCCCCTAAGTGACTAACATTGGGAAAACTTTATTATAATTACAGAACTCATTATAATTGAATAATCATACCATCATCATTCTATATGATTATTTTCTATATAATCATATGCCCCATTTCCAACCCTTCCACATCAATAACACATCCAATATATTATAACACATTCTTTATGGTCCTTTTTACCTCACTTATCTCAAAATGGGAAATTGATTTTATTTACATTAAATTTCTTTAATGGATGCTTCCCCATCACCTTCTATCTTTATCTCTTATTAATCTTATCATCTCAATGAAAAAAAGTGTAAGAAAACTCCATCTATAATTTCTCATCATTGAAAAAAAATTTCTCATAACATTTAAATTCATATAAGGATAAATATATTTGTAAAATTAGTATTAAACAGAGGTAAAATATAGTTATTTTTCTATAAATGTCCCAACAAATATTGTATGTATTTTAACATTCTTTTAAAATTGTATTCATACATATATACTTAATATTTATCATTGTTATTCAATTATATTAGTTTTTTCTCCATCCTAAGCTAAAAACACTTAGTGAAGTATTTCTTGAGATAAAGATTATTAAATTTGTCCCATAAAGAGGAATAAATCTCATCTCTATCTCCAATATTCTTAAACAAATACCACCATCAATCAGCTTATCCCTCAAATTTATAAATGTTTAAATTTTCCTTTTGTTGTTTTGAACATCCCATGACTTCAAAAAAAAAATGTCTCAATACATTGTTCTATCCTTTAACTACAACTAAATTTGAGGTTCCCCAGAATGCTAGATGACATTGCCTCATAAATGCTTCACTGTCATCATGTTCATATATGGTAGATCTAGGAACTCTATATCATGAATATAACCAAAATTTATAGTTTGAATAAACTATGCCATCATTGAAAGAAACTACTCACTTCTGATTCTATCCAATTCGGGATACTCATTTAAATGGATATTTTCATCTTTGTCCTTCTTATTATATTTTTCATGTTTCCTCAGTGGAAAACCATTATGGGAAAAAATATTTTATATAAAAAAATATGTTAACCTTAAAATTATATATCATGGTAGCCATATATTAAAATATCATAAGGTTATTTACATTCATTTTCCTAACCACTGATCCAAACAAAAAATTTCCGTGAATACCAAATATAATTACTTGGCCTTAAAAATTAAATCTTCTTGTTTTTTAAACTATTGTTAATTTACTTGAATTAATTATGATCTTTTTAGTTTATAGTTTTACACAATTAGATCATAATTCATAAATATTGAAACCATGTTTTACAAACTGTACATTTCTATTCAAAATCTATTATTCTAAATATATAATTCTTTTATAATAAAAAATACTTATTTTCAGGAAGTATCTTCATGAAATTCAATACTTTTTGAGACATACATGCTTGTTCTAATGACATATTTTTTTGGATTTTAGGTTGATAAAAAATAAAATTCCATATATCTATCAAAGGAAAATTATTCTAGGGAATAGATAAAAAAATTATAATATAAAATGAGAAAAAATATGCCATTCCCATTTCATTTGGGACTATATTATTAAAGGAAAAAGATAGAAACAATGTTACCAAAAAGTAATTCAGATGAATATTTTTATGTTTAATTTATCCTACAACGTCGAAACCAAATATTACTTATGAAGTGAATCTATGTGCTAGATTTCGGTGTGGTCCAAAAGAGTCCCAATTTTTTTAATATAAAATAATTATGAGATATGTTAAAGGAACTCTAAACTATGGGATATTAGATAAAAATAGTGTATATTTGAAATTATTGTGGTTTATATATGCATATTGGGTAGATGATTGCACATATAAGAGATCAACCTTTGGTGTAACCTTTTTTTTAGTAGAAGGATGTGTTATTTAGGGTTGAATAAAACATAATTCCATAAATCTGAGCATGGATGAGGTTTAATATTTTATCACTAATCATTCATGTACACAGATGATCTAGATTCTAGTACATTTTTAATATATGAAAATTGAGACTAAGAGACAATTGAAAATTTAATTTGATAATCAAAGTGATATTAGATTATTTAAAAATATAGTGAAAAATTCAAGATCCAAGAATATTTATATTAGGTATTAGTTTTTCAATGAAATTTGGTAGGTTGAGATATCAGGCTATAATAAATTTCTACTAAAGGGCGTGTTGAATTTATTTTCACCAAAGTTATTTCAAAAGATTTGTTTTTTTAGATAAGGCTAAAACTTCATGTTTATCCTTCTCCTCTCACGTGAAGACTATCAAGAGGTTCCTATTTATTCCTTTTTATTTTATCTGTATTATGATTAAAGAAGTAAAGAAATTAATGAAAAGTTTTATCCATCATGTATTTCATTTATTTCTATGACGATGAAAGATTATTCATCTCTTGAGAGAGAGCATTTATGAAGATCTTGTATTTCCTATAAGAATTTCTGATCTTGAAATCACATGATAGGATTTAAAAATGAAATATTAGATACCCTTGGTTATATATCTATTTTTTTATAAAATAGGTATTCAAATATGTACATATATGTGACTAACTAAAGGATCTTTTTCAAGTATCATGTTATTTCATATATACATTTTAAAAAATAAGATAAGTATTTGTTGAGTAGATAGATGAGTTCATAAGAACCCACTTCCCTTTTCAATTTACATTCATTGAGGGATATTAAAGATAATAAACACATATTGAATTTTATATGATAGGTTATATGTGAAGGGATACTAGAAACAAAATACAATGGGGGAGATTATTGAACCATATTATTTCATTTGTTGTCACAGTGTGTCCATATGTGTTTGGTGAGTATGTATGAAATAGTTATTTCTAGAGAATTTTTTTGGATGAAGTAGTGATTTTGGGAGAATTGTTACAGATCCATCTAATATAATTTTATGTCACGCTTGGAAAATTATTCATCAAATGGAATTAGATATAACGCTTGGACACTGATTCATGTTATAATTGTGATGATTTTTGTACTGATCTTAATAACCAATGACATGTGTCACCGAATAGACATTGTTTACAAAAAGTTTAGATGATTTGAAGGAACATGAATTAGTTATTTTATTATTTGGTATTGGATTGAGCTTTAACATGATATGTCTTTGGTTATTCATTTATAAATAGAGAAATTCTATGTAAATTTTCTGGTTTCTTACTTAAAAATTTAGGCCAACCTAAATATAAGCATAGTTCACTCAAACAAGAGAACATGTGGGACCTGAATGTTAACCAAAGACAAGGGATAATCCCCAAGAAATCCCATGATCAATAGAGTTCCCAAAGGAACTAACGGGCCCATGTATAGTGCCTTCAATGTGAACACCAACAAGAATAAATGGGTTGGTCCAGTATCAAACATGGAGAAAATTTGGAACCATTGTGTGGGGTAGCATGGTAAAAAGGGATTGAGAATTTTTGTTTTATAGTGGTGGACTGTGACTATTAAACCATATTCCCAACATAATATGTGTTCAATGTGGGACAAGGACATGTTAGTATTATTCACCAGTTGCTTAAAAAGATTGATATTTTTTAGTTCGATAAGATCCCCAAATTTAAGTGGGAGTAGACCGGTCTTTATAAGAGATCTATTTATTCCTTCAATGAATGATTAATTCACAGATGATCCTCTACATATCAAGTTTTTTTAGATCGAGAACCCGTAATATTATGTTCTATGTAAGAGATTAATATAAACTCATTGAGAGTTTAAAAATCATGTAAGGATAATTTCTGAAAAGAATAAAAAATATATTTTTATGATGAAAATTTTGGAATTACTATTTCATGATAATACTATTTACAGACATAATTTTTGGATGAATTCCATGTGATGACATTGGTTTATGGTTTAAAATAATCCCATGATCATGTACAAACTACTTACATTGCAGGAGCTGATGCATTCTGGTTAAGGTCCTTCACAGATACTAATGCTTTGTTGATGAAACACCCTTGTTGAAAGACCATGTAGTACACATGACAATAGTACATGAGTGAAATTTTCTGTATGTGAAGCCATTTGCGGATATTCGTACCAATGGTAGTAAATAGATGAATTTTTTTAATGTGGCTATTTATGGGAGATGAATTATTTGCTGTGAAAAGTGATAAGGATTGATTGAGGTAGTTAAATACTTCCAGATGAATAATGTATTAATAAAAAATTAAAATTATTTTAGATTATGATTTTCCATGAGATTTACAGTATGTGAATATAATACTCTTTGAGTTAGAATCTAAGAAATATGAGACCAAGACAAAATTTTTTAATTTATTTTTGAAGAATATTTCTGGTGTTTCTAGGAGGAGTGTGACAAACCAATATAAACTAATATGAACATTATTATTATAATCAGGTGATAAAATTCGTTGATAACCATGATGTTGATGCCTAAAAATTATTGGGCTACTTTTCTGATGATTTTTGTGAATGTAAGAATAGTGAGTAGTGATGCTGAAGATCAACATAGATAATTTTAAATAAAATCATTTATCACTTAAAGGTTGAGATGTTTCTTGCAAATTAATAAAATTATTTACATTCAGTATGTGGTAGTGTATTTGAGTTTAGACATCAATTCATAAAGTAGTATATAATTTTTCAGATAGTTCTCAAAAAGATAAATATGATATTAAATTATTATTTAATGCACAAAATTATAATTTCCAATGAAATATTATCAACATATAAATTAGAATTAAAGAGATGGAATTATGAAAAGGAACATATTTAGTGGAGGTCTTTTGTTTGTGAGTGCATGATATTTTATTTATCATGAAGACTCAAAAAAAATATCATCATCAATTATTGAAAAGGCAGTTAATATTAATAAGTTTTGTTTCTTATGTTATTGTGATATAAATTTTGTAACTAGGAAAGGTTAAACTATTATTCTAGAGGGACTCAAGATATCATAGTGGGACACTACACTAGTGAAAAAATTTATGTTGTAACTATTTGTGGTTATAGTAGAGACTATGGGATTAGGGATTCTTACCAATCACAGAAATGAGTAGGCTCATTATGAGACCGAACCTTATAAAAATGTTGTCTTCTTATTCTATTTAATTTTATTACATCTGGGATATGTTGATTTATCATAAGATTGGATCAGAACCTAATATGTAAACTTATTTTAATTTTCAAAGCATGAAAAAATTTAAAAATCACCACTGATTCAACCCCCTTCTCGATGATGAAAATACTTCAGGGCACTTCACATTTTTTTGTAATAAATAATAAAATGGTGTTTGATAAAAATATATGTTTAATTATTCTCATGGTAGGAGTACCATGAACCCATCAGTCAAAGGTGATGTGAATATAATACCACTTGAGATACACCAAATATATGAATTGTCCAATACATGTGGTGTTTCATATGTAATGATATATTTGATTCAATAAGTTTTACATATAACTCATTTCAACACTCTATATATCTAAATGTGTATAATACATATTCACACAAACTTCACATCACAATCCTTTGTAGCATGATAGTTATTAACTAAAGATAAATTCTTGACCTAAATTACTTGATGGATTATTTTCATAGTAACTGTGTTTAAATAATCATAATAAAATAATGACAATAGTTGAATGGTTTTCTTAATATAATAATGTAATACAAGATAAACAAATTCTAATTAACCATCCCTACATGATAAGTCTTTTATAATAATTCAAAACATCATCCAATTACCCTAGACCTAATATCTACTGTATCTATTACCTAAAGATAATGCATTCCCTTAATGCATCTTATAAAAGGTGGTTTAGTCAAAGGAATTATTACATTTTCATCTTTATAAATCATTAAAATTTGTATATCACAAAGATCTATAATCTTCTAAATGAGATGATATCATTATAATATATTCTTTTATTTATAGTGATATAGATATACTTTATTTTCAAGAATTACCTCATTATTATCCAAAAACAGTTCAACACAATTCACTATACATGGACCAACCTCTAGTTCAATGATAAACTGATTATTCCAAATATCCTCTTTTACTACATATGAGGTAATAATATACCTATATTTTATTTTATAATCTTTCACTATTATATCTCATAATTTTTCTAACTTTCTGAATCCCCATTTAGGGAAAATAGAATATCTCAATTATTATTTAAAATCATCACTATATTTTTGGAAAATTGAATAATTATAACCCTATAAAACAATCTGGTCATCACCAACTTATATAAAAAATATACCCTTATCACTCCTAGTATACTTTATGGAATTTGTAATAGTGATCTAATTCTCATCACCAAGATAATATTGGAATCTTCTCATCATAATCAATTAATATGAATCAACTAGACATGTGTATAACATGGTGTATATGATGGACACTATATGTGTTGCATAAGATAACATATCCATGTGTATCTTTTAATCATTGAAGATGGTATTTTTAGTCATTATAATAAAATTTAATATCTCAATTATAATATATCCTTTCATAGAATCATAAATTTTTAAAATAATTAATGATATTTCAAATATATGTAGTGTAACATAGTGTAATTATATTCCATGATCTATACCACTAGATCTCCATACATAAGTTATGTTATAATTATCCTATGTCATTAGTTGATAATATATTCTCAACATAATCCTTTACATACTATATATTAGATATTTCATTTCCAATGGGAAATATGTCACTAATATATATCACTAAAAAGAAAACTATTCTCCAATAATATATATATATATATAAATTTTATCTTTATTCATAAAACATTTAATCTCTTTGATTGCTTCATTATAATGAATAATACATCTCTAATAATTCCACTTTAGTCCATAAATAGTTTTCTGTAGCTTATATACTATATTTTCATTTGCTATATTGAAGAGAACCTTAGGATATTTCACCTTCAAATCCTCTAGAAATTTCTTACAGATTATATTCTGATATCCCTATGAAATATTTCATAATCATGTAATTTTATAATGTAAAGGATGATAATAATTGATTTAATAATCACAACTGATGATAAGTTTTATTCATAATAAATTCTAGGAATTTGATTGAATCATTTTTCCACTAATCATGCATTAAAGGTAGATAATCTACCATCCATGTATGAATTTTTATTAGAGTAAAATTTTCTCCCAATAGGTGAATACCAATAAGATAAATCAATAAAATTTAAAAATTATTTTGTGGTTGGATCATTATAAAGATCATACCATCATCATCACTTTCCACAATAATTTTATACTTCTTAGTTCTATTGTGAATCCTACTTGGCCTTATTATATTTAATGTATATTTATTTGTTTCTTCTTTCACCACCTCTTGTGGAAATAAATAGTACATATTATAGAATATATGATATTATTGGTATGGATCATCCAAAAAATTTTATGTTACCTCTTGATATTTTTCTTGAAAAAAAATAACATTTTGATACATAAAAATTTTATACTCATAAGGATTATTAATATACTACATTAATATTTCCTTGGGAGTAATATTTAAGATACAAAAATCTAATTTAGGTAAAAACATAGACTAAGTCATACACATAACATATTCATCACAACTAGAAAACATTAAAAGTTATTATGGAACAGAATATATTACATGTCTCATATGGGGTATTTTATACTCTCTTAGATGGAACTAAGTTTAGTTTTAAGAGTAAAATTTCTCGATAATAACCCCCAAAAGATATAGGTTTTATAGAATGACCCTTCATTGATCGAACTATGTCTAATCGAGTGTCATTTATCATTTCAAAAATACCTTCATTAGATGATGTTCCATGGGGTGAGTTTTGAAATTATAACCCATTATTGGAGATGTTTATGAAACACATTGCTAAATTATTCACCACCTTAATCTAAATAAATAAATTAAATAATTTTTTTTAATTTATTATGTTCTTTATTTTTAAAATA
Source organism: Viscum album (assembly GCA_963277665.1). NCBI lineage: Eukaryota > Viridiplantae > Streptophyta > Magnoliopsida > Santalales > Viscaceae > Viscum > Viscum album. The sequence continues at coordinate 104,515,441 of OY728160.1, read as the reverse complement.
AATAAATTTCTCAAATGATTCATATTTGTGTGTCATAAGAAATGTATACCAATAAAACCTATATCAAGTAGTTACAGTATTAACGTTTTTATAACCTCCCTAATCATGGAAAACTAAATTATTACATACATAAAACTACACTAGGTAATAAAATCCCCCCCATGCGTTTTATCAAAAAAAAGTGTATTGGACATATTACCATTTAAAAAAGATACACATAAATCAAATAAATAAAATTCATATGAATCTATTGGTAGAATGTGATTCTAATTAATGTGACATACGAGAAAATTCCAAATATATGATGATTTTGAAACATTATATTTGACCTATTTCACAACCATGTTAACAAAAAAAACAATCTTTAATAAATATACACTATTCATCAAATATTCACCACCAGAAATTTTCAATTTAAATAAATATAATGATTTTTACAGTTAAAAAAATTATGCCCCTTCTCTTCAAAAAAATTTACAGAAATTTTATATCTATTATGTTTGGTACAATGTAGTAATTATTTATCTTGAGAACTAATATTTTTGGAATACATATATTTAAAATTCCTAAGTATATGGTTATAATTTTTCCTTGTTCCCAATATGAAGATCCACTTATCCCGTTTTTAAATCCCATTTACTTTGGAATTATTCATACCAATTTAAATGTGAGATGCACTTCCAATATCAAATTTCCATGAAGTAATTTCAATAGGAATGACTTATATAACAAAAAAACTTTGTTAAGAAGACTTAATTTAATTAATCTTGATAATATATTCCTGTAATTTATTATAATCCCTTTCATAATTATTTTCCATTGCAAAAATAAAGCACTTCCCTACTTTGGATATTTTTCCATGGGGTTTTACTTCATAATAATAATTCTTAGGATTTTTTATGAATTTATTTTCCTTATATTTTCAATTTATATACCCTTTATTTATCCTAATGAGTGATTTGAGTTGAAACCTATATAAGATTTCTTCATCAATTCTTAATAGGTTTTAGAGCTCAGGGATTGACTTGTTAATTCCATTCACGTGGTAATTAACAAGGAATTGATTAAATGATATAAGAAAAAAATTAGGATACAGTTCCAACTAATTATTTTCGGACTATAAAACATAGCCTCATAAAATTATCAACATAGTAAATCATCTTTTGTACATATGATGACATAGGAATACCATTATCCATTTTTCATTGAAATTGTGACTCGGATATTTCAAATCACTCCTGAATATGCTATTTTGGATAAATATACTTTAACTATTAAATAATATTGAACATGTATATTGATAACTTTTTTTATAGATATTACTTCGAAGTCACTAGAAAAAATGATATTTAATTAGTATCCTCATTATACTTATTTTATGAATCATACACCCCTATAGTATCACATTTAACAATTTCTTTAGGGATTTAATAATCTAGAATATACATCTTCTTCTCCAACCTAAAGACTATTCTAATGTATCGGTACAAATTAGTGTAATTTTTTCGATTCAACTTGTAATTTTAAAGGAAATAACTTAGAGAGAGGATTGTGTTTATGTTATTGATTTCCTTCTATCTACACATCGTGCAATAAAATGTATTAATACAATGTATTTTAAAATATTCAATATGAACTTTGAATAAACATATTTCACTAACAAAGACCTTCAATTTTATCATAAACCAAGGAAAATAAATTATCATGATTTGGTTTACCATGATAATTTTGGAAGAAACTACTCTTACTATAAAAAAAATGTTTCTATTGGCTAGTTTTTTGGTGCATCCCATGCATATTGAATTTATCCCATGAATATATCAAACAGTTTTCTCTTTGTTTTGACACTCATTGAGAATCATGTAGAGTAAGACTATAGGGGACTGGATTATACTAATTTTATACATTATATATTAGGGGTCTTGGATATATTAGAGACGCGTTTCAAGTATAAAGGTGTATTTTATATGAAATTTTAACTTGGAGAGTAGATCACTGTATGGATATATGTTATTTCTATGATTATTTTTGTAGACTAGGGGTTTTTATTTAGTCTGGTGTGTTTAACTATGGTTAGTGGGGTTGCGGAATATGGTGATAAGTTATGGTTTGTGGCTTATACCATGATTATTTAGTTTCTCATAGTATAATAATAGGAATAATTTAATGGGTTGTATGATTAACTTTATCATAAATAATCTTATGGTTCGATTGGGATAATCTTATATGGGAACTATTGTGTCCTGTGAATTTTTTGGGGGATAATTCGGTTGGAGGAAGAAGGTCATGGTTTGATCTTTGATTTCTGTACATTCATATATTATGGAAGAATATTCCCAAAATCCTATGGAATTACATATTTATAACAATTATAAAATAGTTTAGAAAATTTATAAATTAGTAGATTGGATCTTGATTCGTGAATTAGACCCTCATTATGTCATGTTCAACCTTGTTTCATTGTGATTTTATATTTTGATGTTTCTAATTTAAATTTGAGTTCTTACTCAAATTCACTTCAGTTATACTAAATTATTCAAACCATAGGATTGATTTTTTCCATATTGGGTGCTTCTAAGGCATCTATTGTTTTCCCCTGATCCAAGTATTTATTTGATTGAGATCTCTTTATGTAACATGTGATTTCCTCCCCCCTTTAAACTATTTTATTCTTGTTATTTTTTATTATTGAGGCTATGCTAGTGGTGTTGTTGTGGATTGGGTGATTTTTTGGTCATGGTTGTGATGATGGGTTATCATGTATAGATTTTGTGGTGGAAGTTTATATTTTTTTGATTTATTGAATGGAATCTCTTCATCATTCATACATTGCACTTATAAAAGTTCAATTTTTAGGTAAGGTATTTTTAATCTATATTGTATTTTATGTTATTTAAATATGAAATAATTATGCCTATGTTTTCTATGGTAATATTTTTATAATTAACCAAATAAATATAATAATCTAGTTAAAGGAAATGTGTAAAATAATAAGTGATTTAATAGTTCTTTTTTATATTATATGTAATTTCATCCATAATTTTCTAATTGATTTATATGTGACTCTTGGAAATTTTTGATTATTTTTTTTATATTCCGTAGAAACATAAAAATTGACTGTTAACTTATATATGGAAATAAGAAATAAATGTATAGAATCATGAATTAATAATGATGTTTTTTTTCAATCATCTATAGGATTAAAATGAAAAAATAAATAAAAAGAGTTTTTAGATGTTTTTTTTTTGGTAAAATTGTTTTGGTTTTATGATATATTTGTTTTTTATTCTTATTTTGGGTAAATCTAGAGTAGTGGTGTGTTGTTCATATGGTAGTGTTTTATCATGGGTGATATTTTTAAATGGTTTGAATTGATGTTGTGGTTGAAGACATGAGGAAATGTCGTGATTGATGGAGTGTTGGGAAATTAATTTTTGGTTTGTGTAATAGTTTCCTATAGATATCGGTGGTAATGAGTTAATGAAATTATTAATGTGTATGGGGATAAAATTATGATTAAAAGTGTTACTAATAACATTATGTAAAGGGTATGGTCAGTATAAAAATCGACGGTCAAATCAAATATAATTAAATAATTAAAGAGAGGCCAGAATTTCATGTGGAGGTATAAATATAATAAATATGTTATTGAAAAATATAGAAATATTTAATGATGTGCTAAAATGTGAACTTATAAATTATGTGTGACTATTATGTAGAGGTGATTTAGATAGTTTATGTTTTGGTTCGTCGTGTAAGTGGTTGTTGGTGTGTGAAAATTGGGATAAATTTACTCATTCATGTCATAGTAATAAATAAAATGATATTAAGTGTAAATATATATGTTGGGATAGTCTGATTTATTATATATTCTCTATATTCAAGTAATGTTTTATAAACCACCCACTTTATTCAGGTTTGCGTATCAAAATCCATATGAGGTCAAGGGTTGTGATTGTTCTATACAACATCTAGGATGGAAAGGATAAAGATGGTTTGCTACTCCACCTTCCCAAATATCACATATAGAAGTAGTATAAGATGTTATGGATTAGGGTTATGAAGTATATATACAAATGTTGTGATGGATTTTTGGTTATATGGTTGTGTTGTGGATGTATGGTGGTGTTGTACCTAGATGGATAAGAAAGAAAGGTTGATTCCATTCATGATTATATACCCTACTATAGAGATTCATTGATGATATTGTGGATATATAATCATTTTTAAAAGTTATATACTATGTAACTATTTTTATTTGGTTGTGTATATGATTGGGATTGTGGTTATATTGTTTTTTGGTAAGTAAAGGGATGGTATCACAATAGTTCAATCCATTAGGGTGTGTGGTTAAATAGTTTAGTGTAGATGTGGATATGATATTCATTTAAAATATATTCTTTTTAGATATTGTTATTATAAATTTATACAAAATTGGTTGTGTTAGTATTAGTGAGGATGGGTGTTAGGTGACCGAGATATGAAATGAGTTGGCTGTGTAGTTTATTCACTGAGGCATTAATAGACTTATTTGAAGTTTTTATACAAGTTTTTGGGTAGGATCCTACTAATTATACTTGTATGATAACTCCTTTATATATATATATATATTTATATATTAATATAAGGGGTTTGGAGTGAGATTTGATCATTATTATGTCATAGATCTTGTGGCCTGTGTTGGAGTCACTATCATGGAAACATGCCTTGGGTTTTTTAGTGTAGTACTATTGGTTTATGTATAAAATTTACCTACATCATGGTATTAGTTATCTTATTTTATTATGATGTTGATTGGTTATTTTTTCCTTTATTCATTTGATTTATGCGGGTAATTCAAAACTTATTTATGTTTTATACACTAGATTTTAGTCACCATATAATAACCTTCTGGAAGGGGGTTTGGGTGTTAACTTCCATCAATATAATCAGAATATAGGGGGTTACAGTTCGAGATGTTCATAAAAAAGACTCACATTCCAACATTATAGATTTTACTCGCTCTATAATATATACAATATTAATCATATGTGATACTCTATGGTAAGACACACCTAGTTTAATCAATCAAAATCTTGAAGTGTAAGAAAAATAGAAATCCTATATATGATATTTTTATGGGTTTTAAATATTATTTATATTGTATGGTGTATGAATATCATTTTTATTAATTTAAAAAGTATATATCTACATTATAAATGGAATTTTTATTGATATATTAACAGAATACTCCCAAAAATTCCCTGAGAAGTGCTATTAGAGTGAATAAAGGATTTCAAATCATGTGGTCGAAGAGGTAAAGAATAAACCTATTTATCCACTGCCTCATCTTTGGTATGAGTTATCAATATTTATTCCAAAATTATCAATAAAATTTTATAATTATTAATTTTTTAGGACGAATAATTAATTTTTGGTAAGATTAAATAAATAATTTCAATAATGATTAAATTATATTAGTTATTTCAATTCTTTATAAAAAAAATTTTCATACTTTTTTTTCTTGAAATGGGTTTCAATTTAACTATTCATGGGATTTATAACTCTTAATAGTTTAAAATTTTTGAATAAATTAAGGTTTTTTCACTAATCTATGACTAATAGTTCTTGGGATAAAAGCTTTTGAGCTATTATCTTGGTCTATTTTATCCATTTTGATATTTAAAAGAATTTATTCGTTATTACATTAAATAAATTTGAAGGCATTCCACAACATATTTTAAATTCAATATAATATTATGAAAAACGCATAATAAATGATTTTAAATATCATTAACTCCCTATAATTTAATTCAAAATATATCCTTTGTAAAAATTCAAGCACCCAAGATATTAAATTTATATATATATAATTAATCAAATATTAAAAAATAACAATAAAAATTTATTTTTTAAATTTATTATTTTAAATTATTAAATAATTTAGTTGACTCTGATACATAAATAAATGAAATTAAAATATTAAAACATATTTAATTAAAAGTTTATAGTTTTAATTTTATAAACCCTCTGTCAATTAAATATAAAATGGTTATAATATAGAAAAATTGGCCACTAATCAAAAAAACATTTTTAATAATAAAACATGTATTTCATGTTATAAATGGCCCTATAAAATTTTAAAACAACTATAAATAATTATACAAAATTCTATGAAACCATTTTAATAATTTTTTATACAAACCTTTTTTATGGTCAAATCAAATGTTTATTACTAAAAAATATTCATAATATTTAATTTTTAAAACAAAAAATATAGAATATAGTATATACATAATGAAAATTTATAGGAAATTTTTTTATAAGTCAAGGATATGATAACAGTGTTGGAATTATACTATACTATAAACATCATTTTCAAAAAATTTATAATTAAATAATTATAAATCCAAGACCATCCAAAATTTATAATCAATAATTTTAAATAAAGCCTAAAATGAGAAAATTTGGATTTTATCTCATCAATTCTCTGTTAAAAAATTTATCCATGTCTATTACTAATGAGAAAAGAATTTTTCTCTCTTTTTGGAAAAGTGATATTTATTTACTATTCACTATTCCTCAATCATTGAGATGAAGAATATTAGAGTAATAGAAAATTTTGATGGTTTCTTAATAATAGATAGGATTGTAAAGGATGTGATTTTATTTACAACTCTTATAGTATAATAACCATTTTATCCCACCTTTTATAGGCAATCGAATACAATAATTTAGAATATGTTAATTATTATATTAAATAAAAATTATGAATATTATTAATATAATCTACTAAGTTGAATGGCTTGCATCTATCCATTTACCATTTAATGATTTGATTAAATACCAACCATAAAATAATAAATTATATCCTTTATAAAAATATATATATATCCCACATAAAAAATATATAAAAAATAGTATATATAGAATTATATTATAATTATAACAATAATTATAATTATATATATTATATAAACATAAAATTTTGAGAGAATTTAATATATATTTGTGTGTGTTATATTTTAAATAATAATAACAATTTAAATATTTTTATTTTAATTCGATTAATTCTTCTAAATGAAATTGATTCTATAAAATATCTCACATAATTGGATTCATCATTGAAGAACTTATTGAGGACTCATTTTAGACTTTTACATAATTAGTATAAATTATCAATATAATTCTTAATTATATTGTATTGAATAAAATATTTGGAGTGTTATCATCACCTATGTATTTTTAATATAATGTTCCTATTATCCAAGACATCATTTATGAGTATGGGACATGAATAATTTTAACCCTGAATCACCCAAAATTTGTATAAAGGATGTCTCTATGAATTGAAAAAACATTTTAATACATATATTATAATATTCATGCCTAAAAACATTCTAAATATAACTATATGAAGGATCATGATATTAATATTATCCCACATGTAAACAATTCCAAATAGGATATCAATAATTCTCCCATATATGATTTATAACATACCTAGTGACCATATTTTTTTCTTTATTTATAAAATTGTGTAAAATGTATGACCATGTATGAACGTTTCCATAGAAATCATACCTTGAACCCCTCAATCAAACGTGACACCAATAGCATTCAACTAGAGATACACCAAACTCTTAAATGGGAAAACCCTTGTGGTGTTTCTAATAGTTATCCACATAAAATCCAAATTATATCACTTTTAGACAATATGGGAACTCTTTATATATATATTCAAAAACAAACTATTCAAATTGAAGTCACACTGTAATCCTTACTTCTATAATGTTTCTTGATAAGGGATAAAACTTGGACCTTATGTGTCATGATAATTATTATCATAATTATTATATTTAAAGATATGTAGTATAAAATTGTGGTGAGGTATTAGTATAAGTTTTTATTTAATAAATTAATACATTATATAAACACTTCCCCAAACCATCTTCCCATGATTGACCTCTAGGTAACTGTTTACAAGAGATATGTCAATGGGTGAATTTATTTTGGGATTTTATTGATTTTCACTAAAATTTGACTATCAATTCTACATAATTAATTGGTGTTTTTTACATTATAGTATCAATTGTATAATGGTTTTTTATCACACATCTTTACTTATTGTTTGTGTATTTTCTTTTTTCTTAGTGATATTTACGAGATTATGACAATTATGGAAATTTTTATTCAATTATTTATTCATTTATTAAAGTTAATTAATTAATGATGTAGGTTATATTTTTGTGTGAAAATTATCAATACAATCCTAGATTAAATAATTGGAATAAAATTCTTTCTTGTTGAACTTTATTTATTTATTATTCTATTCATCTATATTTTTTAGTTATTTTATTCATATATTCTATTATTATTAATTTAATGATCCGACTTTATGACATTGTATATAATACATCAATAAATTATACTATTTATCATCTAAGAAATTAAAAAAAATTATTTTATAGGATACTAAATGATTTATTGGTTGCATCTTGGTCAAGTGAGTGTTGGTTTATCAATTTTTGAGTTGTTTGGTTGTTTGATTTGTCTAGAAACGTAAATGGATTCTTCTATTTTATGTTTTTTTTTAAAAATTATTCTCTAATCTAGATTTCTAAAGGGAAAGGTTTTTAACTTAAAATTGATACTTTAATAGTATTACTTTTGAAATTATATTTCAAAATAAAACTGGTGGTTTAAAGTGAATATTAAGGAATTTTAATTCAAAATAAGAAAAGACGTCTTCAAATAAGGTTTTTATAATAATTACTGAAATGTTCTTATGTTGGTAAAAACTAAAATGTGATTTTTTTAAAATTATTCATAAAAGGTTGATTCAAATTTTTTTATTAAAAGGAATTAAAGATAGATATTTTTGTAAATATTTTGTTCTGATAAACCTTGTTAGGGAGGTAAATGATTTTTAAAGTGTATACACTTTCCTGAACTCCCTTTAATTTAAATTTAATTATATCGTTATATCTTATTACATAGTGATGTAGGAAAAAATAGGACTACAAGTGAAATCTTCTCGTGTGTGATGAGTTGGTAAAATAAGGTTCAAATATCAAGAGGTATTATTAAATATAGATCATATATAGGACCCTAATAGGTAAATTTTGGTTTTTCTTTAAGTCTAGTGCTTTTTATCCATGATTAATTTGAGTGGGGTTGTGGAATACTAGTTCTATATTGTGAAAAATCATGAAATCCATGTAATTGGAAATTGGGATGGCCTATGGAAGGATTAGATAGATATTATGGAGTTCATTATTAACATTAATGTAGTGACTGACACCCTTAATGAGTGGTCAATATTTTTAGTTTCTTTTTTGGAGTTTACTCATGATTAACCATAGTGTAAAATATAATATATATCCCCAAAATGTTTTTGTTGAAGTATAAGGATAGAATGTCAGAATTAGTCCCCATATTGTGATGATTATCAGTGGGGTATAAAATAATGGTGTAGGATTTGAGCATGTTTCCCTTCTTCTTGGAGTAGGGTTTTTCTAAAGTTAGATAGAGAGACTATGAACATATCCTTAGTGCTAGGGTTTTATATAGAAATGAACCCCAAAAATTTTAATGACTCATACTTTATCCAGTTTTTTTTTTGTAAATTAATTGAGAAAATTGTGAGACTAGGTGCAGAGACAGCATGTGATTTTGAGACCTAGTGTGCCCGAAACAAATAGATGAATAATGTTCTGTTTTTTATAAAGCGTGCAAGTGATTTTTATTTAAAACTAGAATAAATTATAAGAGAGTGGTTATATTAGAAATACTATAGAACTGTTTTGTCTAGAACAATGACTTTACCTTAGGTGGTTTCTAACGTACTCTAGCATGGTTCGACCATGAATGTTAGTTTTTGGACGTATCGGTAATAAAATATTTAATAAAAACATTTTATTTTGATGTAGTGAATCATTTTATTTATATCATTGTTTTTTAGGAATATAGGTTTATCAAAATAAACATATAATTTCTCTGAGATAAGGAGAAGGATTTTCTCTTGATGAAGACAATGGATTAGAGATCAGGACATTGATCGAAGATCGACATATCGACGAATGATGACTATACAGCTTCGTCCATCATCCAAAATCAATCCAAACTCTAGGTTGGCTGTTCTTTCTCTATGATTCATTTCCCATTCAAAAATTTTACAAAAAATGTGGACCAACCCATGAACAGGTTGGTTTCTGGTTCAATCACTTATGGAATTCCTATTATGATTGGGGGATTTAAATTGGTGATAAATATGTGTGAATGTTATTGTTCTTCATTCTTCCTTTTAACGAGAATGAATTGAGGCTGACCTGAACAAGGTCCAAGATCCATTCTTCCGGTGTTCATATGAATTTATCCTCTCCCCTAAATCTCCCATGTTCTTCGTGTGTTCTTCATCTTCTCCCTACCTTGGTAACCCATATGTGAATGATCAACAGTTTCACCCTCGATTCATGGTGCTATGATATGAGTGTGCGGATTTGAGCCCCTGATAGCACAATAAAAGAGCGATGGCAAACGCAGTGTGATTTGGTCGAGACAACGGTACATGGCAGTGCAAGGTAGTGGCATCCGGAGGTAGTGACTCTAGTTAGTTAAGGTGTGGTGGCATGGATCTAGGGAGTTGGTCCTTGTGGGTAGTGAGATGGAAGGGCATGGACACCAGCAAGGCCACCGGTGGTAGGCAGAATGAGGAAGGGGGAATGTTCTATGGAAAGAGTATGTGTCATTGACTCGGGGACATGAAGAGGGAAGTCCACATACGCGGTTTCCAAGTGTAACATGGCTTGGTTCCACATTGGGGTAGCCCGTAATAGTGGTTCATTCGTGGGGTAGACGAGAGGCACATGGTTGGGGCATACCACGTGTGTCACAAAAAACTGAACTGCAACACAGGCTGGACTATGGGGAGTCAGTCCACTTCAATGGCCCAATGGCATAGTAGGGTGTAGTCCAGTAGGCACAGCAGACCGGACTAGTTCGGGATGGGAAAGTTTGAGCCAGGCTAGTTTGGATTAGATGGGTCTAGGTCGGGTTGTCTGGTGTTTTGGCCTAGGTCTATAAGGTCGGGTCGGACCTGATTCCAGCTGGTTTGGTTAAATGCTTTTTTTTAAATAGTAATAACATTCAAATTTTGAGTCCTCTTGATGATCCATTTGTAGCATTGGGACCCTTGTGATGAGATGATTGTTTCGAAATACTATAAGTGACTTCTTTTGGAAGATGTAATATGTCCTAATGGATTAAGGAGTAGGTTCTCCCAGAATAGGCGCACTATGATCAGAATCATGTGGTTGGATGTGACCCATATATTGTGTGACCTAGAAGTTGTGTGACTGATGACCTTTGTGTATTACTTAGAGACTATTTGTCACATCAAGAGTGTGTGTCTCACAGAGATAGTGTGTCTCATAGAGACACTGTGTCTCACTGAGACATTGTGTCTCACTGAGACATTGTTTCTCTTCTAGATAGTGTGTCTCACCGAGATTGTGTGTCTCACAGAGACTGTGGGACTCAATGAGATAGTGTGCATCATTGGATTGATCATATTCAGAATTTATTCGAATTTATGTTGTAGAAATATACCTATGTTATATGACTATACTTTATGTATTTCCTTTGTGGTATACATCGTGTACTTCTTAGTTTCTTTTCTTTGTGGTTTTGGGGTGACCTACTAAGTATTGTTTTACTCAACCTTGCATGGGATTCATTCACATGTGTCAGGTCTTGAGAAGACGATCGATAGTTTGATGGAGTCAAATGTGGACCAGGACTAGCTGTGTATTAAAGATATTAGACAGACGAGGTGTGCTCATGTTGCTTTCGATAGTTATTTTACACATACCCTTTAGGTAGGGTTTTCTACGGATGAGTTTTAAAAACTTATGAATTCACTTTTCAGACTCTTTATTTTAGAGGGATTGTATTCTGGACCTGTTTACTTTCTAGTTTCTTAAATTCATACTATGTGGTTTGGATCATAGTGTATGCATGCATGGACTACTTGGTGTTTTTAAATTTCATCATTTTGGTCTTGGAGATGTTTTCCAGGGTAAAAATACTTTGGAAAATGCATCCCTTTTGTGGGATATTCCTACTCGATGCTAGTAGCCAGCCCCTGGATTATCAGAGGTGGGTTTGGGGTAGACATAGAATGGGCCGCTCTAGGATGGGTCATGATAGATTTGTGTCATAATGGGTGGTTCTATATATAGGACTGGAAGTCTGTGAGGTTGGTTTGGGGAAATAGTGTCGAGTGTTTTGAGTTGGAATTTCATACTAGGGAATCCAGTGTCAGGGCGACATCCATTGTATCTATACACATTGACACTGGGAACCTACTTTTCTACCTGATACATGAAAAATCTAGTTATAGGGAAAAACATGGTGCATGAATCAAATAATATTTGAGTGTGTTCTCATGTCCTTCTTGATTCAGGTCACAAGATATACTCTATTGATCATGGTGCATTTTGTTTCATTTCAGGATGCCTCCATGAAGGCAGCCAGCTAGGATTGCATTGCATGATCAGGTGGATAATCCACCTAGATATGAGGTGTTAGTATAGGTTCTTGTTTTGAAGACACTATGTGTACCAGAGTTAGCACCTCCAGGTGGTGTACCAACTATTCCACTACCTGTTGAGCATCACATACAACCAGCGCTACCAGTTGAGGATGCACACAAGCTGAGTGCGTGTAATGTGATCCAAAGGCTGTGAACTCTCAGGTTTCAGAGTGGGATAGACCCCCAGGTAGCTGATGATCGGTTTAAGGTAGTCTCGTGTGTCTTCTACCTTTTGAGAATGCCTTCTGATTCGATGTTTGTCCTATACGCTAGTCCTATTGAGGTTTTATTGGTGTTATGGTGGAGCATTGTGACCTAAACACATGATGTGGAAACTCTGTTTTGTGAATACATAGATCACCTATTCAAGGAAGATATATTTCCAGCTATGTTGTGATCAGTGCACATATAAGATCTCTTACATCTACAGTATGGTAGTAATATTGTTGTGGAGTACTTGGAATGGTTTTCTGATATAATAACCCCATTCATCCTTTGGGGTAGAACCGGGTTCTTACTTTGAGTTGTTTTTGATAAATCTAGGAGAACAGGATTCGTTATGGACTAAAACTAGGCACTTGGCATGATTTTGGGGTTACACGTTGTGTACTTCTAAGTACAAGCCATGTACTATGGACGTGTGTCAAGTCCATACATGGTGTGTAGGCATGTTGTCCGAGTAAAGAGTTTTTACCATGTACATTTCTTGTATTCCTAGTACATTCCATATAGTCTAGTCCTATATGAGGGATATAGATGGAGTGTGAAGAAGTTTGAAAGTATTAAGGGAAATCCAACTACACACCATGTATGCCCTTATACACTCTATGTAGACATATCGGCAGGTCGGAAAAATTATTCTGTGGAAAAATAGTCGTCATTTGAATAGTCAAATGGTATGCATGATTTGTAGACCTTTGTACATGGCATTTAGTTTCTTTTTTCACTTAAAATTGGTAGTAGCCTCATTTTGAGGCAGTGGACAAAGGGGATGTCCATTTTTCACGAACCAAGTCATCCAGGAATTCAAACACCTCCCAAATCTTCATTTGATGTTAAATTTGAACACCATAATATCCATTGGAATCCCCTCAGTAATCACTTTATTACACTTGATCCTTTTTTCTTGATTTCCATTCTCAATCTAGTTATAGTATTTTAATCAATTATGATCATTATGTAGATATAATGTGTTTTAGACTAAATTATAGTTTGATACTGGAGGAGGGTCATCTTTCTAGTTTGAGGTAGGTGGTGGAATTTTTTTTGTTTTCATGGTAATTTGGGGTTTTAGGATTTTACATAAGGTTGTGTTTTGAGAGGCAACTTGTTTATACCTATTAAATTGATTTTCAGACCATGTGGTATGTTTTGAGCATCCCATGAACCTATTATGATTGAGCGTGGTCTGGTGGGACGTCGTTTCTCATTTAAGGAATTTTGGCCAGGGGTTCCAAAATGGTTATAATCGAATTATCTTTATTTAAACTATTGATTTTAATTTTCTAAATCATGATATGACTTGTTCAAGGAATTAAAGACCCTAGTGTAGGTATAGGACAACATATGGCTAGTGCAATTGAACTTTTAAATTGTTTTTATGTTTGAAGTGATTCTTTTTTATTATATATATGTGGTGATTGTTATTTCATATGCTAAAACCTTAAGGTTGTGTTTGGAGTGTCCAGATATCCTTGAGTGATATTGATCATAGTTTGGGCTTGGCCTAGATTTTATGGGTGGTTGGACCACGATATTGGGCATTATGGATGTCAGATTGAGGTAGTGTGACTGTCAGGTTGGGTAGGGTATGTGTTACATGGATGTAAAGGCCATTAGTTTTGGAGTGACATGGTCATAAGGTCATGAGGTTCTATAGAGGTTATGGATTGGGTTCTAAATTTGGTGATTACCTATTACCCGTGATTTTTGTGATGTGTGCATATATGAATCCAAGATGATGTGTTTTTACCTATTCTGTGGGTAAAGGCCCCCGTAGTTGCGGTTTGGTGATTATGGTTGGACGGTGCTTATTGTGGAAGCCACGTGGAAGGTGAGATGCCTACAAATTGTTTGCGAATTCCTAAAAGATGTTGGTACTTGATACATGAGGTGTCATGATACACATGGTTTTGGTTTACTATTGTTTGGGCATGCCTTTAAGATGTTGGTACTTGAGATACATGGTGTTAGGAGGTAGATGGTGTCTGGGTACTTCTGTTTGGGTGTTCTTATGGGACATCGGTACAAGAGACATGAGGTTTTACGAGGCACATGGTGTCGGGTTACTATTTCTTATGGGTACCTTTAGGGTGACCGTACGTGAGACACGCAGTGTTAGGAGGCCCATGGTGTCGGGTTATGTGACTGAGATTCTAGTGTTGGCCAAAGAAGGTGACACTCCATAGTGGCAGATAAGCACCAATATAGTTTGTGTTTACATTCTAAATCATACTATTTATTTCTATTATAGATGCATGCCTACTTAAACACATATACTAGGTATGGACCATTGGGTGGTATCCTACCGTGATTCATCTCACACCCTACATGTGCTCTTCGGGACGTGTGTAGACTTTATGGACTTACATGTAGGAAAGAGAACATCTTCAAAAGATGGATCATATTAGTTCCTTCATTGAGATGGTTTTAACCTTGAGTTCATGCCTAGATAGTGTTTAATTTATTTTTCTTTATTTCCTGTATCAACATGAATAATTTATTTCATAGTTACAGTTTGTTATTTATGGGTGTGATTGTTTATTGACAAGTTTGACCTACTATAGATGCAGGTTTGGTTTTTTTAGTAGTAACAATTGATGTTTATCGTTATATAATTTTTACATTCCGCTTATTATGTTTATTTATCACTTCTTATATTTATTTGATATTGTTCTGCTTCTTCTATGCAAGTCCAGTTTGAGTCTGTTATGTATTTATTACGATTGTAGGTTTTATTATTATACTCAAACCAATAACTTATTTTCTTTCTAGACGGTATAGCCTCCCCACTATACCTATGTACACCCTAGCTGCTAGTTTTAGGCATTTGGCATTTGGGGAGGTGCGCCAAAGGTAGTAACCCCCAACCCGTTTAGCTCTATTCTGGTGGTTATTCGGGTTGGGATGTTACAACGAATATTTCTCACTACTATGTAGATATGGTGGGAGACTCGTTCATCAGGGATCATACCTTCAATCAGAGGCTATGGCGGGAGATCATGTCATCCATGATATCCATTAGTATTCCTACATATTTTGCGGTAGGAGAGAAATATCTTCTTGTGGAAATATTTCTGGTGGATTAGATGCTAGTAGTGGGAGCTTCCAACAGGGAACAAGTAGTTTAGTCTTCTGCGGTGGGTAGCCAATATTAGGCGTAGGGACCAAAGAGGGTTGGTCAAACTAAGGGAAAACCCTAGGACACATGATCAGCAGTGTAGGGATCCTAGGACAGATCAAGTCATGTGAATGAAAATTTGTTTTACTCATGTGGTGGTTGGGTATATATAGGTCGCTATTTCCTGACTCGATGTAATGATGATCGAGAGATGATCAAGGGACCGCCTATGAAGAGGAGGATCCATGAGTAGGGTGGTCCTATCGATTGAGGACTTGTAATAGGTGCAGGTATAGCTGTAGGAGGTGGGTGGAAGTTTAATGTATTACCACCACCACCCTCAGGTGGTCCACACCAGGTTCAGGGATCTAGTGGATAGTGATGAGGACAACTATAGGTGATGGAGGATTATGAACCCAGTGCTCCATGGATGATTAGAGGTAATTATTTGTGTCTTTTCCATCCTACCAGTAGTTTTTATAGACATAGGTTCTATACATTATTTTCCTTCAACAGACCTTTTTTAGGGCTCGGATATTCTCGTGGAACCATTGACTCGACCCTTATTCTTAGAGACTCATACGTGGGAGGATTATATGATCACACTCTAGTGCTAATAGTGTGATCATAATCGTAGAGGAAAGTGATTTTGTTGGTATCTCTCGAAAGTGGCGTTGAGACCTTATGAAATCATTCTTGGTATGGAATAGTAATCCATAGTTTATGCTCATATTCACTTTTTTAGGCTCAGAGTGCTTTGTGTACATGATGAAGGCACCATGTTTTTCATTTTTGGTGAAAATGAAATGCATGAACCATAGGAGGGACATAATCGGAGGAGGGTGAAGTCATTAATCACCAGTTGGATGGCCTCTCCCTCGGTGCAGTTGATGATAAGATTCCACAGTTTCTTGCAATGGCGGTGAAGTATGAGGACCCCATTCCAGAGGATGTTCATGGATTGCCTCCCCGTAAAGAGGTAGACATCTACACTACTCTACACCCTAGAATAGAACCAATATATACACATGCATATTGGATGGCTCTCACAAAGCTTCATGAGGCAGATTGCAGTTAGGGGACCTATAGATGAAGGGCTTCGTGAGACCCAATGTTTCAACCTGGGCAGCCCCAATTTTGTTTACCAAGAATGTAGATTGGAGCTTGAGGTTATCTGTGGACTTACGACACCTGAACTAGGTGATTGTGAATAACATGTATCTAGTACTGAGGATTAAAGACCTCTTTTATTAGTTTAAAAGATATAGGAATTTCTCGATGATCGACCATATATCGGGCTATCACTAGTTATGGCTACAGGATGAGGATATACCGAAGATAGCTTTTAGGTGTCGGTACATCCACTAAAAGTACATGGTGATGTTGTTTGGCTTGACAAAATCCCCAACAGTTTTCATGGGTCTCATGAAAGAGATCTTCTAGCATAACTTATACCGGTTTGTGATTATCTTCATTGATGATATCCTATTGTACTCCGAATCCGAGGAGGAGCACATGATAAACTTGAAGATGGTCCTTGACACACTTTGATATCACCATCTTTATAGGAATATCTCACAGTGTCAATTATGGATTTTAGAGATCCATATCTAGGGAAACATCATTGCAGATGCTAGATTTTCAATGGATCGAGTGAATATTAAGGTGGTGCTTTCTTGGGAACACCCCAAGAGTGTTACTATGGTGCGGAGTTTCCTTATTCTGTATGGATACTACCAGAGGTTTGTACCCATATTTTCTAGATTAACTGCACCATTGAAGGTTTTTCCATGAAAGGGTAATCCTTTTGTGTGGAAATAAAAGTTCCAAGAGAGATTTTATCATCTGAGGAAGATATTTTTGATCTCTTCCATCTTGAATTCTATCCTTGTTTATTCATCCTTCTAACAAGAACAAATCAGGGAAAACATAATCAAGGTCCAAGATCTATTCTTTTGGGTTTTATGTGAGTTTATTATCTCTCTTCAATATCATGTTTTCTTCTTGTGTTCTTCATCTTCACCCCACATTTGAAACCCCTATGTAAATGATCGATCATTTCATTCCGGATTCATGGTACAATGATCCGAGATCGAGGATCCAAACCCATGATGGTACGATAGAGGAGCAATACCAAGCATGATCTGATTTGGTTTGGAAAAAGTGTAATATAAGTACATGGTGGTTGTGCATTGTAATGGCCATAGGAGGTTGATCTATCCAGTTTAGGCGAGGCAACATGGGTCCAGGGGCTAGTCTAGGCGGACAACTATCTGGCAAGGCGAGGCCACTTGTGGGGAAACTGATGGTAGGCAGAACGCAAAATGAAGAAGAAAGAGTGGGTCATGTAGGGAGGCCACAATGTAGACCTAGGGATGTAAAGAGGAGAGTACATGTATGTGGAGTCTATGTGGAATGCGGCTTGGTTCCACATTTGAGGAGACCATGATGGTGATTCAGCCACGTGGTATATGGGAGGCACGTGGTTGGGGAAGACCGCGTGTGATGCCGGAAACCAACCGATAGTGAAAGATAGTTTAGAAAAGTTTTTGAGGTTCGGGGTAGACCATGAATGGTTTTGGTTTAGACCCATACCATAATTGAGTCTAACCTAGAACGAACCCGGGTCCGACCCGGGACCATACTTGGGTCGGTCCCTTTTTTATAAAAATAGTCGTAACATTCATACCATGTGTTTGGTTGATAACCCATTTGTATTTTTGGAACCCTTGTTATGTGAAAGACCTTTTGATATAATATAAGTGTGTTTCTGTGGAAATTAGAATATGGAATAATGTCTTGAGGAATAGGTTCTCCTGGAACAAGCATGGTATGAGCGGAATCCTGTTGCTGACTATGTTCTAGAAGTTGTGTGACCTAGAAGATGTGTGACCTTGGAGATATGTGTATTTCTTAGAGTTTGTATGTATTACTGAGACTATGTTTCTCACCCAGACTTTGTGTCTTACCAAGACTATGTGTCTTACTGGGACTATGTGTTTTTTCCAGACTATGTGTCTTACTGAGACTGTGTGTCTTACTAAGACTTTGTGTATTACCAAGATTATGGGTATTATAGAGATGTTTTGCCTAAATGGATCGAACATATTAGGACTTTCATTGAATTTATGCTATATACATATACCTATGTGATATAACTTTACTTCATGTATTTATTTTTTGGTATACTTCGTCAATTTCCAAGTGGTATTAATTTATGATTTTAGGGTTTCCTACTTTGTGTTTTTTTACTCACCCCTACAAGGACATCATCCACACATGTTTTTTAATGTAAAGAAGATTGATTCTTTGAAAGAGTCCTAAGTGCACCTAGACCAGATCGTTCTTAGAAAGATCATACAAATGAGGTGTTCTCTTATGGCTTCAAACTACTTTCCTACACCTACCCTTTAGGTATCGCTTTCTGATAATGATTTTTAGAAACATTTCCATTCACTTTTCATACTCTTTATTTTGGTGGGATTTTATTTTAGATCTATTTACTTTCTAGTTTACTAATTCCATACACTGTGGTTGGGATATTAGTATATGCATTCATGGTTTATTTGGTATTTTTATATTTTAATATTTTGGGCTTAGGGATCTGTGTGTGTGTAACGGTACATATGAAAATGCCACTTATTTTTGGGATATGAATACTCAGTTCTAGTTACCATCCCGTGGCCTATCAGAGGTGTTCTTGAGGTAGTAACATCACAGACCCCATTGGTATGGGTCGTGACAAAAATAGAGGTGAGATCTGGTAAAAATTTAGGGATCATGATACAATCTAAATGAGGTGTTGAAATTTAGGTATAGCTTAAGGATATTGATCAAGAAATTAAGATGTGTTTTTTTAGAGTGTCTGTGTTTATTAATTTATTCACCTTCTTAGTACTTACACTCACTCAATTTTTTCAATTATTGAGGGGTGTTTAGATGTAGAGTGACACCTACTAAGACTATATGAGAGATTTCATGACCCATCCCCCGGGGCCTGCGTTGTGACTAACCATTCCCACCTTCCATAGGCCATATATTGGTGAATGGCACTGGAAATCTGTATCCCTTAAAAAAGTATGAAATTTCCTTTAAACCTACAACCACACAGACTTGGTACACAACAAAAGTAAACCATGTAGTAAAACTACTAAAGTAAAATTGATAACTAAAAAAGGGTCCAGAATACAAGCACAAATGAATTAGATAAAACAACAGAAATAGAAAACACCTATTGAGATCATCCTCCATGGATCCTACCTGAAAGGTAGATATATCCCATCACTACAGATTTACACATCAACCGGTGACCTCCTTGCACTATCTAGTCTGGGCTCCCTATCCTCGGTCAAAGATATCCATCATCTGTGTAAGACACAACAAGGTGTGTGTGAAGCCCGCATAGGGTGAGTAACGTAATACCCCGTAGGGACCCCAAGACCGCTGAAGGTATCCTAGAATTCCACAATGGAAAAACCACAAATAATGATCCCAATCACAAATCACAAGAAAATAATCAACTCAAACCAGGTATAAAACCTAAATAATTGGAATAATGATGATTATTCATGAATCTAATACGTTATATTATATTTAGAAGTTCCACAGATCTACCACAAAGAAGTAATTCCAATTAAGATCCACACAGGTTCGTAACTCATTGATCCACATAGGGTCATAAGTTGTCGATCCACATAGGGTCATAAATGGATGGTCCTAGATGGGTCATGCTGCTTCTGATCCACAATGGGTCTTAAGTAATCGATCCATATAGGGTCATAAGTTTTCGATCCATGATGGGTTGCACAAAGGATGGTCCTTATCAGGTCGCACAACCACCGAACCACACAGGGTCATAAGTCATTAATACACACAGGGTCATAAGTCATTGATCTACACAGGGTCATAATTTGTTGATCCTAAAAGGTATGTATATCTTTGATCCACATAGGTTCATAATTCACTAATCTATACTGGTTTGTATGTAATCGATTCACACAAGGTCGTAAGTCACTTGACAGCCAGCCACAAGATTCCCGCACCTGGTGCGCCTGACTATCTGAGAAACTGCTCTTCAAGATATCGATAATATCTCAACCACCATAAAAGTACCATGAATAAGTATCATAATAAACCATCAAGTCATAAGGGTACCAATGCAATTGATGGTGCGTCAATCAGACACATGATCTGTAAGTTATAGGCATTTTAGTACGCGGAGTCCAGTTAGATTCGAGTGCGATCCAACCAAGATATACTACAAAATTCTCAAAAACCTAAGGGGAGTATCTCAAAATGACCTCCGCATCCTAAGGGTTACAACTCCATAGACGGATAATAAAATAGACGTTTGGTTTGGAAGATATTTGCCTTTAATTGAAACTAAAATAATTAAGATCTAGGTCTTTTCTGACCCAGTGAGTCCGACCCAACCCTGTTTGATGGCCCTGGAACAAAGTGGCTGGGCCCACTGGGCCTCGGTACTAGCCCTACCCACTAGGTTGGGCATGGCCCTCTTGGCCGCTGGACCAACTCAGCCTGCTGTATGGGCCCAGCCTGCGAGCTGGTTGCGGGGGTTGGATCCCCTTCAGAAGGGACCATAGTCGGTTCAGTTCTTCAAACAGGTGGTTCCAGGTTCGTGCTACCCCAGCTGGCTGGTCTGCATGGACTGATCAACAGTGGAACCACCGGCATGGGTCGACCCTCTATCGCAGCTTGGAGTCACGACATTCCTCCATGGTGCACCACTACCATCAATGCCGCAGGCAAAGTCCAGTTTCCCCTATCAGTAGTGACACATTTGGGCACTACTGTCCCCTTGCAGGTGGCGAGAGCCAGCCACCCCCTCCATGGAACACCAGAGTCTCCAAGCTGACAGAGCTTCCATGGGCCTCTGGTGAAGCACTAGAGCTCCGTTTTCTTTTTCAACTATGCCTACAGGCCTCCAGGGATTCTTCCATAACTGTGTGTCCCCTGGTTTTTTCATTCCCTGTATTGGTCAGTCATCCACAAAGAACACAATGAATGAAACGTTGGGGGAGTGTCCAAGCCTTTTTCGATTCGTTCTGCACCCTCTGCATTAGAGTTATAATAGGGGAAGGCTTCGACATCATCAAGAGTGAGTGAAACATAAAACTCTTAGAAATAAATCAAGACAATCCCCTACCAAGAAACATTGGAAGATGCTACAGATGAGGAAGATAAACCAGCATTCAAAGGGGTGTTCTTCATCATTTATTTGTTCCTAGTTCTCTATTAGAGTTGGTTTCTACGGATATTTCATCAAATATTTCTCTTGTAGATCCCTAAAACCCATGCCATGGGTTTTTTTAAATAATATATTATCCTCTCACGTTGTGTTTAATATTATGATTCATTAATTAATGGTAATTAATGAGTCAATTAAACACACAAGAATTGTCATTAAGAAAACAAATAAATGAGAGGTTTAAGACATTAAAAGTGTCTTATTTAATGTCTAACATTGCAAAATAGTCCCACCACCATCTCTCGACGGTTTCAAAAAGAAAAATAATAATAAAATAGCATTTAGTTATTTTATTATTTTGTTTCAAAAAATTCACAATTTAGATTTTATGTCCTCCTTTTTCTAAAAAAATGTATGTTTCCCTTAAGAGAATCCTGGTGCTAAGAATTTAATGGGGCTCTCATATTTTTAATCTGATCACCGGTTCAAATGATAGAAATTTTCACTTCCACGTTTACTGAGTGTACCTTAAAAAAAGTTCAAAACTTTGGTCTGGCCTCTCGGGGCCTCGAAATCACATTCCATCAATTTTTGGAGTCTTGTAAAAATTTCATTTAATTTTAAAAAAAATTACATGGAATTTATGGGTCTTAACATTCTCCCTACCTTATGTCTTTTAGTTTTTTAAAGCTACAAAAAAAGCTAGGGAAACGAATGGGGGGGGGGTACTAAGCACGTATCTGAGCTTCCCACTCCCATGTGCTCTCTTAGAGGGTTCCATGCTTCCACTAAACTCATACTAGAGGGATTTACCACCCACAAAAGACCCAATCTTATAGATCCTCTCTCTCCACCGGGAACATTTCAAGCGTCTCGACATCATCAATGTCCAGCTTTCCCAAGTCGATAATGTGCGATGAATCATGCACGTACCTCCTCAAGTCCAATAAATGGAAATCATTATACACCCAGTGCATTTTTTGCGAAGATCTAGGTATTACGTCACCTCACCTACTCTGCTAAGGATCTGGAAAGGTCTGATGAACCCTGTAGATAGCATGTCTCCCTATCCAAATCTCTATAATTCTCATCGGGGTGAGTCCCATCTAAATACATGGTCTCCCTCCATGAACTCCAAGGGTCTCTGTCTCCTTTCAGTATACGACTTCTTCCTACTATGTGAAGTCATTATCTGCTCCTGGTTGAATCGTATCTTCTACGTGGTAGCCCGTACCAACTCTAGACCCATACGAATTGACTCTCCTAGGTTTTTCTGTCATAGAGGTGATCTTCGTGATTGATCATACAAGGCCTCAAACAGTTCCATGATGATAGAGGGGTGATAACTATAGTTGTATGAAAACATCACCAATGGAAAGTGATCTCCACAACTATAGTCAAAATCAAGAACATAAGCCAAGAGAATTTCCTCAAGCGCCTATATAGTTTGCTCTGTCTGACCATCTGTCTGAGGGTGAAAGGTGGTTCTCAAGTATACCTAAGTCCCCAATGCCACCAGTAATCTCTTCCACAACAAAGATGTAAAAGGAGAATCATAATATGAGACGATTATTTTTGTCACCACATAAAGCCTTATTAACTCCTATACATATAGGTGTCTCAATCCCTCTACTAATACCAGATTTCAGATGGGAAGGAAGTGGGCTGACGTTGAGAGTTAGTCAATAATCACCCAGATTGAATCATTTCCCTTGGATATATGTGTTAACCCTATCACAATGTCTATAGAGATGCTATCCCATTTCCACTATAGAACCTCAAGTGGATGATTCAAGACTAATGGAACCTGGTGCTCATCCTTCACTTGCTGAAAAGTAAGGAATCGTGAAACGAACTCTGCCAATTATTTCTTCATCCTTATCCACCAGTACTGACGTCAGATGTCATGGTACATCTTAACCACACACGGATGTACCACAAAAGGGTATATGTGGAACTCTCTCAAAAAATACCCTTTTAGTGTCACTGGTACCATGGTGCATCCCTTTAAAAGAATGACGTTCTCCCCACCTTCAGAAAATACTTCAGGAGCCCGTCCTAAGGATATATGAGCATGTCGGGCCTTGCAGCCAATATATCCAAGTTGTGCCTCCCATACTTGTTAAAGGAGTGGGAGATTTAAAGTCATGGAATGGAGATATGCTGATCCATATCTATCCATGAAGGATGACTGCAACATGGATAGTTGTTATGTCACCTCACTCAGCAACTATAATCCAGACCTCCTGCTAATTGTGTATACCACCATGTTCCCCTTCCCATGAGTGTAGACTATCTCAAATTCATAATCCTGGAGGAACTCCAACCGTTGCCTCTATCTCAGGTTATGGACCTTTTATGAGAAGATATACTTGAGACTCTTGTGGTCAGATTATGCAGTAAACTGTTCTCCTATCAAGTAGTGCCGCCACATCATTAAGGAAAATACCCCTACTGTAAACATCAAGTCATGGGTAGTGTAATTCTGATCATGTTGTCTCAACTTTCATGAGATGTATGCAATCCTCGGTCTCCTTCATCAGGATACATCCTAATCTGGTTCCTGTTGCCACATAGTATACTATATATCCAATTCCCTCTTCTAGTTTTCTCAATATGGGGGCACTCGTTAATCTCATCCTCAACTCATGGAAACTCTGCTGGCATCTCTCTATCAACAAGAAAGGTCTTCCATTCATTGTCATAGCTGACAAGGGTGCATCTAATAGGGAAAAGTCGGGTACAAAGCTCTGGTAGTATCCATCCAATCCCCAAGAAACACTACACCACGGTCACACTCTTGGGTAGCTCCAAAAAAATCACTTCCTCTATGTTCACCAGATCCACCGCAACTCCAGCCTCCGAGATATTGTTTTCTAGAAAGTGGACCTTCCATATCCAAAACTCGAACATCAAGATATTACCATAAAGTTAGTGATCTCATAGTGTATCTAGACCTATCTACGTATGAGTGACGTGCTCCTTCTCTGATGTTGAGTACACCAAGATGTTGTCAATGAATAACACAATGATGTTTTTGAGGTAAGGCTGTAAGATCCTATTAATGATCCCTATGAACACTTCCAGAGTGTTGGGTATGTAAAAAGGAAACACCAAGAACTCATAGTGGAGATATCGGCATCTGTAGGATGTCTTCTGTACATCCTCATCCTCTACCCTAAGCTGATGATATCATGATCTGAGGTCTTTCTTTGAAAACCACTGAGCTCTCTTCATCTAATCAGAGAGATCACCAATCCTCAGAAGTCGATACGTGTTATTCATGGTCACATGGTTTAGGCATCGTTATTCCATGAAAATCCTCAAACACTCATCTGCCTTCTTGGAAAACAAAATCATGTATTCCCATGGAGAAACACTGGACCATAGGAACCACTTACCTTGAAAGTACTCCAGATGTACCCTCAATTCAAGAAGCTCTATAGGAGCAATCTGATATGCTGGTGTAGATATCAATGTCATCCCGAGGTATAGGTAAATTTATAAGTCTACCACTCTATGAGGAGGTAGTCCTAGAACATTATCATGAAAGATATCATCATACATCTCCACAACTACAAGATAACTTAGAATACTCTCATCAATTGCTCTAAGGATAAGGCTAGACAACTGATGAGTGATCCATTGTACCATCCTCTGAGAAATTCCATCCTATGTTAAAAAGGATCCCTTCTTTGCAGAAAAGGAGAACCTGGTCCCATCCTTATGGTCACACCACACATCGTGCCTAAAATAGTCGATCTGAGCATGGACTGTGGATAACGAGTCCATACCCAAGATGACATCATAATGCCTAGACGCTACTAATCGGAGATCCTAGACAAAGCTCTCACCTCCTTGAGTAATCTCACACTGCCTACATTGGTGCATAATCTTCAAACCCACTCTTATAAATGTATCTAATCATAAGGATCGAGCCAATGTCTCTACTAGAATCTCTGATCTCTGAACGACA
The DNA here is from genome assembly GCA_963277665.1 of Viscum album. Lineage (NCBI taxonomy): Eukaryota > Viridiplantae > Streptophyta > Magnoliopsida > Santalales > Viscaceae > Viscum > Viscum album. Next base: position 104,489,343 of record OY728160.1, on the reverse strand, counting down.
GTCATGTTAATAAAAGAGTAACGTGAACCTGTGTCTATAATAACTACAGCTAGGGTGGAGTTGATAAAGATCATACCTCGAATAATCTCTAGAGTGTCATGTAGATAGGCCTCAGATGCCTGAAACTAAGATCATCCTTGTGCACCAACTCCTTGAGGTCGGGTTGGACCACAAGAAGGTGGTGGAGGTAGAACCTCAAATCGTCACCCACTACCTACTACACACCATGATCCTCTTCTATGTCTGTCGCCCTATGGACCTCCCCGATAGAATCTCTGCCTCTACCTCGATAGTCCCTCGACCGTCTATTGATCATCGGTACAATGGTTCAGGAAGTCGCAAGCCATGTGACCATGCCCACTGCAAGAGTAGAACAGTCTTCTCCTCTGTTGACCTCCTCTGTCCTGCGAGCTATGTACTTCCTATAACATCCCAGGTAAATAAAGAATATGACATTTTCACATTTATTTAAATTTGTAAAATAATTATTAATTTTACTTTAAAGGGGATTCTATGTATGGTGGCATACCTGATACACAACAACAGGTTTCTTTGAAATCTAATGTTCCACACAATGATGAGTCATACTAAAAAATAATAATATAATATTATTTTAAATGGTAGTCAATGCCTAGTCATTTTATTAGCCGGAATGGACCGAATTTACTAAAATATGAATATACGTGTTTGTTAAATGTTTTTTGATTTATCCAAAAAAATTTATAGGCTTAAAATATGAAAGAATCTTATTTTAAGCATAAATACTCTAATATTTTTTAAAAGGTCGATTTATCGGCTTTTGATGGAGAACCATCATTAAATCTAGTTTTGGTCACTTTAATATGTTATATTTGAAAAAAATAAAATTCTTCTTTAGAATCGGGTCATCCAAATTTACTTTGGAAAAATTTTAGGTATTTTTCAGATAAAATTAATTTGTTATGAATAGTGAAAAATACTTTATTTCAATTGAAAACTACCTTTTAATCTAACATATTAATATGTTTAGAAAATCTTTTTAAATGGTATTAAAGCTTAATTAGATTATATTTTTACCATTTAATCAAATTTTGGTCATTGCAATAAATTTTACATGGAAATTTGACATAAATAAGTATCAATCTTTTGATAGTTATTGTTTGTTAAAAACACGCTATTTGTTTTGACAATGGGAATTAATTTTAAATTAATTAAAGCAACATATATGTTTTTAATTTGGTAAAATAGAAATCATTTTTGAATTTGGAATATCAAATATAGCTTTTTCTGGATTTTTGGTATTTTTCTGAAAAACTTCAATTTTTGATGAATAGTGAAACAACTATGTAGTAGTTAAAAACTAACTATTTCATTTAAATGAAATTTTACTACTTCTGTGAATTGGATTATAAAAATATGACATACATTATTGTTATTAGTATGTAAAATTTTTTTCAATAATATGAAAATAATTTTTGGGGAATAGTAACTTTTTACTTTTATTTACTGTGGTTAAAGGTAAATAGGGTAATTCAGTGTAAAAAGAATATTATAATAATAAAAAGATACCTTAACACTTGTACTAACCTTATTGGATGAGTCATGGCCGACCATGGGCATACTTGGGTCAATATTGGGACCCCAGGGAGTCATTTGGGAGTGATAATGACAATTTAGATAAATTAATTTAAAGTAAAAAATCAAAAATGACACAAACAAATATCTTTTAGTAAATTAACATATATATGGTTTTATATAAATTATCATTTCAACTATAAATATTCATTGAAAAACTAAAACTAGTTTCTACATGGTATTTTTTTATAATTTTTAGACGTCAAATAAATAAAATTATTTATGTCACAAAAATGATGTAGTATTTACCTCATTAATAAATGATTTAAATAAATAAGATTATAAATATTAAAATAACATCAAAAACCTGTAAAATTATTATTTGATTAATTAATATCGACCATGAGTCATCTTATCTTTGACCTCAATGAGTTTTGGACCTTTAGAAACAGAAAATCATTATATAATAAAATAATATTTTCACACTTTTCTAAAGAACCCCTCCTCCCCCTTATAAAAATCCCTCATATCTAACTCATTACTCACACCTCTCATGCCTATTTTCCTATAAAAAATTATACCAAATAATCTCTCAATATCCCCCTCTTCCTCTTAGTAGCCTTACCTTAGGCAGAAGGTACTTCAAGAGGTCCTTTTGGTTGAAACCAAAGGGAGTTACTCGAATTAAAGGCAACAATTTATATTAAATTTTTTTCTTTCATTTTACTTATCCAACCCCTAAACAATTTTAATTACTTTATTTTATAACAACAACAACATCCTAAATATACTAGGATTTTATTATGAGAAGTATTTTAACTGCACTTACAAACACCTCCACCTAATGGGTAAAGAACATTCTGTTTCTCTAGATGGAAAACCAACGCCTCACAAAATGATGATTGTTCAATTATATCCTACCAACTCTCATGGTGGCCATTAATATGGAACTGTATTTATATATTATATATATTATGTTTATTTTTTTATGCATCTGTATTTTTATATTATAGAATACTTTTATGGTTTCCATTATGGCTAAATACGATAATTTCATTTGAGAAAGTGCAGACTACTACCCCTGATAGTGATATGACTCTTTAATGCCATATATGGGACATATAAAGGATGGATTTAATGATATTGTATATGATATTATACTGGAATAATAATATAACTATGTATCATTATCTTTTAATTCCATTAAAATAAGAAATACAATTGAAAGTAGTGTTCATGCGTACGTATGGATTACTGTCTCCCTAAATGGTGCATTTCATTTCTTACCTCCAAAAGTTATGTACAATTATAAATAAATTTATATAATAGATATATATGATATCTAAATCATGAATATCATTCTGGATATAATTAAATTTTGACCATGTGAACAACTTTTAATTATAAAAAATTGATTTTTTACTCAAGTACCAAATATCGGCAAGATAACTGTTATTAACATAAATGATTTGATAATGTTTATAACATGGTAATAAGTGATATAAAAGTAATAATAGAATTGAAAAGGTTTATCAATCAAGTATAAATTAACTTATGTTTATTATTCAGGATGAACAAAGAACAAAAGATTCCATTCAGACACGAGTTGAGGGATTTCTTATCACACTTTTAATTATGTGAGATTTCCGTTGTTCACCACTTATTTATTGCTTGTGGTGTATTGTGTACATACATTTGATAAATATCATCATTATTTTATTTATATTCCTTGAATTATATGATTAATCTGGTGGTTATTAACTTCTGTTCATATGAATCTATTGATTACAACGTGGTAAGGGTTTTTAATCTCACTTTTTATTCCTATGAGATTCATGCAATATTAGCCACTATTTACTTTTTATGGTGTATTTACTTCCCATGATTGTATTATTGGTGTAATATACTTTAATTTATGGGTATTTATATCTTCATTTTATGATCCTTCTTTCATGGGGTGTATGTTTCATAAGTTACCAAATCGGTAAGGGAATTTCAAATTTCAATTTCCACTCATTGGTGTTTATGCATAGTTCATTGATTACTTTACTACAATATTAAGAGTAAAATAAATCTTTATTTACTTATGTAGTAATTTCCACTCCCCTTTGTGTGGATATACTTCTGATACACAGAATCAATCTATTTATAAATTCTCATGTCAACGATGTGGACTTGATAAGAGTAATTTTAACTCAATTTCCATTCATTGAGTTTAACATCCAAGTCATTGGTGTTTTTTTTACAAAAATATGTGTGAATGTTATCAGATTTATTTACACGAAATATCCAATCATATTGAGTGTATTTATATTTTTCACACATTATTGTGTAATTGAATTATCCTCAATCTAAGTATACAGCTTTATAAGATATTTCATCCCAATTTACTTTCCATTGAGGCTTCATTGTTGTTATGCACCAATTCACTCTTATATGGTGTATATACCTTACATTGTAATACTATGTCATAAAATCCTTTATTCTCATTATATTATAAATTTCTGATTCAATTTTATTCCTCAATTATTTGTATTCAATCATCTCTCATTTTTTTAAAAACTCTTTAACTAAAATATTTTTTTAAATGCTTTAATGATTTGATGTTCTTAATCGTTATCATTAATGACTATGTATTAAGAATGTTTTTTAGGATTTATTTATATGTACATTAATGTTTTCAAATGATAATTCATTAAAAGCTTCAATGTGGTATGGGACACGTTTATTCAAAAATCTCGTTATGAAATGTTTTAAATGCTTTTGAAAATGGTTTGATAAGGTATTGATTATGTCAATATCTTGAAGTGATATATTGTGATTACAATGTATTAATGTTATCTTTTCTTTATGATTGTTTTATGTGTTATTAATATCTAATGGTAATTTGAAATTCTTTATGCATATGGGTGGTTTCGTGATAAACCTAGGGCAGGTGACACCGAGATTTCACTCCAATGAATTGGGTAACATGATGGAGGTAAATGTTAATGTTCCTTCTTAGAGATGTAGAGAATATAATGTTATGGGTGTTCCAAATGTGACTCCCAATATAACTGTGATATATACAATGTAAGTATGTTATGAATGCCATACGATACATTTATGATTAATGATTTTTGTGTGTTATTCATAAATATTATGATTTCGTAAGGTATGTTATGATTGAAAAGTATGGTTTCATTGATTTGTAATTATTGATGGGATAATGTTTTACATCTTAATTTTATAAGCCTAAATAAGATTTTTATGATCATCCCAAGTTTTGGAAATGTATTATACATGACTTAAGGATGAATAGGGTTAAGGATGGGATCAAGGAAAAGTCAAGTTGTCTAAAACATGGAAATATACATGTTTCTTTTTAAGTGTTTTTATTTTATAAAAAAATGGATACTGAGTAATAGTCTACACATGTAATATTCAAGTTGGTATGTAATAGTTATGGCCTAATTCTCAAAAACTCTAAACATAAAAATATCCTCAATGTTAATTCTTTACATAATTCAAGATTATGTAATGTTTAATGCCAGGTCTTTATAGTTATTATCACAGGTCGGTTTAGAAAACTTTAGGGATTATGAGTTTTCATTAAACACGTGGTTAGTCCATGTGTTTATTATTTAAGTTAAATCCTTGTTCTATAACTTTTTATGTCAAGGAATGTCAGTTACAAATGGTTTGATGGGGATCTCAAAAGACATTTCTATCACTTCCTAATGGCATTCTTTCAATAATTATTTCAAAGTCATGTTCAAAATATTGTGAAAATTTTTCTAGCATACAACTAACTCGCAAGAAGATGTTTGAGATATAAAACGCCTCCACTATAATTTGATATAATCGTGGATCATGGGATATATTTAATCAAACCCTATTTTCGTAATATTATCATATTTCCTATAATGTTAAATATTATCAAGGCATTTTAAAATATTTTACCTTATCAAAATATTTTAATTCCTATTAGGATTTTGAAAAAGGCACTGAAGAATGAGACCATTTCACAACCTATTTTTATTTTCATTTACAATATAGTCTCTCAACACATACTTATGGTATTTTAAAATGACTACTGATTGAAAGTTTCAACTCAAACGTAGTCTGACTATTTTATAAAAATCATGTTTTATTAGATGTTTTGAATGTATATGTATTACATGATTATTTACCAAAACTATTTTTCTAAAAACACACATATGAACCAAGATTTACCAGGTGTATTTGGATGAAGGAAGAAATTTTTTTTGGAGGATCTCAAAATCATTGTTACAATGCATGGACATTCTACTTACATGAACAAGGTGATGATGAATCCTTATAGACACCATGATCAAGGTATGTTGTTCTTTCTATTGGGAATTGTTTTATTTTATCATATGTAGGAGAAAAAAAATGAAAATATATAAGATGTTGAGGTATTAAGGTATTGGGATGAAAAAGAAAAGTATAAGAAAACCATTGAGGTTAAAACATGTTATATATACTTTTGAGTTTTATAAAAAGGAAAACCCGTAAGATGGGTGATGTACCGTCGCATCCGGCAAGGTCGTAGGAATCAAACCCCCAACTAAAGGGTGAAAAGGGTGCATCACCTTCCACTGTCCTACGTGAAGTCACAGGTTAGTATGAGTTATTCTTTTATGTTAAATGATTTCATGGATCAATAATAAGTTGATTTTTGGGAATTATGTTTTATCAGATGGATATCCTTAAGATAGAAAAATGATTTGGTGATTAAGTGATAAAGGTTATTTTAGAAGATGTATGCTATTTTAGAAACATCATATGCTTATGATAAATATAATAATATGGGATATAATTTGTGGATTAATGGTTGAAATTTTATTTTGGAAGAATCTGTGTTTTTATTGTGGACATATGACAATTTGGTTTATTTATGGAAATCATTAACCAATCAGGGAGAATATGTGATTAGGTTGACTACTTTTCATTAGGAGACATTAAGAGTAACTGATGTTATTGGGAGATAAATGTTAAGATTTATCTTGGAATACTATGTGATTAAACCCTTCTACAATTTGGGTTTCAATTGTAGTTTTGATTAATTTGAAGAATTTTATGGATAGTTGTCTATCAAATGGAATTTTTTGATCATTGGGTATTATTTGAAAAAATTTGGAGATTAAGAGTAGTTTTTCTTTTAGTAAATGATTATCCTTTTGGGGATTATCTAATATTCTACTATTCATTTTGGTTTTGGTTGATGTCTTAAGATAGGGAAATATACAGTTCTTCTTTTTTGGATTATTTGATATTCTAGAAGTTGGTTCTAGCACTTTTAGTGTGACCATGTCAGTTTGAATACTCATTTTTAGAGAAAATATGAGTTTTTGGTAGAAATTTAGTAATGTATTAATGTCTATAGGACAAGTATGTAAGTTTCCATATGTTTTTAAATAGGCTTATAAATAAATTCCTCAATGAAAAGTAACCTAAATCAAAAATGTTGTGTGTTAACTTTTCCTAATGGGGAATCAAAGACTATTTAACCCATCATAAGTATGTGATTTTATAGTGGTTAACTTTCTCCTAATCATGTTTTCTATCACTCACCATCAGAACTTGATGTTTTGTTTTCTCCTCCATATCCATGTTTCCATGGAATCCCAGTATTTGTTATATTGGGTGACCTTTTTACTTATCTTCCTTTATTTTAAAATGATATATTTATTTATTATTTTTCGAATATTGTACTTTCAATGAAGTTTCCATGCCCAATTTTAATATTGTGAGGACGAAATTCCCAAAAGGGGGAAGGATGTAACATCCCAGGGAAATAATGAATATGACATTTTTATATTTATTAATATTTCTAAATTAATTATTAATTTTACTTTAAAGATGATGCTATTTTTGAAGGTGTAATCGATACACAATAATGGTCTTCTTTGAAATCTTATGTTTCACACAATACCGAGTCATACTGAAAAATAATAATATAATATTATTTTAAATGGTAGTTAATGTCTAGCCATTGTATTTGCGGTAATGGACCAGACTAACTAAAATATGAATATACATGTTTTTAAATGTTTTTATATTTATCCATTTAATTTTGGAGTCATAAAATATGAAATAATCTAATTTTAAGCATAAATACTCTAATATTCTTTAAAAGGTCGATTTACCGCCTTTTGATGAAAAACCCTCCTTAAATATAGTTTTGGTCACTTTTATATGTTATATTTGAAAAAATAAAATTCATCTTTAGATTCTGGACATCAAAATTTACTTTTGAAATTTTTTTGGTATTTTTCTGATAAAATTTATTTTTTATTAATAGTGAAAAATACTGTATTTTAATTCAAAATTGTCTTTTAATCTAACCTTTTTATATCGTTATATTATCTTTTTAAATGGTTTTAAAGTGTAATTAAATTATATTTTTACCATTTAATCCAACGTTGGTCATTGTAATTAATTTCACTTTGAATTTCGATATAAGCAAGTTTCAATCTTTTGACAGTTATTGTTTCATAAAAACACGATATTTGATTTGACAACGGGAATTAATTTTAAATTAATTAATTAAACATCTATGTTTCTAATTTGGTAAAATAGACATCATTTTTTAATTTGTAATATCGAATATTTCTTAGGCTGAATTTTTTGTATTTTTCTGAAAAACATCAATTTTTGATGAATTGTGAATCCACTAAGTAGTAGTTAAAAAACTAACTTTTTCATTTGAATGAAATTTTACTACTTCTGTGAATTGGATTTTGAAAATCCAACATAAATGGTTGATATTTGTATGTAGAATGTGGTTCAATAAGATGAAATTAATTTTTGGTGAATCATAACTTTTTACTTTTATTTACCGCGATTAAGGTAAATAGGGTAATTCAATGTAAAACGAATATTATAATAATATAAAATTACCTTAAAACTTGTCCTAACATTATTGGATGATTCATTGACAACTAGGTTCATCCATGGGTCTATTTTGGGACCCCATGGAGACACTTGGGAGTGATAATGACACTTTAGATTAATTAAGTTAATGTAAAAACAAAAATGACACAAAAAAATATATTTTAGTAAATTAATTTTTTCATAGGGTTATATAAGTTATCATTTAAAAAATAAATATTAATTGGAAATATAAAATTATTTCATACATCATGGTTTTTTTATAATTTTTAGACATCAAATAAATAAAATTATTTATGACACAAAAATGCTGGAGTATTTACCTCATTAATAAATGATTTAAATAAATAAGATTATAAATATTAAAATAACATCCAAAACCTATCCAATTCTTATTGAATGAATTTATTTTTACCATGAGACATCTTAGCTTCTACCTTAATGAGTTTTGAACCTTTGGAAACGGAAAATCATTATATAATAAAATAATATTTTCTAACATTCCAAAAGAACCCCTCCTCCCCCTTATAAAAAGCCCTCACTTCTAACCCATTACCCACACTTGTCAATCCACTTGGATCATTCAAACATATCCCAAATAATCTCGCAATATTCCCATATTCCTCCTAGAAGCCTTACCTTTGTCATAAGGAACTTCAAGATGTCCTTTTTGTTCAAACCAAAGGGAGTTACCCGAATTAAAGGATACTGTTTCTCTTAAATTATTATATTTTATTTTACTTCTCCAACCCCTAAACTCTTTTTATTAATTTATTGTATAACATAACCAGTATACTAAATATACTAGGATATTTTTATTAAAATTATTCTAACTACACTAACATACTTCTCTATCTAATGGGTAAAGAACATACTGTTTCTATGGATGGAAAACAAACGCCTTGCCAAACTATAATTGTTCAATTATCTCCTACCGCCTATCACGGTGTCCATTAAGATGGAAATTCATTTATATATGATATATATTATGTTTATGTTTTCTTTATTTTTCTATATTTCTCTTTTATACCATACCTTCCTAGTTTCCATTATGGGTAATGTCGATAGTTTCACATGGGGAAGTGTGGACTACCGCCCCCTCAAAGTGATATGACTCGTTAATGCCATATGTGGGACATATAAATGATGGATTTAATGATATTATATATTATATTATTCTGTAATTTTAATGTAAATATGTATAATTATGTTTTAATTTCATTAAAATAAGAAATAGAAATGAAAGTAGTGTTTATGCATACGTACGACTTACCGTCTCCCTGGACAGTGCATTTCATTTCTTACCTCCAAATGTTATGTACTATTATAAATACAAGTATATACTAGATATATATTATATATATGATATATAATCATTAATATCATTCTGTATATAATTAACTTTTGACCTTCTGAATAACTTGTAATTATAAGAAGTCAATTTTTACTCAACTACCAAATATCGACAAAACAACCGTTATTATCATAAATGATTACATAATGTTTATAACATGGTAATAAGTGATATAAAAGGAATAATAAAATTGAAAAACGTTATTAATAAAGTATAAATTTACTTAATTTTATTATTCAGGAAGAACAGGAAACAAATGAGTCAAGTTGGACCGGAGGTAAGAGATTTCTTATCTCACTTTTAATTCTATGATATTTCCATTGTTCACCACTTATGTATTGCATGTGGTTTATTTTGTACTGCCATTTTATATATATTATCAGTATTCTATTTATATTCTTGGTATTATGTGATTAATTTGGTGGTTATTAACTTTTGTTCATACAACTCGATTGATTACAATGTGGTAAGGGTTTTTAATCTCACTTTTTATTCCCATGAGATTCATACTATATTAGCCACTATTTACATTTTTGTGGGGTATGTACTACCCAAGATTATATTCATGGTGTAATATAATTTAATTTATGGGTATTTACATCTTCATTTTATTATCCTTCTTTCCTAGGTTGTATGTTTCGTAAGTTACCAAATCAGTAAGGGGATTTCAAATTTCAGTTTCCACTCATTGGGCTTTACGCATACTTCATTGATTCTTTTACTCCAACATTATGTGTAAAATAAATATTTATCTACTTGTGTAGTAATTTCCACTCCCCTTTATGTGCATATACTTTTGATTCACATAATTAATCCATTGAAAAATTCTCAAGTCATCGACATGAACTTCATAAGAGTAATTTTAACACAATTTTCTTTCATTGAGTAAAATATCCAAGTCATTGGTGTTGTTTTTTTAGAAAAAAATGTGTGAATGTAATATGATTGATTTAAACATAATATCCAATCATATTGAGTGTTTTTATATTTTTCACACATTATTATGTAATTGATTTATCTTCAATCTAAGGATACCATTTTTATAATATATTTCTTCTCAATTTACATTCCATTGAGACTTCATTGTTGTTATGAACCAATTCACTCTTATATAGTGTATATACTATCCTTTGGAATATTATTTCATGAATAAATTTATTCTCGTGATATTATAAAATTCTCATTCAATGTTATTCCTCAATTATTTGTATTTAAGCCCCTCTCATTTTGTTAAAAACACTTTATCTAAAATATCGTTTTAATTATTTTAATGATTTATTCATCTAAATATGTATCATTAATGTACCTATTTTAAAAATGGTTTTTATGATTTATTTATATGGACATTAATGTTTTCAAATGATAATTCATTAAATGCATTAAGAGGTATGGGAAACTTTTATTCAAAAATCTCTTTATTAAATGTTTTAAATGGTTTTGAAAATGGTTTGATAAAGCATTGATTATGTCAATATCATGAAATGATATACTGTGATTTCAATGTAGAAATTTTATCTTTCCTTTATTCTTGTTTTATGTGTTATGAATATTTTATGTTCATTGGGCATTGTATATGTATACGGTTGGTTTCATGATAAACCTAGGGCAGGTGAGCCCGAGATAGCTATACAATGCATTGGGTAACGTGATGTAGGTAAATGTTAATGTTATCATATGGGATTTAGGGGATATACTATGATAGGTATTCCAAATTTGACTCCCTATGTAGTTGTGATAGCTAAAATCTAAGTATGTTATGAATTCCATAAGTTACCTTTATGATTTATGATTTTTGTGTGTTATTCATAAATCTTATGATTTCGTAAGGTATGTTATGATTGAAAATTATGGTTTCATTGATTTGTATTTATTGATGGGCTAATGTTTTACTTCCTTATTTTATAACCCTTACTGAGATTTTTAGGATCATCCCTTTTTTTGAAATGTTTTCCCCAAGACTTAAAGATGAATAGGGTCAAGAATGGGATCAAGGAAATTTCATGTTGTCTAAAACATGGATCTAGACATGTTTCTTTTTAAGAGTTTTTATTTTATGAAAAAATGGATACTGAGTAGTAGTGTCTACATATAATATTCAAGATTTTATGTAATAGTAATGGCCTAATTCTCTAAAAATCCTAACCTGAAAATATCCTCAATGTTAATTCTTGACATAATTCAAGATTATGTAATGTTTAAGGTTGGGTCCTTATACTACCAGCCTTACATCTTACGGTCATCCACCAGAAGGTCTGGCCCACTGGGGCCCCTGCAACCTTTTCCATCTACATGATGCAGATGACTTGGCCATGTGTAGTCTAGTGGTGGATCTCACTATTGGTGCCAACTCATCTGAGAAGTTATCCACTAGAAGTGATCGTTCTAGCACTCTATATTTCATCGGTATATCTGGAGATATCATCGACACTATTATATATCGTTAGAGACCCTACTCAAATATCTAATCCAAGAATAAAGGGTCACTTACCATGTAATTGTAGTGTTGTGATATGTCTGTGAATCTCTCCGAGTACTAGGCAACTATCATGCTGCCTTAATGTAAGTGCAGGAGCTCCTAAACACACACAAAGCATGGGGCCGCTAGAACAAACTCTACCTAGAAGAGGCTCTCAATGTCTAACCGGTGAGGGTCGCCTCATTATGCATATAGGGCATCAGGTTCCACTATCTCCCTAATGTTCCATAGAAGAAGCTATTAGCTCGGATCACTATCTAGTCTGCTGGTGTCCCAACTAGGCAAAAAACACTAGCCACTCCCTCTAGCTAGTCTATAGCTTCATGCAGATTCGTCTCGCCTCAAAACCTCAGAGGCCTCTACCACTAGAACTTGTGACACACACTAATCCGGCGTGCGTCGTCCACTGGTGGTGCTTGAAGTAACTACTACCCTATAGGTGTTGGTGCTACCGATACACCACCTGAAGGTACCATCTCAGACAGGGGTCCCTGCACTGAATCTTCATCGCTTGGTGTTCCATCATCGCAAACTATCCCTATAATCCTAGATAACTATTTTTTTGTCATCATTATATAAAGAAAAAGATGAACCATAGTTAATAAGTTATACCTAGTGAGTGGACTCAAAAGAGATCAAAAGTAAAACATTTCAAAAACACACACAATCGGTTTTTTTTGTGCGTCAGGTAGTAAATTAGAAATCAGGGCCATGTTCTATGGGAACGTCAGCCGCCGCACCAACACTAGACTCCCAAAACCAATAATCATACTAAAATCATTTAACAATATTTCCCCATTGAAAATATCAGATTAGTAGTTCTTCGATAGAACCAACTCCTCTAATACCACTTTGTCATGACCTGTCCCCCGGGGCTCGTGTCGCGACTACCCCAAGCCAGCCTTCAAAGGCCAGGATTGGCGACTAGAACTGAAAATTCATATCCCTAAAAACGGGAAGTAATTTCCTTCAAACCTACAAACACATAGACTAACTACCCAAAAAATATAAACCATGTAGTAAAAATGTGGAAGTAAAGGGGCAATAATACAAGGCCAAATGAAAGAAATTTTTCAACAGAAATAGAAAACAACTCCTGATATCATATTCTAAGGAACCTACCTAAAGGGTAGGTACAACTTTACATTGTGGCTCTCCACATCAACCGATCACCTCCATGCACCGTCTAGTCCTGATCCTAACCTCAACAAAATTTGTTTGTCATCTGCACAGGAAACAATAAGGTGTGGGAGGATCTAATGCAGGTATGAGTATAACAATATCCATTAGGGACCTCGAGACCCTTTAAGGTCTCCGATAATTACACATAAGAAAAACCACAAAGCATGATCCCAATCACATAGAACAAGAAAAGACACAGCTCAAACCAGGTATACAACTTAAAGAATGGGAATCAAGATGATTAGTCATGAAGCTAATTCATCTTATTCTGTTAATAAGTTCCACTACTCTACCATGAAAAAGACATTCCAATGCTGATCCACACAGGGTCATAAGTCACCGATCCACACAAGATCTGAGGCCATCGATCCACATAGGGATGTTTGTTGATGATCCATGATGGGCCACTCTAAGGCTGGTCCTCATCAGGTCTCACTACTATTGATCCACACAGGGTCTTAAGTAGTAAATACACATAGGTTCATAAGCCATTGATCCACGATGGGCTTCTCTATGTCTGGTCCTCGTCGGGTCGCACTACTGCTGATCCACATAGGGTCGTATGTCATCGGTCCACACGTGAACGTAAGTATTCATTCCAATGATGGTATTATGTTTTTGATCCACACAGGGTCATAATCCACTGATTGACACAGTTTCATAAGTCACTGATCGACACATGGTCGTAAGATTCTTGACAGCCAGCCACTAGATTCCCGCACCTGGTGACCTGGAGTTTTCGAGAAACCTCTCCTGAAAATAATGGCCATACCTCAAACACCACAAACTCCTAAAAATAATTAACCTAATGAACTTTCGTGTCATAATGATTCCAACACAAAATACGGTGAATCAGTTGGACACCTGGTCTGTATGTTATGGGAATTTTAGTACTGGTAGCCCGGTTGTATTTGAGCCGATTCCAACCAGGTTGTACTCCAACATTCTCCAAAACCTAATTGGATTATATCAAAATGACCTCGTCATCCTAATGGTTTCATCACCATATATATTTTTTCAAACGCATGTCCAGTTTAGGAGATATAGCCCCTTAATCGAAATTGGTAAAAAAAGGGTCTGGGCCTGGCTCGAAGGGGATGGGCTCGACCTAATTTGGTTTGGCCCAGCCCGAAGGGGATAGGCCATGGGCTTGGACCGCTGGTCCACGGGACCGGCTGGGCCCACCCGGCTGGGCACAGCCAGCTCGGCTGCTGGACCAACCTGGCTCGCAGGGTGGGCACGACCCGCCAGCTGGGTGTGGGGGTATGGTCCCCTTCTGAACCGACTGTAGTCTGATCGGTTCTTCAAACAGGTTGTGCTAGGCTGGCGCCACCCCAGCTGGTCGGTCCATGTAAAATCATCAATAGTTGTCCCGTGGGCACTGGTCCTCCCTCCAACATTGTTCGGAGTCATGACCCACCACTATGACGTGCTACATTGGTGCACCACTACCGTGAACACAGATGGAAAAGGATGGCCACCCTTATCCTTCATAGTGAATTTGGGTGCCGCTTTCCACTCATTATCGGCGAGAGCCAGCCGTTGCCTCCTCCGGTTATCAACGTCATCCCGCCAATGGAGCTTCTGTGGGCCTCCAATGAATCTCTAGAGGTCTGTTTTCTTTTCTAACTACACCTACAGGCCTCTCGAGAGGCTTCCATAACTTTGTGGCCCACAGTTTCATTATGCCCCCAATTATTTGGTCGTCCATGAATAATGAAATCAAAGTAACGTTGGTGAATGGTTGAGCCTTGTTCGATTTGGTCGGTGTTGTCCACGTTTGCGTTATAATAAAGGAAGGTTTTGACATCATCAAGAGTAGATGAAACCTAAAACTCATAGAAATAAATCAAGACAAACCCCTACCCAGAAACGCTGGATGATTCTACAGATGATGAAGATGAACCCGCGTTCGAAGGGGTGTTCGTCATCATTCGTTCGTTCCTCATTCTATATTGGAGTAGGTTTTCACCGGAATTTAGTTAGATCTTCCTCACATCAATCCCTAAAACATCTACCATAGGTTTTTTTAAATAAGAGATAAATATCACACATTGTTTTTAATTTTATGATTCATTAATTAACTGTAATTAATGAGTCAATTAAACACACAATCGTTGTCATTACAAAACCAATGAAATGAGAGGTTTGAGACATTAAAAGGATCTTATTTAATGTCTAATGTTACATCATGGTCTCACCACCATCTCTCAACTATTTAAAAAATAAAAAGAAAAATAAAATAACCATTAGTTATTTTATTATTATTTTTCAAAAGATCTAAAAATTTTTATTTTTCATCCGACTTTTTTCAAAAAAATTTATGCTTCTCTTAAATGAATCCTTGCACTTCAAATTTAACATTACTCTTGGTTTTTTAATCTGAGTATCGGTTCAAAATATGAAATTTTCACCAACATGTTTACTAAACATAACTTAAAAAAATTCATAATTTCATTCTGGGCTCTCTAGGCCTCAAAATCACATGCTGTCTTTTTTTAAAGTCTCCCAATAATTATATTTAATTTTAAAAAAATACATAGAATTTATAGGTCTTTAAAAGAGATGTATGATAGATTTGGGGGGTATGTGAATATATCTATACAAAACTAGGATGGTATTCCTTTTCTAGAGATCCAAAATTGGTAATAATATGGACATAGAAAATGATATGTTGATCATTATGCAGATATATTATTTGAGTGAATAATGAATAATTATAGTACTATACAATCATATAGTTGGATCCATCCTCTGTGAAAACATTCAATAAATAAGATGGGTCTAAAAGTGATCTATAAAAATTTTGGTGGATAGCTCCGATGAAGAGTGGTTAAGTGATATTTGGAAAGCCATGAGTAATGAGACTGTTACTTCATTTTGTTAGGACCTATTTCTTGTTTTCTATTTTTTATCATTTTATTATTTTATGATGATATCTAATTATTTTGGCCTTATATGTATTTCTTTTATTTATTTTTTTCCATTTAATAATTTTTATTAATGGGTAGTCCCACTTTGATTTAACATTATTATATTTGTTTTTAAATCAGTACTTCCCATGATATTTTCATTTTTGGTTATTAGATAGATCGGAGAAGACTAATGTGTTACATAGGACTCCATTAGTGAGCCATCATGTATATAAGTCATACTACTGAATTATTACATTCATAGTGATGATACTTGTATAGAAGTACACTTCATTAGGATATTAGGGTATATGGGTCATCAATAATAGGTAGGTAGGTCCAATCCTAAGTTAGGTAATATCATTTTTTATTGTGGGTGTATGTGTGTTTGTATTATAGCCATGATGGAATATAGGTGCGACCTTATATGATCATTTATTGGAAAAGTTTAAAAGTTGGTTGAGTTTCAATCAATATATATATTCATGCATTATAGATATGCATATCCATCCACTTGATCACTAGTACATAGTTTGTTGAAGAAAGCGGGTGAATCCTATAGGATCATTAAACCCAACCCCTACATGTGTACATGGAATAGGTTTTAATGTATATTGGTAGAATATATTTTTAATGGTAGGTACAAGTATTGAATTTGAGTTAGATGTATGGATTGATATGTAATGTGTTATAGAGGCCAAGTATTTAATTTTAGGTGGTCGTAAGAGATTGGTTAGAAGCTACTGTAGTTTTTTATTTATATTATATATATATATATTATCCAAGGGGTCATTGGTTTTTATTATATTGACGATGTTTTCTCTATATTATATTGTTGTTTCGATATTTTACATTAATTCATCACGTAAACTATTAATATTTTTTTTACTATGAGTCAACCTCTTGGATACCAATTTTTATATATATAGTTTTTTGATAATTATGTTATATAGATGGGTAATGAAAAAAAATTGGTATATTTTTAATGAACCATTCATGTAATATTTAAAGTAATAGTCTCCCAATGATTTTTTTAGTTCCTCGCTACTATTTAGAAGACTTTAGTATATGGGGAGGTTCATCATATGTGATGTAGCATTTGAGGATCTTTCACTACTCAGGTAGACCATTTTGAAGCATTATTAAATTTGTTTTTCTAAAAACATATATACAAGTCACTTTTATAATCACCTTTTACACCAACTTAACCAATTACATAAAATATTATTGGACTTCACATTTCATCTCTTCGTACATGAGAAATATCTATGTCAAACCAAAATGTTGTACTTAAAATTATATAGTCTTCCTTCATAATAACATCAATGATTTCTATGATATTTTTTTTTAGAATCTTGTATAACCCTAACAGCTTATTCATCCTAGTGTATAACCAATAAAATAACCTTCATTAGTACATCCTTTGAATTTTGGTAAATCTCTTCCCTTGTTATTGATTAAACATAGGTAATTGAAAACTTTATAGAGATTCAAATTCAAATTCTTTATAAAATAAATCTCATATCCTGTGTTTCAATAATGTAGTTCAATAATACATTAGTTTTGAATATTAATATTAGTTATTGTAGATTTTATAAATATTTTTTGATGTTTCATGTTTGAAAATTGGGTTTTTTCTATGTCATATAATATTCAGTTATTCTTTTCCATCGCCCTATTTTATTAAATCATGCATGGAGAGAAATATGCATTCTTACTTAAATTTTCATTCCTTATTCTACAATTCATATAAGTAAAATAGTTGACAAAATTAATGAAATATTTATCTTCATTTATTTAATTAAGACTCATCATCCCACATACATTCATATTTATAGGTTCAGTTTCCCTCTCCCTTTTCACCTCCTCTAGTTTGTGGATTTTGTATGAATAAACCCAAGTAATGTGGAGGCGTTTATAATTGGTATTTTAAAAAATTTGACCTAAATTGGAATTGTATGATTAGATTATTAATAAAAAGTATAGAATCATCAACGGATCTTAAAAAATAAATTTAATTATGAAGAAGAAAATTAAAATGGTACCTTTGTGGAATAGCATTAGAATGATTAATGTTTCTCATCTCTAGGTCATCGTAGCTTGTAGGAATTGAATTTAGAGCCTTGTATATCATCTACACATGCACCAAAACTCTTGAAGAACCATTCTATAATATTAATATTATAGAAATAATGTATCAAATTCTTTAATAACATCCTTCTCTCATGATAGTGACATGTGATCGATTCATTTGACCACATTATTTGAAACTTGTTTTTTATTTTCATATGTCTCATAAAAAAATAATAGATAAAGTGGGAGGAGAAAAATTCATGCAAAATGGTTCCAATTTAAATTCATGGATCAAAAGGTTTATTAAATATTAAGGTTAAAATCCCAAAAATTTCACATAATCCCTAAGATAATTTAAACCACATAAGTAGGTCAAAAAAACATGAATAACATTGTAATCATGTCGTATATGTCACAAATATTTCCCTACTAACTTGTGACAAAAATAAATTTAATTTAATAAATTATAACCCATATCATCATGTTACTCGTAAATGAATTTAGAAAACATGGAAAAAATAACTGATTATAAAAAAATTATCTCATATTCAATTATATTATACATAAATTGATAATCATATACCCTAAAGCCCTAATATCAGAGTGTATGGTATGTACATATCATATGGTATGGAATGTGGGATGTTGAGTCATAAAGTATTCCTTATCTTGGGAATACTATATGTAATGATATAATATATCATGTTAGTATATTAAAAAAAAAATAATATATAATTATCCTTTATTGTATGAAGATGTTGTGAGAAAAATTATATGGTATGATTTACCCTAACACTCTATGGTTAATCAGAAACCTAATGATAAGAATTATCACTTGTGTAGTCTTCCATGTTGGATATAATATTTAAGAACGTTTCTTATGATGAAATACATGGTAGGATCAGTGATGTAGTCACCTGATGAATGTATGAAATGGAAAAATCATTAAAAATGGGTTTTTTAATAAAAGAGTTAACGCATGAACACTCTAGAAAGTCATAAAGAATGTATAAGTGTCCACTTCCATTAAGATGATATGATTTTATAAGTACCCAGGCTTCCACTAATTATTCAAATTCCAATTCACTCTTATCCTCCATCCTTTACAACTTATTATACTAGAATATCATGGAAGGAGAAGGATACCACTATAGAATTAGCTGATTAAGTACATCATGTGGATACATCATTGAGGTTGGAGTCTAATGCTTATATCATAGTTTTCACGAACTAGATTTGGTCACCATCAAACTGAAACCAAACCTAACTTGTGCCAAGGCATGATGGGTGTTCCCGATCCCCACGGGCTGGCACAAGTGCCCGGGTATCATATAATAATAATTAGGAACAATTTACCCGATTTTATAAACATTAAACTACAAACTCAATAAAACAAATCTGGATTTTTCAACTAAAACCTTCTTTTAAAAAATTAGAACTGAATTACATAAGTTAAAACTATGTTTAATGACCATTGAAAAGGTGCAAAACCAAATAAGGACAGTCCAATAATCCTCATGGAAAGGGGCACCACCCTCAAGCCATCTCCACAAGACTTCACCACCAAGGACCTGCTAGAAACCTGGACCACTGTAAGTAAAAACTGTACCCAACCTACGGCAACAAAAATAACCAAATATACTTACACCCAAGGGTGTAATTAGGGTGTGATCCAGAACCCAATAGGATACCACCACTAATATATTCCATGTTATAAACATTTAATGATGAAAAGAATTCATGTTTTCAAAAACATGAGATGCTAGTTAAAATTTCTAAAAAATGCAACATTAAATAAAAACAGTTTTCAGGTGGGCTAATTTAAAGAATAACAAAAATTAAAATAAATACCATAGCTACTGAATTTTCTAGCCTCTCATACTGTATGCCTACGGTAAGCACAAAATATCCTGTGAGCAGAAGCAATAGGAAATTACCCCTAGGCACTAGCTAGTTGTGGGTCCTAGGTACCTCGTATCTTAGTGAGATTAACCATCAAAAATATTTGTTCTCGTTCACGAGCCACTATTAGGGAACATAACCATAACGTAGTGGTCCCAAATCATCATCATCATAGTTTATTTAGAGTTTTAAGCGTCAGTCTTTCTATGTGAGACGAAGGACAAACCCCACGGATTCACTAGCATACTAGTACACGTCCACACACCTAGATACCCGGGTTGTCCCTTTGTGCTCAAACAAGTTCAAAAACTCAATTAAAATAATTTTCACATGAAAACATCATTTTAATATCATAGATTAACCAAAAATGTAACATGTATACAACAAAATTAAAAAAATTGCACTTTTCATTCAGATTGATTTTGAAATCCGACTCGCACCAAAATAGCCCACATCACTTTTCAAATTTCATTAACACTTCCACAAATCCATTAAAATTTTTTATAAACCCATTAAAATATATTAAAACTCTCACAACAGCCCACTCACTTGTTAGATAATAACCTTTTTACCTTCAAAATCATTTTATCATCAAACACACATGAAACAGCCCCCAAACAAGTTTCGCTCCAACATCACAATTTATTAAAAAAAATAAAAAATTTACAAAACATTATAAAAATGTTTGACATCTTAAAACCTCACTTGACCTTTCAAAACCCTTTAATAGGTGATCACACATGCCAAACAGTACAAATGAACCATTTTCCCAATTTTTTGACCAACTAAAACATTTTCAATTTTCATAAAAAGAGCCCAAGTGGTGTCAATATATCTTCAACACAAAACCCATTTCAAAACCACCATTTAAGACCAAAAACCAAACAAATTCCTATCCAAAAAATAATTTTAATCCCTATAGAAATTTATAAAACCACGTTCAGGTTTTATAAAATAACCTTGAATAATACTACAAAAGATTCAAATGGAAACACACATTTTCATAAAATGCTCCCAAGAAGAATAACAACGTTTTACACATAAAACCTATTCAAAAACCATCTTTTTAGGCACACATGACATTAATACATTAACAAACTAGAATTGGAAGTCCAAACAAGATTTGGTAAACCAATTCCATGTGTTTTAAAATACACCCAAATAATACCCCACCAGTATCACACTAAAAGACCCAATTTCAAGTTAAAATGCAAATATAAAATTGAACACTTAACCAAATCAATAATAAAAAGTTTTTTAACCACAACAAAAATATTAGGAATATGAAAAATTACTAAATACAGCAATATAACTCATCAATAATTGTTTACACTTGGAACCACCTACCGAAAGTATCGAATCCCTCAAAACATGGTGCGAAACATCAACTGCACCACCACCGCATCACAAGGATGATAAATCCAGACCTAGAACACAATATTTAACCAAAAAGAAACCAAATAAAACCATATTTTCTATCTCTATCTTCTGGACAATTTAGAACATAATGAAAGAAGGAGGAATCCCTTAGGAGAATGAAGAAATTGAAGAGAGAAACACTTACACAAAACAATCTTGAATAAAACGACCCAAAATCCACCATAATATGAATTTTAAAACATCTATCCATTCAAGGGATGTTCTATAAAATATTATTAGATCATTTAGGAACTGTAATTCGTGATAAATATTAATAATTGGGAGAGTTATGATGGAAGGAACTTACATCCTCAAATCTTCCCGATTTTAGAAACCCTAAGAATTTCAGCACTCAATCACGATGAAAACAAGCTCCGAAGTGGGGGGAAAGGCAATGGGAGCGCGCCTGAGTTTTTTATGGTAGAGAGGGATGTTGAATCACAGAAAAATGGATTATAATTAATAAGATATGTTAAAATTAAGGAAACAATTTAAAACTGGAAAATGGGCTTTCTGGTTTGCCCAATCCCTTAACTAAAAACCAAAATATTCCTTGGTTATGGATTTCTAAAGGCTCCAAATTTTAATTGTTGTGTTAATATATCAGGGGAGGAAATTTAGGATTTGGAATGAGTGAGAAATTTTAAAATATTGAAATTTTATAAAAAAATCAAAATTTATTTTTAAATATGGATTTGGGCTCAAGGTTTGGCCTAATTCATGAAAACTCACATATTCTCCATAAAACTATTGGAAACCCCCAAAACAAATCATTAATGGAAATTAAAATAAAAATACATTTAAAATAATCTATTTATGTGACAATTATACCCACCTTCAAAACACTCCACCCTGGAAAGTCACAGCAAGGTCAAAGCAACAACCAAACCCCACTGAGAAACCAATTGGTACTCCCCTACCAGGTTTCACCCCCAAATGAAAAAACACCTCCAGTGATCAATTAAAGATGTACTACTCTCAAAACCAAAACATACACCAATTTCCAGAAAGTATCAATCACATTCATAATTTCTCCAAAAAGAAAACTCCTCAAACACTATCCGAAAAAGATTCAAGAAATTCACCCAAAAGAATAACAACTTTGAACAAGGATACACTTACCTTTCTTTAACTAAAACATTAGGTGCTCTCCAGTCCCAACATTTACTCAAGGAAGATTTTGGTATCCAGATATCTCCAAATGATACTATCTAAACAATTCCAAGACCATGGATAAATATAAGTTACTGGAATGGGGGGAAACTAATACGCTCCCCACCATAAGAGATAACCAATATTTTTTTTCCGAGACAGAAGCTGGAAAGTAATAGGGGGAGGCATCAACGGACTCCCTAGAACATAGGGTAGACTTCAATTCAAAATTTCTGAAGGAACATACATGAGAACTATAGTGGTTATCCCCACCATAATAACCAACCATATCAACTGACCAGCATGGTCCGGCATAGAAAACACCCAAAATTTCAAGATTTGGGAAGGTCACACTGTTAGACCGCACAGTTTGTGAAACCGTGAACTAACTATGCTGATCAATGTTCCCACATGGATTCCAGGCGCACAATCACTCTTAATTATTCAAAAACCTTGTGCTTAGCCTATCTTGCCAAATTTCCAACCTTTCTCCAAATACGCAATGGAAACCAAAGGGGGAGGAAATGACATTGGGCGATGACATGGGTACAAGGCCCTCCACCTATTTCCACCAAACGTGATCAATAGAAGAAAGATGATGATACCAGAGGTTTAAACTCTTCCTATATTTCATATTTTGGATAGGAATTTGAACAAGGGTTTAAATGACCCTGTGATTTCCCTTGACTATGAGACAGATTCTCTCCAAGACCTATGGCTGGAGCTCAAATGATTGAAGCATCGTCGGCCTCGTAGTTAGTCTTTCGAAACCCACTGAATGGGAATTCATCTTTCGGTGCCACCAAAAACTACACCGCAATACCAAATAAGTTTTCCTAACATAACACAATCCAAACTCACTTTACCTTATCCAAATATTTCACTGAAACAAGGGCTAAGAATATGCACACACATCACACCTTGTTTCTTCAGGTGATAAACAATAGAAGTAAAGAACACCTACACTTGCATTCCTCTAAAGTGGATGATTTTGAAGTTTTTCCAAGGGATACATTTGACCAACATAACAGAGAATCTCATAGGATTTCCCTACATTAACCTATACGGTCAATCGAGCACATGACATCATAAGGTATCACCAAACATGACCATTGTGACTGATATAAACATTGCATGGAGAGGGAACTTATACAACATCCCCAAACAACACACAATTCTAGAAACTAGCCACAATATCCTATCGTGACCATATTTCCTACACCATTTGTTTAACATGAACTCATGCTTCAAAGAAACATTAAAGAAACCAAAGTTCCTCTTAGAAACCGTTGAGACACTCATCCACACTACAACCCTAGACCACATCCACCTTCGACGAATCAGAAAACATAAGAAACTAAAGTCTCTTTAAACCTTCCACGACCATTCTCCCGTTATAAGAGGATCTAAAAATCAAAGAAAGGAATGGGTGTGGACTCAATATAAAAATCTCAAGAAAAATATTCTTTATATTGATCAACTGTAGGGTCTTCAAATGGCGAAACAATCCTAGTTGCACTTCAGTTGTGCACTAACCTTTACTGGGGGTGTACCTTATCCAACGATTGAACCCAATGACCCAACCAAGATGGTCCATTGGTCAAGATATACCACAAACCAGATCCAAACACATGAAGGGAACCATCATAAAGCCGTCCCAAATTTTTTTTCAAAAGATACCACTAACCGTCCCTATAACACAACTTACTAACCAAACCCAAACCCAAAACACAGTTCAAACAGGAGGGGTTCTTGGACTCGAAACATCCCACAACATCAACATTTTCCAAAAACACATAACATAAATCATCCCAAACAATTCATCAAGTCATCATGTTTCTCTTTAAAATCATTTCATTGAAAAAAAATGGTTCGACGGTTAGCACATCCACCAATGGTACCCCAAGGGCCTTACACATTCATGTTTTTGTGCCACACCAGGCACCCTCCTCATATCCATCCCAACACTCATCCAGTAATTTCATCAACCATCCATCATCCAATATAACCCCATTCATGTGGTTTCTCATGAAAATACCAATGGTTAAAACAAAAATCCTATCAACTTTTCAAAACCAAAACGGTCAACCAACACATCCTTTTTATCAAAACCGCTAACCAATAGATCAAAATCTCAACTCACATTTTACAAAACATTTCAGAAACACACAACCATTTAGAAAATAACTCACTTTAAATATTTTAATGTCAATTTCAAAACATCTCATCCCATTAAAACACACTATGATTGTTTAGAAAACACTATTGGAAACACTTTTCAAAACCAACTTCAATATAGTTCATACTTTCAAAAGAGGTGTAATCACACCATTTTACATTTCAAAACAATTTTGAAAATTCATTTCCCCCATTTAATAAATCAAACCATTCCCTCTTTATTTGAAAATAATTTCACAAAAACAATATGCTTCTTAAATCCAAATCACCTTAAAACCAAAGTTCCAGGATTTCAAAACTAAAGCACAAAATAATGTGAGAGGAAACTACTTTCAGTGGGTAACTTGGAAATATGGTTGGCTTCCATATTCCAATCACTTCACCATCACAGAGAGAGTTCTAGGGAATATCCCCATCTCCACATGGCCTTCCAGGACCTGCGAGCTCACTTAAACCATTAACCCAACTCTCTTTTCATTTCCCCTAATCATCATCAAACCAAGAAAACCAAAGGACTTAGATATATCCCAACATCCCCTGGTGACTCGAATCCCATCATGAGGTGTGGTGATCAAGCACACTACCCATAACTGAAATTACAAGCCCCAAAAATACTAACTCTAGACAATCCTGATTGTTCCCTAAATAATGTGACCCAAATAATTAACCAGAACCTCCTTTGATACCATTTCGTCACGAACTGGATCTGGTCGCCATCAAACCGGCACCAAACCTGACCCATTACAAGGCCGAAAGGGTTTTCCCGAACTCCAAGGGTTGGTACAAGTGCTCGGGTATCATATAATGATAATTGGGAATGATTTAACCGATTTTATAATCATAAAACAATAAACAAACTCAATAAAACGAATCTGGATTTTTCAACTAAAACCGTCTTTTATAAATTTTATAACTGAATTACGTAAGTTAAAACTATGTTTATAGACCATTAAAAAGGTGCAAAACCAAATAAGGATAGCCTATGAACCCTCATGGAAAATGGCACCACCCTCAAGCCATCTCCACAAGACTTCACCACCAATGACCTGCCAGAAACCCGAACCACTGGAACTAAAAACTGTACCCAACCTGCGAAAACAAAAATAACCAAGTCTACATACACCCAAGGGTGTAATTAGGTAGTGATCCAAAGCCCAATAATATACCATCACTAATAGATTCCATGTTATAAACATTTAATGATAAAAATCATGCAAGTTTTCAAAAACATGAGATGCTAGTTAAAATTTCTAAAAGATGAAACATTAAATAAATTCAGTTTTCAGGTGGGATAATTTAATGAATAAAAATATTTAAAATAAATACCATAGATACTGAATTCTCAGGCCTCTCATACCATATGATGACGATAAGCACAAAATATCCAGTGAGCACAAGCAATGGGAAATAACCCCTAAGAACAAGCTAGATGTTGGTCCCAGGTACCTCATATCTCGATGAGAGTAAAAATCACAAATATTTGTTCTATTGAACATCCCAATGGTAAGGAACATACCCATAACCTTGTGGTCCCAAATCATCATCATCATAGTTTAGTTAGAGTTGTAAGCGTCAATATTACTAAGTGAACTTGTGGCCAAACCCCACGGATTCACTAGTATACCAGTACACGTCCACCCACCTAGATACCCGGGTTTTCCCTTTGTGCTAAAACAAGTTCAAAAAGTCAATGAATATACTTTTCACATGAAAATATCATTTCCATATCATAGATTTACCAAAAATCCCACTTGTATACAACAGAAGTAACAACATTCCACTTTTCTTTCAGATTGATTTTGAAATCTGACTCACACCAAAATAGCAGACATCACATTTCACATTTTGTTAACACTTCCACAAATCCATTAAACAATTTTAGAAAACCATTAAATTATTTTGAAACTCTTATTAAAAAACACTAACTTGTTACAAAATACCCTTTTTACCTTCAAAATCATTTTATCATCAAACTTACATTAAACAGCCCCCAAACACGTTTCGCTCCAACATCACAATTTATTAAAAAATTTCAGAAATTTACAAAATATTATAAAAATGTTTGACATATTAAAAAATAAATTAACCTTTAAAAACCACTTAATAGGTGAAGACACATACCAAACAGTACAAATTCACCATTTTCCCACTTTGTTTGACCAAATAAAACATTCTCAATTTTCATAAAAAGAGCCCAAGTGGTGTCAATATATCTTCCACAGAAAACCCATTTCAAAACCACCATTTAAGACCAAAAACCAAACAAATTCCTATCAAAAATAGAATTGGAATCTCTATAGATATTTATAAAACCACTTTCAAGTTTTATAAAATCGCCTTGAATAATACTACAAAAGATTCAAATGAAAATACACATTTTCTTAAAATTCTCTCAAAAGTATAACAATGTTTTACACATAAAACTTATTCAAAAACCCTCTTGTTAGGCCCACATGACACTAATACATTACCAATACAGAATTGGAAGTCCGAACAAGATTTAGTAAACCAATTCCATATCTTATAAAACACACCCAAATAATACCCCACGAGTAACACACTAAAACACCCAATTTCATGTTAAAATGCAAATATAAAAATGAACACTCAACCAAATAAATCATAAACCATTTTCGCAACCCACACAACATATGAGGAATATTAAAAATGACTAAAAACTACAATCTAACTCATCAATAATTTTTTACACATGGAAGCACCTACCGAATGTGTCGAATCCCTCAAAACATGGTGCAAAACATCAACCGCAGCACCACCGCATCACAAGGATGATAAATCCAGAAAAAGACCACAATATTTGTCCAAAAAGACACTAAATAAAACCATATTTTTGAACCATAACTTATGTACATTTTAGAACATAATGAAGGAGGGATGAAACCCTAAGGAGAATGAAGAAATTGATGAGAGAAACACTTACTGAAAATAATCTTGAATAAAACGACCCAAATTCCACCAGAATCTGAATTTGAAAAAATCCAACCATTCAAGTGAATTTAGAACATGGATTATTAGATCATGTCGGAACTGGAATAGGGGGAAAGAGTAATAATTGAGGGAGTTATGTTTGAAATAACCTACATCCTCAAATCTTCCTGATTTTAGAAACCCAAAGAATTTTACCACTCAATCACGATGCAAACGAGCTCCAAAGTTAGGGGAAAGTAAATGGGAGCTCGCCTGGGTTTATTAGGGCCGAGAGGGAGGTAGAATCAGAAGAAAATTCATTAAAATGAATAATATATTAAAAAATCAAAGAAGCATTTTAAAACTAGAAAATGAGCTTTCGGGTTGGCCCAATCCCTTAAATAAAAACCAAAATAATCCTTGGTTATAGATTTCTAAAGGCTCCAAATTTTAATTTTGGTGTTAATATATCATGGGAGAACATTTAGGAGTTGTAATGAGTGATGAATATTAAAAAATTAAAAATTCATAAAAGAAACAAGTTTTATTTTTAAATCTGTATTTGGGCTCACGGTTCTGGCCCAATTAATGAAAACTCACATATTCTCCATAAAAACATTGGAAGCCCCCAAAACAAAGCATTAATGGAAATTAAAATAAAAATACATTTAAAATTTCTAATGTATGTGAAAATAGTGATCTTCATTAATTATAATGTTAGAGGTAGTAGAAGTGGAATTCATCAGTGAAAGGTACATAGAATGTTCTTCGTTTTTACAATTTATATGCTTTTAGTTTCATGCATGGTTATCCTGGGAATTTCATATTTTAAATATGTTCTACAATGTGGAAAAAGTATTATTTGATCTATATAAATTCATTAGTGGTTTCAAAGATTCTCCATACTTCATAATTCATGAAATTTTGTTTTAAAAATAAAGAAATCATAAATAATTTTTGTAAAATATTTTATATCATTGAAAATGATATATAAATTTCATTGTTGGTATATAATATATTATATGGTTATTTGTTACTAGACATATATATACCATATATGACATAATATGAGGTGATTTAGTGTAATCCGTCATCTTCTACAATGTTCTAACTTAAAATATAATTCATTTTTCGCAAATAATAGCATTTTTCAACATTACAAGAATAAATAATAATATTTTAGATATGATTACAGTGCCTATAATAAAGTATAAATCATTGCGTCAATGGTGTACTCTTGTTTTGTGTCTTGTCATGTGTTTTGATAACATTGTGTGTTGAGTAAATATTACACAGGAACCCCAGATTATGGTAATCCATATTATCAATACTATAATATGATTGATAACAATAAAAAATGAGAATCAATTATTATAAATTATTTATTAAAATATGCCTATATCATTAAATAAGATATAGTTGAAATTTTTTATTTTTTTTATTATGTACAGAATTTGATTGTTTATAAAATGTTTATAAACTATGGAAAAATTTATTTCAAGAATTTTTTTTTATTTATAATGTTTTATGAGTTTTATAATTATAAAATTTTTATAATTTATAATTTATTTATTTTAAATAAATGTAAATATACATAATATTGAATGTTAATATTAATATTCCTTTTGAAATTATATTGAATGACTTATAATTATTAAAATAAAATAATTTTATCGAAATAATAACTAAAATTTATAAAGATATTAAATATTATTAATAAGAAAAATATAAAAATATTTTATATTTAAAATTTTAAATTCCTCATAATAATTTAAATTTGAATTGATAAAATTAAATAACCGATTTAGTAAATTTTTAAAAGCATGTCTAAAATATTTTTGATCATTTATATATTAAAGGTTTAAATAATATTAAATGTGTGATATTTTTAATATTTACATAATATATGAATAGTTCACATATGGAATTTATATATTTTATAAATCATATATATCAATAAAATTCTATAGAAAATGAGAACATTCAGAAGTTAACATTAGATTTGAACAAAAATTATTAATATTTATTAAATTATGGAATGTCCATAACACATGGCTAAATTAAGAAGACTTTGAAATTTCATCATTTTTTATTTTTTGAAACATTATTTCTCATATTTAAATATATGAATTATTCATTTATTTAGTTTGTTCTCTTAATAATTCCTGAATATACTTTTTATATTTTGAATAAATTTATGATTTATTTAAAAGTATTAAAATTCTTTTATAAATTTTTATACATGAATTTAAAGATTTATGTTTTCTGTATGATAATTTTTTAGTTTTCCGCAACCATGTATTTGACTTATATTGGGTTATAAGTATGAATTTAAGGCTGATTATAGTTTATGCATCTTAGGTGTTATAATTAGGTTTTAATTGAGGTATCTATTTAGTAAAGTATGTTTAGGTAGAGGGATGTTGGGTCGAACTACTTATTGACCCAGTGTATTATAACATGTCTTAAAAAGTTGGGGTTAGAAATATAACTCATTAAGATTTCTCATATGGGTATTATTTATTTCATATGATTTTAATCCTTAACATGAAAAGGTTTCACATAAATTATTCATGATATTCATTTTTATATGCATGAATATTGATTTCTTTTAATTTCGGTTAGGAACAGAAGATCTAATTTGTGTAAAGAGTCAAGCGTCAATATTTCTTAGAAAAACATTATTTGGTGGAAGAAATATTATTAAAAAATAAATCATTAAAATCAACTAAAACAGTTAGGTAGTAACATGTTATAATATAGTCAGATTAAATCTCCATTAAAATACAAAATGTAAAATTCATTCAAAATAAAAAACTTATCAAAACATGATCGTACAACCGAGAGGTCATGCAAATGATGGGTGCCCCTAGATTATCTTGTATAAGGAAAGAATTTAATTGGATAACCTAATAGTAATAGGTGTAAATTCTTTATTTTTTATTTTGGTTGACTACTTTGCAAAAACCTATTTAAATTAATTTATTGAAATAATATATATGATTTATTCCAAATGATGGATTGGGAAAGTAGTTGTCTTCTCAACTATCCAAGATTCAAATATGATATGATTTGAAGGATGACCTAACTAAATAACTAAGACAAGGTACAAACACTAAATAGATCCAAAAATCCGTGAAATATGAATCTTTTACCACTAATAAATAAGATTTTAATTTTCAAATGGGTCATCATTTTAATGGAACCACATTTAATACAGTCCTTATTAATTGAATGTAAAACATTTCACTCATGTCCTAAAATATTTACCACCGATAAATATCATCATAATCATAAATATTTACTTTTAAATCAATAATAATGAAAGGATTATATCAATGTAAGAAACTTCTCGCACTAGAAACATAAGAATTGTTTTTATGCAAGTACATAATCTATGTGTTAGGTGAAACATATTCCGTACTAAACTAGTGTTGAGGTTTTTTAAAAAATGAATCTAGAATGCTATCAGAAGAATAGAATTATTCACTTAATGTTTCAAATTAAGTAATTTCAAGATAATAAAAGTAAATTTCATCTCAAATATTATACTAAATGGGATTGGGTGTGAAAATTACATTGTGAGACCGAAAGACATACTTTAAGGCTTTATTTGTCTATAGAATACATTCATGAATCATTGTTGGAAATTTTCTTACAATTTGAATGCCTTCAATAACAAATTCCCTATTTTATTAAATTATTGAGGAGAAATAAACATAGAATTTGATTTTTATTTTCTTGTGTTGTGTTGGTAACATAATATGTTAAAGGTTTGTTCTATAAGAAGAAGGTTGTGTTTTTAAAGTATTCATCCTCATTCATTGAAACCTAAAGGTGTTATCAGGAAGGAGTGGTAATGTTATTATTAGATAGAAAAACAATTTGATATCAGATGGATTTGAGAAACTCCTTCAAATTCCATGTTAGGTATCGGTGTTTTAGAAATCAATTATTTAATTTTAGAGAGTATAAATGCTAAATATATTTTATGAAATTATTATAAAAATATAGGATGTTCAAAATCAATGTAATAATTTTCAGAGAATGTATTTTGTATTCAAATGACGATGCAAAGTGTAATTAAATCATGGATTTTAATCAAATGGAATATTTGAATCTCTAATTTATTTAAATAAAATATGTGCATAGTTATCTCATTCCGCTTATATGATAAGATAAGTTGTTTGTAAAGAAGGGTTTGTTATGAAAAATATGATATGATTAAAATGATTGAGGAATAAGTAAATTTTTATCATAATTGATAAGAATACATAGAAAAATTGTTTATCCAAATGCTTGTTAAAATATGAGGTGTATGATCCCACCACCTAATAGTGGAAAACATTAAAGATTAACATCTTTTTTTAGTTCACTAATCTAAAAAATATTATACCATTTAATTTATAGATACAATAGTTTATTTACTAAATATTTCTAATAAAATGAATAACTATTATTTCCCAACAAATTAAAGTTTTTATATCTTATTAATATATTAAGTAAATAATATAATATCTAATAGGATAGTGGGAGTATGTTTTGACTTTAAAAAGTTTAAAAGTTAACAAAAAAAGATATTATGCCAAGAAAAATAAAAATTTAATGTCGCATAATATCTTAGAGGTTTAATATATTTTGGTAAAATATTAATATAAATATTTATATTATAACCAAAATATTTCAAGAAAAAAATTGATGAAAAACATTCCTATTATTATGATGATGGTGAAAACAGAAAAATATATATTTAGAAAATATAAGTTATTAACATCAAATAACATTTAATGTTGTTAGGTTAAGGAGATAGAATACTATTTTCAAAGATTTAAACATTAGGATTATTATTCATATTTCTTTCCATTATTCAAACTATATTGCTATATAGATTTTACTCATTAAATCTGTTTAGTGGGGGTTATTAGATGGTCACATTGATATATAGATGTAATTACATAAATATGTAATAAGTTTAATAAAACCCTAAATGTGAAGTAATTATAAGGCTAATCTAAAAATATATCATATATTATATTGTGATAGATTCACTTAGATATTTTTTATGTATTTATAATTAATCATAAGAATATAAAATGTATTATGTTATATAAATGGGAGACACCACTTTATCAATATTATATATTATCTATAAATACTCATGAAGTTAAATGATGATTAGTGTAACATCCCACCGCTCACCACTATCCTGGAAAGGGAAATAAGTTCTACTAGGCCTCATGTGACATCCCCATGATACCAATGGGAAGAAATTAATGTCAAGGGATTCATAATATGATGGGGGTGATTTTATTTTTTAGAATAAAACAAACAAACCAATATAAATATAAAAAAATATGATGCATGAGTACATCATAACACAATTCAATGTACACAAAACTAATCCAAACTAAATCAGAGTACAATACATAAGAGAAGCCCAAATAAACTCAATGACAACCAGGACATCAACTCAACAGCTCCCATATGATTCAAGATCCCACTCCACATTCCAATATATAGGTATTATGAATCATCACTAAATAAATTTGATACATTTCATTTACTTGTATCTAAATAAATCACATCTACAAACACAACAATGTTCCCAAGAATGCGGTGAGTATAAAACTCATTAAGGTTTCCCCCAATAACTTACAAACTCATGCCAATAAGATTGAACATGGTAAAAATTTTATATAAAATGTTTTTAAACTATATAAAACAACTTATATCAAATACAAAAATATTTCTAATAAAACAGTTTTCCATACAAATTAACCAATCAAACATATCATGATTTCCTCAATTCCTAAGGCCCATTTTATACGGTAATGTGATTGTACCCCAATAGTACACTCTCCATATCAAGGGTAATGTCAAATAAATGAACACATTCCCAATGCTTATTCGAAATATCATATCTAAAAAATTCTGAAACCCAATTCAATAAAAGAAATTATTCTATTAAAAACATTTACAAAAATCATTCCCATGAATCACAACAAAATGATATTTTAATATTAACTTTTTAAAATCATGAAATAAGTCACTTTCAACAATCAACTAATTTTCTGCAATTTCCAAAACCATTACTAAAGAAGGTTACTGAAAACATTGAACATTAATTACCTCATTTCAATCAAGAAATTAAATAAATTTCAAACCAATAATTCATGTTAGAATTAAGAGGAGTCTATACTGAAGCCACCCACTTTGCAAACTTAGGGTAAAATATGGAATGTCACAAATTCTTCATCAAAACAAGTTGAAACTCCAAAAAAACTCCTTAGATATTTTCCCATTTAATAAACCCAACCATATATCATAATGATTATAATCACACAACATGGATCAATTCCCAATGGATTTAATACTTGAATCCAAGATAGGGATGGAGATGAAACTAAGGGGAAACCACTAAGAACAAAAACATACCATGGAATCTAGCCACCAAGGCACCATGATTAGCCAACGGATCCCTCCTAGACCAAGAGGAATGTTCTCAAAACTTTTGGTATTAGAAGAAATAATCTTAGGTTCATATTTAAGGAAAAATTAGTTGTTTGAGGGGGGACTCAAATTATATTCACAATATTCAGATATAATTCCCAATGTTTCATTTTTTAGGTGCACAGTTAGGAAAACTGTGAACTAGGAACTGCCTATAAACACCCATTTTAGGGTTGGATCACACGGTTAGAAAAACTATACCCCAACATGATCATACCCTTTGTTCAAACTTGTATGATTCCTCCAGGGTGGCCGCACAGTTTGTCCAAATAATGCACTAACTGTGTTCTTTCCCAGTGATATATGTTCCCCTTTCAAGGTTCCATTAATGGTTTTCATGATTTTTACTAACTATTATCAAACCATGAACCTCCATAAACCCCAAAAAACATTTCAAAACTCTTGAAAACCTTCACAACCTTAACCCAAGAAATTTATATAACAAACATACATAAATAAAGGGTTAATTATCTGAAACCGAGGGTGTTATATTCTACTCACCATTTATCTTTCTGTCCTCATAATATTTCAAACCACCATTTACCTTAAAGAGTTTGTTCCATTTATAAACCATTTCCTTCTAAGGCTTAAAGTTTTCTTCCTAAATGTTAACATGTTTTCATAAAACCCACACCAAAACAATGCTTTTAACATGAAATACATTCTCTTAGATGTCCATAATCCGAAATGGAACATGAATCAATGAAGCATCCAATTATAGGTGAATATGATATCATCGAATCACATGGTTAAGATGAGGCTCATACTCTTTAAAATTAGATACATGAAAAATTTTAGGAAAAAAATTAAACCATGGTGGAAATTCCAATTGATGTTTTACCTCACAAACCCATTATGGTATCTCAAAGGGTCCTATATTTCATGGATATAAATCTTCCTAGTTTCGAAAAAGCTTATGCCCAAGACTTTGATTTATTCTCAAGAACACATGATCACTCACCTATAATTTAAATGGACATCAATGATAATATGCATATGATTTCTGATAACTCTGATCCATCCCCGTTTTCTTCCTAATGAACTGAATCTTTTTCTTTGTATCTTATTCAATGCTTAGTCCAACTAGTAAAGTCTCTCCATTTTCCACCCAAAAAATATAAGAATCAAAATTATCCCTATAAAATTACTTAAAATGATCCTTCTGTATCGATTCCGGATAACTATTGTTTTATGTGAACTCCACTAAAAGTATGTGCTCCTTCCATAAGACAAAAAAATCCATTACATAGGCCCAAAGAATGTCTTTCAAAATTGTATCATCTTTTAGATTGTACATTTGTTTGAGTATGATACACCATAATAATAATTAGCTATGTCCCAAAGTCTTGATATAACAATTTCTTGAAATGATATGTAATCCTCATGTATTGTTTTGATAATATCAAAACTGGTAAACCATTCCTCTTTACCACTTCGTGGATATGAATTTTGGATAATTCCTCCACCATTTAGGATTCATGAATAAAGATGAAATGGGCAATTTTTTGTGAGTCAATCCATAATCACCCATATAGAATAATATTTCTAAACTGTCCTTGGGAGACCTATCACAAAATACATAGCTATATTCACAAATTTATAAATTGGAATAGTTAATGACTACAACATACCTATTGTCCAGTGGTGTTATTCCTTAACCAACAGATAGGTGAAGCATCTCATAACAAAATAAACCACAATTTATTTCATGTCAATCCACTAAAATTGTGCTTTTAGTACCTTGTAAATATTAGTATTCCATGATAAACAACCAATATCCAATGGTGGTAATCATGAAGAAGTTTTTCATTAGAATTAATTGGTATGATCATATAATCTTGAAACCACAAGAATAAACTTTTATTCATATATCAGAACATAAGGGTCTCCCCACAATTTAGTCTTGGCCTCATGAAAACACATTCTATATTAGATTTCTATGCCTCATTGACAGTCTCAACCAAATCAAGAACAAATGTAACTAGGATGAAAACTGCAACACTGCCTTGGTCTTCACAATCCAAGTGCATGTTGACTATCACATATATCAACTACCACTATTCTGAATCCTCTTTTCTAACTGACCATATGACATTATGATTAAGGAGTCATCCATTTAATGTCCCTTAACTTGTGTATATATCAAGTCAAATTTAAAAATTTGTGATACCCTATTCATATTCATTATATTATACTAAAATCCCTTTGTGATAAAATATGTTCCAAACTCTTATGATACATAAACATAGGGAATTTCTCACCAAAGAGGTAATGAAGTCAAGTATTCAGAGAATGGGCTATAAAATCTAATTCCAAATCCTGTGTTAGGTAGTTCTTTTCATGAAACTATAACTACCGTGTTCAATAAGAATCAAAATGATCTCCTTTAATGAGAAAAAATTCCATCCCAGATCATAATGATTATAATACACAATAAACCATTTTCCTAATTTCAGTAATATCAAGATAAGTTCTAATTAAAGGAGATCACTAAGCTCTTGAAAAGACTTCTAAAATTCATCATTCCATTAGGATGGAAAATTTTCCCTTTTAAAATCTATTATTGGTAAATCTATTTGTGAGAAGTTACGAACAAGGAATCTGTAATAACCATCCAAACTATGAAAACCATGTATCTCAATGAAAATATTTGGAAGGTTCTAAGATAGTGTAGCATTTGTCTCTTTTATATCCATATAAAAACACTTTTCATATATTACATGGCCAAGGAAACGTAATGATAGTATCCAAAATAAAAATTTAATAATTTTACATAAAATTATATTCTTACAAGATTACCAACACTTTTGAAATATGTTTATCATTATCAGTAATTATCCTTGAAAAAACCAACATGTGATCCAGAAACACCACCAAAAAATATTCTAGATACCTTAGAAATATTAAATTGATCAATTCAAAAAAGATAAGAGGTTAATTTTTAAGACCGAAATAAAAATACCACATATACATAATGGCCATATATACTTCAAAAATATTTTTTCAAAATATCATCCTTATGAAACCAAAATTAGGGATTTCCAAATCACAAGTCAATTTTAGAGAACCACTAGGATCCCCTTAATTGATCAAACATATTATAAATGTGTGGAAGTTTATACTGATTTGTTATTGTAACTTGGTTAAGATTATGATAATCTACACACAACTGATGAAACCATCCATATTTTTCTCTAACAAAATAGGCGCAAACCAAGTAGACGTACTAGGATGAATGAACACATTACTTTCCTTATCTTCAAACTTCAATTTCAATTCCCTTAAATATTTTGGTTCCATCCTATAATATGTAAGTGATATAGGATAATTCCAAATTAAGGGTTCAATCATAAACTCTACTTATCATGTGGATGAAGATCTTGATAAGTTATTAGGAAAACATCTAGAAACAAATAAAAAATTGATGGAAACCCACATTTTTTTATATCATCCATTGATTTCAAATTCCAAGAATCCAAATGGTACAATATTTATCTAACTTCTGGTTCCAAAAATCCTATTTCTCCTTTCTTTACATTCTGGTTTCCTCTAAAGATATGCTCAATGCCATCACTAGTTGTAAAACTATCCCTCCAGTTATAAAATTTAATGTGATCTTTGAACATTGTTAACCAATATATACCTAGGATTATGAAATACACATCCATCTCATGCATAGATTAATCATACCTCAATTCAAATACATTAATTATTATTGAAAATGTTTTTCACATAA
Source organism: Viscum album (assembly GCA_963277665.1). Lineage (NCBI taxonomy): Eukaryota > Viridiplantae > Streptophyta > Magnoliopsida > Santalales > Viscaceae > Viscum > Viscum album. The sequence continues at coordinate 104,451,070 of OY728160.1, read as the reverse complement.
GTTATCAAGAACATTTTTGAACAATATGTGTTAGAAGAGTCAAAATAGAAGGTATCATATCTGTATCAAAACTCAAAATATCAATAACATGAGAATAAATAAATGAATGGGATTCACTCATATCAAAAAAAAACATGCATAAGGTTATAATTTAAAGGAAACACACCTATCACCATCGGTTATCTATATTGATCACCCATAATCACTTATTCATCTTCATACAATTGCTTACTTGCAACACTTTTTTCTTGTTTACCCTATTGGGACATACCCTAATGAGGAGTCGTGGTATTACTAAAATCACCATGGCTTGAAATATTGTACCGATGAGAACTATTTTGTTTTTCTTATCTCATCTAACCATATAATATATATGAAAATTGCGATGTGTCTCGACAACCAACAATGGAGTACTTGGGAAATAGCCCTGAATATTCCCCATCAGGTTACAATTGTAGAATTTTCTAAGAGGTTTCATACACTCTCATTTATTGTGATCAAAATAATCACACTATAAATATCATGGTTTTATTTTTTGTTTAAGAGTAAGATCCACTAATCCACTCATCTGATTCTATGTCATTACACTAACCAGTAAATAGGTGTCCCTCTTCCACTTATTCATAGTTTTATATTACCATCCATTTCCAATATTTATCGACATGCTTACTCCACTCAAGGATTTTGATATTTATATTTCTTCTAATGTTACTCTATTGACCATATCGGTATAATATCTTATACTTAGAATTTAAATCATTAAGTGAATTTCAATCCTCAACCCTGATTAAAAAATATGTTCCTTCAAGGATGGATTGGTAGTGATTTCAGTTGAAAAGAATACAAAATTCTTAAATTTAGACGCATACTTTATCACTGATATATTATTCTATTTTAAGCTGATAATTTCAATTTTTCTAGAAAATATAATGTTGTGAGGACAGAATTGTTTGTTGAATAATTATTAAAAATCATACCATTAAATTCCTTGGTCCAATTTATCATTAACAACTAAATCCCACCATTGGAATAAATGATATTCTAGCATGTATGTTTCCAGCTTAACATTCAATTATGATATTGTGACATTGAAATAAGAGACTAAATTAATATTATTCAACCACACATATTCTTTCTGTTGTTATGAATCACCCCAAATGATCGGTGGATTCTATATTTAAAACTGAATAGAATGATCCACTTTCCTTGGTCCATCCTATATGTTCCCTTTTTCCACAGCCTAAAATGCATGGAAAATACTCTAAACCTATTACTTGTTCACCTATAGTGTAATTTAAACCATATTCTCATCATACGCTTCTAGTTGGATTCCTCTTAAACTAACTGGTTCCATTTTCTATAACCCAAAAAAAAATACCATTTAGTCTCACTCTCTAGAAACTAGAGGTTTATTAATTTCAAATTTACAATATCTTACATATCACAACAATGAAATCCAAAATTCAACATTTTTTCACTATCAAATTAATTTTCTAAATTCCACCTATCATTAGAAAATATAAGAATCTTAAAAATTACATTTACATTCCTTCAAAATATCACATTTGAAAATAATTTTAGAACTTTTCAAAAATAAAATCTTTTCAGCAAATAATATATCATTACTTGAAATAAATTATTCATTCCTAGTGGGAATTCATTTGTATCACTGCAAGTCATTATCTTCTCATTGGTTATTCCCATAATAATGAGGTAAAAATTCCTATATGTGTCTAAAAACACTCATGTACCCATATCCCTTGTAACCTAATGTTTAGTATAAATATGTTTGATAAGCTTCTTTATTCTTTCCATTTTAGGTTATGATAATTTTATTCTGTTCTACCATCCCAACTCATGGGCCAATCAATAATGATTTTGAAACACCAAAATAGGAAGAACAATAACATTTTTATAAAATAAAAGATGAATTGTGTAACGCCCCGACCCTAGTTGCCTAGAGTCGGTGCATTACTTCGTAACATTGGCATGATCACAAGAAAGATCAAATCTCGAAAGACCGATTGGTTTAGTAGCCTTGGAAACACTAGATATATTCATAAGTTTTACATTACATCATAAAATCAAAAACTACTACAACAACATAATGTTTCCACAGTCCACACTACAATCCCCTCATAATATCCCTGCAGGTCATTCATAACTTACATCTTCACTTCCTGGGAAAAATAAAACATAGAAAAGGGGTGAGCTCAACTGCCCAGTAAGGATAACAATATAGCGGAAACTTTCATCAATAAGAATAAACATTTAAGGCAATGTATAACTAAAACAAAAGCCTTTTAAACATGAACTTTCAACATGGTATGGCATAAATAAAATGAAATAATGCCATTTACTTATTCACATGGATATTCCACTAATCGAATAATCACATGCAAAAATAAATAACCACTTTCATAATGTTGGAATGCATAATGCCAGACTATCATAACCACATAGTCAAGGCCTCGTGCCAAGACTACAAATAAGATTTTGTCAAGGCCTTGTGCCAAGACACTAGTTTGTCTCATGAGACCTACCGATGCATCGAGGAGCTATAGCGGGCTCCACCCGTCACTTATTAAGTCCAATGCATTCCCATATGAAAAGGTTTAAACATAACATAAACATTCGTATTAAAACTAGCATACGAAATGTCAATACTTTCACAATAAACTATGAATGGTATAAAAATAGCACATCCACAGTCAAACATATCACAAAACCTTCAATACAATATAGAAGTTTTGTATCATAATAAATCAACTTCAAATAATCTTAAAATCCATCAAAGGATGTTGACATAGATGAAATCAAAATTCTTTTTAAAGAAATATCTCCTTTTATTTTGAAATCATTTAAGATCCATATAAAATAAAACATTTTCTTTGAAAATATTCTTATAAGCTTGTAAGGAAAGCTTTGAAGATTTTATAACGGCGTAAAATAACAGCACCCTCCGTATAAGTTAAAAAAAACATTCTTACCTCAATTCTGTCGAAAAGGTTAAAAAGGACCTTGTTTTGAAAACGACGGAAAGATTCCTTTATAAACCTCTTATAAAAAGTCAAAAAAAGGTATAAATGACTTTAACCCATATTCTTGTAAATAGTAAAAATGTTTTGAAATACATTTTTAAGAAACATGGATGTGGATGATAAAGAGATCCCCGTAGATTATTACATATAAACAACCTCGGATAATGAAGAGATTGTGAAATAACCCTTACCTTGTACTTTTCCTTGGTTGGGGTAGGTTAACCTCCTGTATAATGGTGAAATAGTTGTTATTAAATTATACAAGAATCATATATATTAATATGATATCATATATGATCTTTTAACATTGATTTGTTAATAATATCTTAGAATTATCGTCGTTTCGGGAGTTAACTTACTCATTTTCTTTTATATGTTTTGTTACATAAGACATGGTTGTTGTATCTTATTCATATCCAGAATGATATACAGTCCTTAAACATCATTTTTAAATCATCAAATGATAATTATACTTGAATGGATACGATGGAGAATGAATCTCATCGCGTTCGTGGTGACGGTAGTCCGTACGTACGCACGAGCGACAATATCATTCTTTTGATATTAAAATAATATATAAATGGATGGTATATCATATATACAGAATCATTAACATGTTATATTTATTATTTACATGAGTTACACATCATTATTATACCCATCCAAATAATATTATATTGAATAACAATTACACCACGGCGTGGAGACGGTAAGCCGTACGTACGCACGTATGGTGACATGTTATTCAAAGGGTGGATAGAATACTGAATATGATTGTACCATATTTATAATAACATCACAGTATATGTGAGATACTGGAGTTATTATTTCAGAATGGTAAGAACAAAGGAAGAAGAAGTGGAAGAAGAAATGAACATAGAAAAGGGTGGTGAAATCATTACCTCTTCTCCGGGTTCTTCCTTTTGATTTGATCAAAAGGGCACCTTAGGTTGGCTTTCTGATCAAACTAAGGCCTCTAGGTTGTATTGAGGGATGTTGGGAGAGTATTTGGGCAGAGTTTGGCCGAACCAAAAGGCTTTTAAGGTGTGAAGAAATGAGAAGGAGGAGTGCCCTTTTATAAGAGGGGTGAGGGGCACCTTTGGAAAAGTTAGAAATATTAATTTATAATAAATTCATATTCGGTTTATAATGGCTCAAAAGCTTATTATTCAAAGGTTAAGGTGGAAATAAGTCGAAAACCACTCAACCAATAGAATTTAGACAGGTTTGGGTACTTATATTAACCTTATCTTTAAGTATTAACTCTAAATTAATTAGTTTCACTTTTACAATGTCTCTTTGTATTTTTATATAATATGGTTAATAAACTTACTATATACATCCAAGCGACCCCCAAGTGGTCCATTAATGATTAACCTATCATAATATAAGTCTCTTGGCCGAACCTTAGATTTTTAGGAATTTAATATCAATTAATAATATAATATTTGTTTTAAGAACTCTTTTATGTCAATTTTGACACTATTCAATAGTTGATTTTTGTGAAACTCATAACAGATTGATTACGTCGAACAAAGTCCATTAAATCAATCCTAATATATCATATTAGCCTAGAAAATTAGTTTAATTCATTAAAAGTTTCATATTATATTTATTTGGGTATTTATAATATCAATTATTTTAATTTTTCACTATTATATTAATTACTGCATCATCATTGTGTCATAAATAAAATAACTTATTTAATGTCTAAAAATTATAAATAAAATATCATTATGTAGGAAATCTTTTTATCTTTATAATGAATATTTATAATCGAAAATCCAACATGTATAACCCTATGTAAAAATTGTTGTTCTAAAAGATATATGCTTGTGTCATTTTTGTATTCATTTTGACTTAATTAAAATAAAGTGTCATTATCACTTACAAGTGGATCCATGGGGTCCCAAAATAGACCCAAAGATGCCCATGGTCGACCATGTATCAACCAATAGGGTTAAGACACGTTTTAGGGTAATTTAGTATTATTATAATATTATTTTTTTTAACCCTTATTTACCGGATTTACCCTTTAACCATGGTAAATAAAATATTTACCGCAGTAATTATTCAAAATGTGTAAAAATAAAAGTTACCTATTTACACAATTTGAACATCCTGATTCCAAATATGGAATCCATTTTCCTAAATTCAAAACACAGAAGTGGCAGAAATTAATTTAAAATTAATTCCTGCTGTCAAAACAAAAAGCGTGTTTTTAAGAGATAATAACTATCAAAAGATTGACACTTGTTTATGTTCGGTTTAATTGTAAAATTATGTCCAATGACCAACATTATATTAAATAGTAAAAATATATTCTAAATATACTTTAAAACCACTCAAATTCATAATTTATCACTATTAATTATTTTGATTAAAAAAGTTGTTTTTAATTAAAATTTAGTAATTTTCACTATTCATCAAAATATGAAAGTTATCCGAAAAGTACCAAAATTTCACCTTAGGCTAAATTTGATATTCCGAATCCAAAAATGAAGTCCATTTTAAAATATAAAATATATATAACTTCAAAAAGTAGGTATTACTATTCATAACAACTAGTTTGATTGGTTACGGTGTGTTAGAACTCGAAGTTGCGTACAACACACGCTACTGTTTTATCCAAAGGAAAGCATACCGTGGACGCTTGGGATGTTTCATTTTAAATTTTTTGATGTCTCCATTTAGTCAAAAAGTTTAAAATATTGTATTTAAAAAGGTTTCACTATTAGAAGTTGATAAAAGTGAAATACTGAAAATGAATTTGTTCTTGCATTATGACTAAGAAACTCATAATAGGGATTCTAATATTATAAGGATTATATAAAGTTCAAAATGTAGTTAATAGTATTCATGACCTCTTTTAATGGTGTGATTGAACTCGGTGTTGCGTGTAGTGCAAGTTATTGAATTATTTTTAAGAAATAACACACTCTGAAATCCTGGGGTGTTACATTCTCCCCTCCTTCAATAAATTGCGTCCTCGCAATTTGAAATTGTTCTTCGAAGATAAAAGATTGAAAGTAGAAAATATATTTGTGGGAAAACCCACATTGGAAATTGGGTTACTAAAATTTAGTCTTAATATGAGGAAAAGAGAAATTAAAGGGTCACCACCAAATTATGATCTCGATTAGGAGAACATTGGTGGCAATTAGAGACATATAACCGGAGGAAAAACGTAAATATTTATAGGTAGTGATTGAGGTCATCAATCACAAACAAGTGTATAATTGAGGTCCTTAAACTCATCAATCTATGATGATTTGAAGTACCATCGGTTCAACAAAATATAGGGTATTGGGATAACACATTTTTGACGTTTCAAAATATCTTAGTTGAAATCCCACATCGAAAAATGAATTAACGAGGCCTCTATTTAAAATAAAGAGTCGAAAGTATGAAGATTACCGAAAATAACACATACTAGGGTTCCATGTAAGAAAATATGGATATGGAAGAAAAATCTAGCCATCAATTATCTGATGGAGAGTGGTAGAGAACATGGCTATGAAAAGGCCAACAATCCCAAAGCCATAAATTTGTGATGATTTAAGGTACCATCTAGGACAACATTTTTGTTCTAAGTTTCTATTATTAATGTTGAGGAATTTATTTATGAGATTGGATAAGATAATAAGGAGATATACTTAGTTTATAATTAGAGTTTTATCCATTAATAAATTTCTACCAAAACTCATCATTCACTCGTAAAAAAAGTTCTATTTATACTATTCATAGAGGGTTCCAAAATAAACGAATTTATAATTCATCTACCAGATCTTTTAAAAAACTACTTTATTTAATCCAAGACATCTCGTGGGATAGTGGTAGGTGATATACCCTTGTCGCCCTTTGGTTGCGGGTTCAAGTCTCGCAGCCTTGCCGGACGCGACGGGTTTCCGCCCGACCTCCGGGTTGTCCTTTTATGGCAATCCAAAATAATCCAAACTAGAACTATCCAAAATACTTCTGTCCAAACTCACAGTCCAACATTCATAAGGAAGGTAAACATAATATAGATCCTTTTTACCCAGTAATAGCATATGAATACCTTCATCATGTATTACCATATTCCTTATTGATTACATTCATGCTCCCTTATTCCATATAGAATGCTGGATATACTCCATTAATCCAAAAATGTTTTAAACCCCAACAATGATGGAATATACAAATCATTAATCAGTTCCAAGGTAGTCAAGAATATCCAATATAATTTATCCAAAACAATCACATATTATTCCAAAATCACTACCTCAGTATCAGAACTATATTATGGTTTATCATTCTCTCAACCATATATTTTCCAAAAATCTATCCTGCTAATGAGTCACTTTTCTTTGTTCCACACAATCTCAAGTCCTTAATGAAATAGTACTGCAGTACAATCCTTATATACTCCATAATTATTATAACAAGTACATTGTTGATACAAAGCTCAATTGACATAATCAACATAAGAACTCTAATCATTCCTCTTCATCTGTGGTAGTATCATAACTTGATTATTATCCAATAACATCATTTGAGGCATAGTCTGATGACTGGGACATAGGTTCGCGTAGTGTCCAAACTCCTTGCAAATGAAGCATTGTACATTTAAAACCATTTTCTTACCCTTGCAGTCACGTACTTTGTGCCCTTTTCCTCCACACTTATAACAAACTCACATTCCTTTCAGGCAAGTTCCAGGGTGTTTCTTTCCACAGTTACCACATATGGGAAAATTCTTCTTTTCCCTCTTCCCTTTATCCATCTTTCTCTCTTCCATCCTTTTCTTCTCTTGCTTCCCTTCAAAGCCATAGGACTCAGTAAACTCTTTACATATCTTATCAACACATGATATTATTTCTTCATATGATGATAATACATGGGAGACTATTTCTCTTATAAATTCTAGCTTAAGACCATGAAAGATATGATCCTTCCTTCTCTTTGAATCATGTGTATTTCTGGAGTTCTCATTCCTTCTACTGGGCGCCATTTCTATACCATGGCATAAACTAGATCAGTTTATGAATCAAAATACATAATCCCATACTTATAAAACACTTAACATAAATTGAACTATCTATGGATATAATCCATAATCATAAATATGATTTCTTTGAGGAAGTATATACTCATAAACCCTTCATAATGATTTGAAAAGAAAGTGAGAGTTATCCTAAGCATATCCCCCGGGAGTGTCGTAACCAAGAGTGCAGCAAGGCCCGTTGTCGTGCACCAGTTCCCGTTCGAGTCTAGCTCAAAGCGGTGTTTTTGGGTTTTACCCCTAGGTACATATGTGCCAGAGCCGCCTCTACCTGCTCGTATCCAGACAGGGATGTATTGCTCGGAAAACTCACAAAGTCTCTACAATACCAAAATTCTAGGAAGTTCTTCTATACTAATCCTCAAATTTCATCTTAGGTCTATGTGCTCTAATCAGAGTTTATCTAAATCTAGCTTCCAAGGTTTGTACTAAACATCCTCTGATACCAACTGTAACGCCCCGACCCTAGTTGCCTAGAGTCGGTGCATTACTTCGTAACATTGGCATGATCACAAGAAAGATCAAATCTCGAAAGACCGATTGGTTTAGTAGCCTTGGAAACACTAGATATATTCATAAGTTTTACATTACATCATAAAATCAAAAACTACTACAACAACATAATGTTTCCACAGTCCACACTACAATCCCCTCATAATATCCCTGCAGGTCATTCATAACTTACATCTTCACTTCCTGGGAAAAATAAAACATAGAAAAGGGGTGAGCTCAAATGCCCAGTAAGGATAACAATATAGCGGAAACTTTCATCAATAAGAATAAACATTTAAGGCAATGTATAACTAAAACAAAAGCCTTTTAAACATGAACTTTCAACATGGTATGGCATAAATAAAATGAAATAATGCCATTTACTTATTCACATGGATATTCCACTAATCGAATAATCACATGCAAAAATAAATAACCACTTTCATAATGTTGGAATGCATAATGCCAGACTATCATAACCACATAGTCAAGGCCTCGTGCCAAGACTACAAATAAGATTTTGTCAAGGCCTTGTGCCAAGACACTAGTTTGTCTCATGAGACCTACCGATGCATCGAGGAGCTATAGCGGGCTCCACCCGTCACTTATTAAGTCCAATGCATTCACATATGAAAAGGTTTAAACATAACATAAACATTCGTATTAAAACTAGCATACGAAATGTCAATACTTTCACAATAAACTATGAATGGTATAAAAATAGCACATCCACAGTCAAACATATCACAAAACCTTCAATACAATATAGAAGTTTTGTATCATAATAAATCAACTTCAAATAATCTTAAAATCCATCAAAGGATGTTGACATAGATGAAATAAAAATTCTTTTTAAAGAAATATCTCCTTTTATTTTGAAATCATTTAAGATCCATATAAAATAAAACATTTTCTTTGAAAATATTCTTATAAGCTTGTAAGGAAAGCTTTGAAGATTTTATAACGGCGTAAAATAACCGCACCCGCCGTATAAGTTAAAAAAAACATTCTTACCTCAATTTTGTCGAAAAGGTTAAAAAGGACCTTGTTTTGAAAACGACGGAAAGATTCCTTTATAAACCTCTTATAAAAAGTCAAAAAAAGGTATAAATGACTTTAACCCATATTCTTGTAAATAGTAAAAATGTTTTGAAATACATTTTTAAGAAACATGGATGTGGATGATAAAGAGATCCCAGTAGATTATTACATATAAACAACCTCGGATAATGAAGAGATTGTGAAATAACCCTTACCTTGTACTTTTCCTTGGTTGGGGTAGGTTAAACTCCTGTATAATGGTGAAATAGTTGTTATTAAATTATACAAGAATCATATATATTAATATGATATCATATATGATCTTTTAACATTGATTTGTTAATAATATCTTAGAATTATCGTCGTTTCGGGAGTTAACTTACTCATTTTCTTTTATATGTTTTGTTACATAAACCATGGTTGTTGTATCTTATTCATATACAGAATGATATACAGTCCTTAAACATCATTTTTAAATCATCAAATGATAATTATACTTGAATGGATACGATGGAGAATGAATCTCATCGCGTTCGTGGAGAGGGTAGTCCGTACGTACGCACGAGCGACAATATCATTCTTTTGATATTAAAATAATATATAAATGGATGGTATATCATATATACAGAATCATTAACATGTTATATTTATTATTTACATGAGTTACACATCATTATTATACCCATCCAAATAATATTATATTGAATAACAATTACACCACGACGTGGAGACGGTAAGCCGTACGTACGCACGTATGGTGACATGTTATTCAAAGGGTGGATAGAATACTGAATATGATTGTACCATATTTATAATAACATCACAGTATATGTGAGATACTGGAGTTATTATTTCAGAATGGTAAGAACAAAGGAAGAAGAAGTGGAAGAAGAAACGAACTTAGAAAAGGGTGGTGAAATCATTACCTCTTCTTCGGGTTCTTCCTTTTGATTTGATCAAAAGGGCTCCTTAGGTTGGCTTTCTGATCAAACTAAGGCCTCTAGGTTGTATTGAGGGATGTTGGGAGAGTATTTGGGCAGAGTTTGGCCGAACCAAAAGGCTTTGAAGGTGTGAAGAAATGAGAAGGAGGAGTGCCCTTTTATAAGAGGGGTGAGGGGCACCTTTGGAAAAGTTAGAAATATTAATTTATAATAAATTCATATTCGGTTTCTAATGGCTCCAAAGCTTATTATTCAAAGGTTAAGGTGGGGATAAGTCGAAAACCACTCAACCAATAGAATTTAGACAGGTTTGGGTACTTATATTAACCTTATCATTAAGTATTAACTCTAAATTAATTAGTTTCACTTTTACAATGTCTCTTTGTATTTTTATATAATATGGTTAATAAACTTACTATATACATCCAAGCGACCCCCAAGTGGTCCATTAATGATTAACCTATCATAATATAAGTCTCTTGGCCGAACCTTAGATTTTTAGGAATTTAATATCAATTAATAATATAATATTTGTTTTAAGAACTCTTTTATGTCAATTTTGACACTATTCAATAGTTGATTTTTGTGAAACTCATAACAGATTGATTACTTCGAACAAAGTCCATTAAATCAATACTAATATATCATATTAGCCTTTAAAATTAGTTTAATTCATTAAAAGTTTCATATTATATTTATTTGGGTATTTATAATATCAATTATTTTAATTTTTCACTATTATATTAATTACTGCATCATCATTGTGTCATAAATAAAATAACTTATTTAATGTCTAAAAATTATAAATAAAATATCATTATGTAGGAAATCTTTTTAGCTTTCTAATGAATATTTATAATCGAAAATCCAACATGTATAACCCTATGTAAAAATTGTTGTTCTAAAAGATATATGCTTGTGTCATTTTTGTATTCATTTTGACTTAATTAAAATAAAGTGTCATTATCACTTACAAGTGGATCCATGGGGTCCCAAAATAGACCCAAAATGCCCATGGTCGACCATGTATCAACCAAAAGGGTTAAGACACGTTTTAGGGTAATTTAGTATTATTATAATATTATTTTTTTTAACCCTTATTTACCGGATTTACCCTTTAACCATGGTAAATAAAATATTTACCGCAGTAATTATTCAAAATGTGTAAAAATAAAAGTTACCTATTTACACAATTTGAACATCCTGATTCCAAATATGGAATCCATTTTCCTAAATTCAAAACACAGAAGTGGCAGAAATTAATTTAAAATTAATTCCTGCTGTCAAAACAAAAAGCGTGTTTTTAAGAGATAATAACTATCAAAAGATTGACACTTGTTTATGTTCGGTTTAATTGTAAAATTATGTCCAATGACCAACATTATATTAAATAGTAAAAATATATTCTAAATATACTTTAAAACCACTCAAATTCATAATTTATCACTATTAATTATTTTGATTAAAAAAGTTGTTTTTAATTAAAATTTAGTAATTTTCACTATTCATCAAAATATGAAAGTTATCCGAAAAGTACCAAAATTTCACCTTAGGCTAAATTTGATATTCCGAATCCAAAAATGAAGTCCATTTTAAAATATAAAATATATATAACTTCAAAAAGTAGGTATTACTATTCATAACAACTAGTTTGATTGGTTACGGTGTGTTAGAACTCGAAGTTGCGTACAACACACGCTACTGTTTTATCCAAAGGAAAGCGTACCGTGGACGCTTGGGATGTTTCATTTTAAATTTTTTGATGTCTCCATTTAGTCAAAAAGTTTAAAATATTGTATTTAAAAAGGTTTCACTATTAGAAGTTGATAAAAGTGAAATACTGAAAATGAATTTGTTCTTGCATTATGACTAAGAAACTCATAATAGGGATTCTAAAATTATAAGGATTATATAAAGTTCAAAATGTAGTTAATACTATTCATGACCTCTTTTAATGGTGTGATTGAACTCGGTGTTGCGTGTAGTGCAAGTTATTGAATTATTTTTAAGAAATAACACACTCTGAAATCCTGGGGTGTTACAAATTGGATAATAATGATACCATTTGTAACATAACGCCCCTCACCAATTTTTGGGAAGAGGTAGAAGTTCTAATATGCCTTCAGTGACATCCCCAAGATATAAAAATCTATAAATAAATTACAAGGGATTCAAATAATGTTATGGGGAGATTTTTCCATCGAGAATAATACAAAAAAACGGAGACAACTATAATCAAAAAACCACTATATGATGCATGCCTACAATATAATACAAATAAATAATAGAAAATCAGTCCAAACTAAATTAGGTATCAGAATAGAAGACAAAAGAAATAAAACTCAAAGACAACCAAAACATCAACTCAACAGCTCCCACATACTCCAAGAACCAATTCTATAAGCCATGCATGAGGTATAACAAAGCATCACTAAAGACATGTGATACCTTAAAATTATTTTTATCTTTATATATCAAATATAAAAATCCACCAATGTTCCCCAGAAGGGGTGAGTAAAAAACTCTGTAGGATTTTTCAAATGAATTCCCATCTCACGCCACTAAGATAGAATATTTTTTCACATTTATGTTCAATAGTTTAAAACTATTGTAAATAGTTTATATCAAATTAAATACCATTTCTAATAAAAACATTCTTCCAGGGAATTAACCCAAACAAACATTTAGAACCATTTCTCAATCTCAGTTGGCATACCTAATACATTATTCACACACTCCCATGCTTTCATTCTTTAGTGATAGTTCCATACTCATAACCAGTATTCCTCTAATATACCAAGTCTTTATATGGTAACCATATCTCAAGTTCCCCAGTAGAATACACCCTTTATATTGGGTCAATTAATTGTACTCCAATTTTAAATTCCCCTTATCTAGGGTCTCGTCAACGAAATGAACACACGACCACCACTTATGCCAAATACCATGTCAAAACCATTATGAGAAAACATTTTAATAAAATAATTCATTCATTGAAAAAATTTCCTCAAAAAATTTCTATGAATAAAAAAAACATTATTATAATATAACCATTTTAAAATCAAGAAACAGAGCACTTTCCACAAACAATCATTTTTCAAATTTTTACAAACCATCAATAAAGAGGGTTCCAACAACATTGTGCATAAATTACATAATTTAAATAAATAAATTAAATATATTTTAAATCCATCCATTAATTTCTTAGTAATTGGAGTCAAGAGTTAATCTACCTAACTTTAATACCTAGGTGAAAATGTAGAATGGTACAAATTCTTCAACAAACTCGGTTGAAACACCAAAAACATGCCTTAGATCTTATTCCCTATCATTAACAAAACTATATCTCATCATGATTGGAATCACAAAACATGGATATATCCCCAGTGGATTAGATACATGAATCCAAGATATTAAAAAATATGAAACTAATGGAAAACCACCAATAACGACTACTTACCAGGGAATCTAGCCTCCAACGGACTAAGATTCTTCAATGGATCTTACCTAGGTCAAGAAGAATGGTCTTCATGACCTATGGGAGGATAGAAAATTAAGTTAGGCCTGTATTTAAGGAAAATGAGTGGTTTATGGGGTGATTAGGTTTAGATCCACCAAATATGGATTAATTTTTTATTTTTTTATGATTTAGACACACAGTTTGGAAAACTGTTTGCAAATAATGTTCCAGAAACTTCCTCAAAACACCCCTTGTACGGTTTATACTAAGTATTCTCAAACCACACACCTCCATAAAAGCTATAAAAATTTTAAAAACTCCTAGAAACCATAATAACATTAACCCAATAACTTTATATACCTGAAATACATAAATAAAGGGTTAATTACCTAAACCCAAGGGTGTTATAATTAACTTCTCCAAGTATTCCTTTGATTCATCTTTAACCAATGTTCATCATGGAGTTTTATAGGTTATTCTGAAATTATGAGTTTTTTGTGGGTAAGATTTCATATAAATATATAGAATATTCTAATGATAAATTAAAATGACTAAATAAGTATATCCCATTGATTTTTATACACTATAGCTTCAGAATACTAGGTGTTCATGTTTCATATTTGGAATTCCCAAAACATAAGGTTTGTGAGATACCTATCATGAGAACCTTTAAAACTGCATACCTTTTATAGAAATTTTTTTAGGCTTATCTAATCATGGTTTGTTTGGGTATTTTCTTTAACAAATAATCTATTAGAGCTTAAAAAGGATGGTATTTCTCCTCTTATATGACGAGCACAAAATCTAGTAACTCAATTTAGATATAATGAGGCATGTAAATCCATTCCTAGATAATGTGTATGATTTTTTTGGGGCCTAATCAACTTTAATGAATGACATTTCATGTATTCATTAACCTAGTTAGTTTGTAATCGAGAATTTAGAATGTATGAGAAGATGTATGGGATTGATGTACTTTGTGTCCCATGGTTACTCAATGTCTTCAAAAAAGATAACTTATAAAAATTAATTCTTTAATATAATACAACTGATTGGAATAGGTATAGTGATATATTTGTTTTATGGATATCATATTGTATTCCATTATATCTTGAGTTGAACTGATGATTTTCCAGATCCCACTTGTTATATACATTAAAAAATTTGTGAATTCGTAATATTTTTCAATTCTATAATGTATCATGGGGTTACACTTTGTGGTTGATTAAACTGGGATTTAATTTTAACACATATAGCTAATCAAAAAATTAGTTTTTATTCAAAAATATTTTTGAATGGGTATTCAAAAATTATTAATATGATTTGATGCAATTACAAATTGATGATAGAATTTAGAAAGTGTTTTAGAATATATCTAAAATGATTTTTAGATATGATCTCACAATTTATTTTAAATAATAAATAAACCATGAAATGGAATAAAGAGTATGAGGTTTTAGTGCATGTGGGAGAATGATATAGATATTCCCAAATTCCTCTACATCATATTGTATGATATATACATTTCAATGGTCTGACATGTAGGAAGTTGAAGAATATAGTATGCCTTTTATAGGTATACCATACAGAATTATGTAGGATATCTACTCAATACCATAACCAAATCATAATGTAGGAAAGGTATATATCATATGGGAGTGTTTTCAGTAGAAACATATTCACCCTTTCACTCAATGATTGATTATAAAACATAATGATGAGAATTATCATATGTGTATTTCTCTATATTGGATATCATAACTTTGAATATTTCATATGATGAAACACATGTAACGTATTGTGGTGAAATCAGGGGATGAATATATGAAATTTTTGAATTATTACTTGTGTTCTTTTTAACATATGAGTTAATGCATTGACATGAAAGAATGTCCCAATGGAAATATAACAAGACACTCCCATTAAAGTGGTGTGAGTTCATTTGTTCCCAAGCTCCTAAAAGTTATCCAATACCTGAATCTCTCTTCTCATATTTACTTTACTACCATAGATACTGCAATATCATGAAAGGATATAGGATCCCACCTGAGTATCGGATGAATCAGATCAGCCTATGGTTACATCATTGACGAGGGAGTCTAATGGATTACTCTAAGGGATCTTCTTCAAAGATATTATTTATAACACGGGTGTTGGTATTCACTGATGAAATTTACATAGAATATAATTCATTTTTACTAATTACATAGTTTTGGTTTCATGTATGGTGTTCTTAGGAATTTATTATTTATAATTTATTCTCATGTTTTGAAAAATGGTTATTAGATCCCTAGAAACTCATCATTAATAGAATATCATTACCTTGAAAAATATATTCAACTATCATTATTTTAAAGTAAAATAATATATGATTGAATTTATTAATTATTTATTTTCAATCATTTACAGACATACATTAACTAATCCACACACATGGAACCCTCTTAGTCCTAAACTCCAAATCATCTAAATTAGTGGAACATGTGGATACACTTTATCTACGATACTCTAATCCCAAGTCAAGATAGTAGGGAATCATAATCAAATACTAAAATAAGTATCTATTAAAAGAACATGGTTCCTAAATAGATAATGAATTTCATATTTTATAACTACTAATTGATGAACATGCATTGTGTAATATAAACTTTTTATCAATATCTATCATATAAATCAGGATGCATACATTTTTTCATTATCCTTCTCTAGTTTATTTTCCTTTATTGACTATATTGGATATACTTTAATTTGTCTACCATATACATGGATTTAGTCAAGGCACAACCATACTAGCCTCGTAGCCAATGATATTTTCTTCATTTAATCAAAATTAAGAAATCATATCTAGATCATTCAATCAATTTCATAATAGAAATCACACTCTATATGAAAGATACCTCTTCAAAAAAATAAATTCCATGATTTTAATCCTTTGTCAAAGTATGTGATAAAATGATAGACATTGATATTGATCTGAGGTTAAGAGTCCAATACACATGTTTGTAGATAGAAAAATTTAATGATACCAAAGTCATGTGTTGTTCCTTTTGGTGGGTTAGTCATCACGATCTCATTTAATAAAGATCACCATGTGAAAACTTCATGAAAATAAATCATAATCATTTTGATCCCCCTAGAACTTTGTATTTATACATCATTTGGGTCGCATTAGTATGATGCATCTAATCCATATGATAAATGATTATGATTATAATAATAGTATGTTGAGGCTCCATTATAGTTAGGAAATACTATACCCATTTGATATAATATTTAATACGAGTAAATTATCATTTCAATAATGTTTGTAAAATTAATAACATTATTATGGTAACAATACATCATGCATAACTCTTTATATACATGATATTATAATAGAAAATTATGGCTCAATTTTGGTCTAGGGAACCCACTTTTAAAACCCTCACAATTACACAAGTTCCATATTATTAACTTCACATCCTATTAGCAATCACATCAATAATCACTCTTCTACTGAGTTATGTATTTTTTTCATTGGGCCTTCCATGCTTTAATACAAGGATACATTACTTTTAGTGACTTTATATCCTTATGTAAAATACTTCAAGAGATTATATCCCTAACAGTAGAGGTCATGTCCCCTACCACTCCTCTCCCCACTCTAATGATAACCCTCTTGGGATGAAACTGGAGAGGAGGACCCCAAAACACTCCAACAACAATACATGAGTTAGAGACCCTTACAGAGGTTAAAAGACACATAAAATGAGTAATTACACTCAATAAATTATTTTAAGAATAAATGATAAGATAGAAACCACTAATCAATTACACATAATATAAAAAACTATATCCCATAACAATATAATCCCACATACATAAATCTAAAAGAATGAAAACTCCAATAATAATGTTCCAAATGTATTCCTATGAAGAAAAACCATAGTAACTATCCACTTTGAAATATCATGGTGCGTCTCAGCCATCAAGCCCTCCTAATAACATGAAAAACTCTTTACATATATATAGGGTGATCATAACATGTATAATAAATATGATCCTACTCAATACCTATCATGAATATGTGAGGAGAGAATAATAAGGCCCCAATAAACAAGTAGTAGAACCAAAAAGAACCTTCATGGTAAAATACCCATTCCCACCCTCACCAATGTTCACTCAACAAGTGTCACAAAAAAAGTTATAAATTATGAATAAAATATGATATTTATAGGAAATTACAACCACTAACCAACTAGTTCACCTCTCTTGCACCCAAATGATTAACATCGTGAGTGATCAATCCTTTTAATACCATCAACACATAACAATAGTAGGAAATACTAGCTTCAACATGTTCCAATATATCCATTATCATCATAGTCCATTTACATCCAAATCCATTACATGATAATTCCTCAGAAGTCGGGTATAATGAACAAGAGGGAAATCAATATTATTCCCTCATCCTACCATAAATGACCCCAACTATATAACAATACAAATATTCAACCCCAAAAATTGTATCATACCTAATAATCACAGAAAAAGTGATATATACTACTACTAATGGGTGAGGTGGGGAGCGGGGGTACCAAACCATCCACCCTAACCAACCTAGATGTTTGGAAAAAACATCCTAAACCTTAAACTTTTGGGAAGAAATAATGTTTTACAACTAAAGAGGAGTGCATATATAATTCAATATAAATACAATGTAATATAGTAAAAACATACCAACTTATAAATGTCACTTCAAAACAATGCAAAAACAACCCATAGTGCTAATAATCCACCCCAAATTACACCACAAGAAATTTCTCCACACACCATCAACCATTGTCACTAATAAACCAAATCAACTCTATTACCCACACATAGAAACCATGAATATACAAATGGATCCCCAAAATAAATCATGAATTTAACTATATTATATATTTCTTATGTACTAAAAATATTAATTTGATTAATCCATTTACATTGCTTATTTAGTAATAACACATTCTATAGTCTCTTTCCATATTAATTCCCAACAATTTCACATTATTTTCAAGACTAACCATTTTTATTATTACTCATACCTATATAATTCCTATACTATTCCATTATAAATATTTTTATAATAATTAAAAACATTCTATAACCACCATGAACCTACCACACCATGCCCACCACACATTGTCAAGAATCCCTACCTCTACAATAAAACCATCAAAGAACCACAATAAAATAACCATATAGCCTACAATAGATTCTTGATTAAATATTAATTAAACAAATTACAGATTTTAAATCACATTCATTTTATCTTTTACATCCCATACATAATGAAAACCCAATCACAAACTAACAAACACATTTATTCTCATTTGTTACTAGCTCAACCATGAATTAAGATTTTGATTACATACTGAACTTATTTAATACTAACTTGAAGTACCTTTTTAGTTTTTTAGGGAATAATTATTGGTTTTCATTTTTTTAACATGCATGAAAAGGTTTCCATGGCCTATGATTGTTTTTGGGATGATTTTATGTGGTTCTAGACGATTATAAAGTAGTTTTACACTAATTTTGAAAATATTTAATTTTTTTTGAGTTTATCCATGAGGTCGGTTGGATTCTACATTCCATAAAATGAGTTGTTAAAGTGTTCATTTGATATGGTCATGTGGTCCATTCGAAAATCTAGTAGTTGGTTGGTTTCTACATCAAGTTAGTTGAGTTTTTTCATATAGTGAATTCAAATTCTTGTGTAGTCTATTCAGATGTTCATGTTGTTGGTTGGATTTTATACATAGCGAGTTATGTTGGTCATGTGGTCTATTAAATGAGATATAACCGTAAAATGGAAAATAATCAATTTTTAAAAATTTGTCTCTAAGTGTAAATAATTTTTGGATTGAGTGAGATGAGTTGAAGCAAAGACTGTAAGACTCTGAAAATAAATACTTACTAAATGTATGACTTTGAAGTCCCCAGTATAAGGTTTCAATAACTAGAAAAATTGTCAAGAGTTTTTATAGAGAAATGGAGATTTTCCAAACATTTATTCTATAAATAAAACAAACCTGATGATGTTAATGTAGTTCTTGAAGAATTATAACATTACATCTAATGTTTTATCCAAGATATTACATGAAATATTTTGATGATGGTGGTTATTGATTATATCTTTTTACTTTCTAAGATTCATTATTTGAAAATCCACTGTTGTGAGTCATTATTGAAGTTAATAAAAAAAATCTATGTATGTATGATATTTGAGGTTATCATGATGATGTTGTAATTTTCCCCAAATAAAATAATAATTTGAATTAGATTATGTATTGGGACTTTGTGTGAAATAATGTAAGATATGAATAGTTATTTTGGTGTTATACTGAGATATGGTTCCTCTTTAATCATAAACCTTATAATGAAATAAAATTTGAGTTTACTATAGTAATCATGGAAACATGGGTGTTTCTAAAATTCCTAAATCCACAATTTTTTAATTATTATTTATATTATTTGGGGATGGGGAAGTTTTAAGAATGGGTTTACATTGATATGGAGATAAATAAAAAGAATAGAAGTGGAATTACACTGTAGATATGCTATTATTAAAGGTGAATAATATTTAACATATCATGGTTTATGTTTGTGAGCGTAACAAAATTAGAAAATATAGTTTATAGTGTAGTATGATACATTTGAGATGATTTGAGTATGCTATATTGGGAAATATTTTTATGGAATTAAATTAATTACAATAATTTTAAGTATATATATTTTTGATATTTTTCAATAAATTAATATATATATCTTCCTACATATTTTGAGAAGATATAAGAAAAAACATAGTGTGATAGAAAATAGGGTATTTGGATTTGAAGCTATGTGATCATTAACTTCATATTGTGGATCATTCACATACAGTGAGATTTTGGGAGATTGAGAAGTAGTTTTTTGTCATGTCTATATAAAGAGTGAATATAAGCGTGAATATTTATAAAGGCTCATTGTGGTGGATTTATATATTCTATTATTCAAGAAACTAGGATTTCTATAAGTTCTATCTTATCTTTGTTACATATTTTGTATAATGGTAGTTTGAAACGACATTATTCGTTATGAATCTATATAAGAATAGAATGACTCTATGTTATCACTATAAGATTATAATAAATTTTAATTATAGTGAAGAATATGTGGTATGGGTGCATAACCAACAACAGTAAGGATTAGGTCTCCCATGAAGAGGTCGAACCTTATAAAAATACACATGTTCATTATAAAATTAGTTTCTGTGTACCTAAATGATGTTAAGTATCTACATGATTGAATAGAATTTTAATATATTTATGGGGTTGATTTATTTAAAAGGAAAATTTAAAAAACGAGCCTATGTTGATTCATCCCCCCATCATAATTTGCTAATCTAATCCTAGTAACTTCTACTAGTATCAGAGTATATGTCCCCCTATTTTATTTATTTATGTCTTTATAATGGATAATATTAATTCCAGGAATATAAGGGGAATTCCATAATTTGAGGTAAAATATTAGCATAGTTGCAATGACTAAATATTTCCATATATTTTATCCCTGGTATTAGATGTTATATGTATTTTTGTCTTTTTTTCTATCAATTGAAGGAAATTATACAATGAATATGGTAGATAAAATAAATATGTAAAATAATGTGAAATCAAAAAAATATTATTCTTATGTCCTTGTCAGAAAAATATGTACAAAAGTAATTGGACATTAATTATCTGAAGAGGTCTAGGATAATAATGAATGTATCTGTAAATTAAATGTAAATGAAAAGGAATGTAAATTAAAAAACTAAAAAGTAAAGTTTGAAGAAATCAAGATGGATGAGTAAGAGAACATTGGTGACTATTAAACACAGATAAATGAATTTATTACTAGAATCTATAGATTTTCTGAAAAACTTTCTTATCACCAGAAAACGCATCCCCAAAATTTTCAAAATGATTCCATAAATGATCCATAATCATAGTCCATTTCACAAGATTCGATTTTTTAGGTCGTAGGGCCTGAACAAAGATACATATTATGAGTTATGGAAATTTGAAGTTCGGCTGGAAAACTGGTTCACGATGCCCATTCGCGAAGCCCCCTCTGTGATCGTGGTGCACAACCGCGAAGCAAGGAGGCGGGATGCTCCGCGAACCCATTTGACGTCCGCAATGCACCACGAAGACCCTCCGCGAAGAAAGTAGGTGGGAAGCTCCACAAACCCATTCGACATTTACGATGCGCCGCAAAGACCCATCACTACGCAAGGAGGCGGGACGCTCTGTGGCCGCACGTGACATTCGTGATATTCTGTAGGGCAAGATCCGTCTACGAGCCGAGAGAGCTTTTCATCACAACGCCCCTTGCATATAAATACCCAGCTCACCCCCCCCCCCCCTCTCCACGATGGCTAATCCGCCCCTTGGGACGGCCACTCTGCCACTTGGGCGGTCGATCTCCTAGTTCGCAGAGCTCCGCTTTGCTGCTCCACGAGGCCATACTCCTTGAGCAGCTTCCTTCACGTTGTTGCTCCACAAGGCAATACTCCATGAGTCCATCCTTCTTGATCCAATGCTCCGTTATGCTACTCCGGGAGACCATGCTCCACGATCCCATGATTTGTGATCCCATGCTCTCTGATCCCATGCTTCATGAGACCCCATGCTCCTCCGGGATAGTCCATTCACTTCTGTCACTGAACCCCATGAAAAATGGAGAGTCGCACCATGAACTTTTCTGGACGACACGTCAGGATTTTTCATTGCGCACCCACCTTCCACCTATGGAATACCATGATTCGAGATACTCCTCAAAACACCATGGGACACCTTTAGTTGGCATATTCGTATTGGATCATTTCTCATATAGTGAGTTGAGATTCTCGTCATCAATTCCCCGAGTACCTTGAGTTGAACCATTCCTCAAAAAACTCCTCCAAAACCTATCACTTGGCTCGTATTCCAAGTCGAAACAGAAAGGGCCGCCCATGCGTAATTCTTGACACCAAACATTCCCAGGAACCTTACGCCAACAGTATTATATACATGACTATAAATTGTAGTACTCATTATCTAAAAAATGATATAGGATGCCTCTTTCCCTATACGAGAGATGCCTTATTCTCCAAGCATGAGATGCCAATAGTCCTCTCTACACAACTATAAACTGCAGTAATCCCTATGTTCCAGTCATAGGATGACTCTTTCTCCCTAAAAGAGATTCCTTATGCTCTAATCATGAGATGCCTAATGCCATGATCACAATGGCGTAATTTCAAGAGCGTTGGAATCCATTCAAACTTTCCGTCACTAGAACCTCACGCTTTGTGTGTCCTTCATTCAGATCATCATCCACATCCATGTCTGAGAGGACCCCCTAACTACCTGGTCCCATTCCATATCGGCTCACCTACCATCCTGGGTCAACCCCCTGGAAGAATTTGGACAACACTTTGAGTCAGGTCTTGTGTTTTGAACACGATCAACAGTCGACCCTCATTTGTTTGTCCCCACTTAAGGATAACGTGATACAGATGCTATGTTTCGAACATGGTCAACAGTCATCCTCCATCATCATGCCACCCCCATTGCCTTCCGAATATTGGGAATGTGATTCACACATTTCATCTCCCTTTGTTCAGATTGATTCCAACACCCCTGGCGTTATCCCGCTTGTGCAATAGCGCATAGGTAAATGCCTCAACCCACTAGTGGGTTGGGATGCCCTCATGCCCAGACATGAGGAAAACATTATGGGCAACTTCATAGCACAAACTCCATTCACATGTGCTTCTCCATAGAGGCGCCCGGGTATATTCCTATTGTAATCCCCATCCACCATTGTCTCTCCATAGCAGCACCTGGGCAGCTTCCTTGCATAATCCCCATCCACCATTGCCACTCTATAGTGGCACCTGGGAAACTACCT
Source organism: Viscum album (assembly GCA_963277665.1). Classification (NCBI taxonomy): domain Eukaryota; kingdom Viridiplantae; phylum Streptophyta; class Magnoliopsida; order Santalales; family Viscaceae; genus Viscum; species Viscum album. The sequence goes on along the minus strand of OY728160.1, from coordinate 104,427,109 downwards.
TGAGTAAGCTCCATCCACTATTGCTTCTCAAGAGGGGCACCCAAGCAGCATCCTAGCGTAAGCCCCATCCACCATTACTGCTCCATAGCGGCACCGTGGAAGCTTCCTAGCATAATCCCCATCCACCATTTCCACTCATGAGTGGCACCCGGGCAGCTTCCTATCATAATCCCCATCCACCAGTGTCGCTCCATAGCGGAACCCGGCTAGCTTCCTTGCATAAGCCCCATCCACCATTGCCGCTCTAGAGCGGCACCCAGGAAGCTTCCTTGTGTAAACCCCATTCACCAGTGCCGCTCCAGAGCGGTACCCGGGCATCTTCCTTTCCTAAGCCCCACTCACCAGTCTCGCTCCACAGCGACACCCTGGCAGCTTACTTGCATAAGCCCCATCCACCATTACCGCTCTAGAGTAGCACCCGGGCAGCTTCCTTGCATAAGACCCATTAACCAGTGCCGCTCCAGAGTGGCACCCGGGCAGCTTCCTTGCGTAAGCCCCATTGACCAGTGCCGCTCCATAGTGGCACCCTGGCAGCATCACTGTGTAATCTCCATCCACCAGTGCCGATCCAAAGCGCCACTCGAGCACCTTCCTTGCGTAAGCCCCATTCACTATTATCGATGCATAGCGAAACCCGGGCAGCATCCTTGGGTAATCCACGTTCACCAGTGAAGCTCCATAGCGGCACCCGGGCAGTTTCCTTGCGTAAGTGTCATCCACTGTCATCACCTCATCCAGTGGTAAGCTGTTGTGATACTATTCAATGGTAAGCCGTTGAAACCCTACCCAGCGGTAATCCGTTGTGATCCAATCCAGTGGTAAGCCGTTGTAACCCAATCTAGTGGTAAGCTATTGAAACCCCCAACTGGCAGTAAGTCATCATCTGAAGAGCTATGTTGACTTTGATTCCCTACCACATGGATATGTAGGATGCTCTTTCAAGGATCAAGCCCGAAACCATCGCCTTCCTCATGACGGTTCCATCCCATTTATCACCCTTCATGGACACACACTTTCACCGTGACTGTCAAGTCCTCGCTGCCTCCTGTTTCTCACACCGGGCATGACTCACATGGGCTTAGAGAAAGCACCAACCATGACAAGAAAAACTGGCCAGCCTAGATTGTAAGCCCCACACCATTCTGAACTACGTGTTCTTTGATCCATGTCAAGGCATGGTACGTAGGAAGCATCCCTGAGGTTAAAGCCCATCATCCCCCTAGACCAAGGTCCTTATTCACATCAGTTTTTCGGAGTTCCATCCTGAACTATGAGGACTTTGATCAATGTCAAGGCATGGTGTGTAGGAAGCCACATGAGGTTCAATCCCACCACTCGTTGGCCCTCCGAACCTCTTTCACTTCGGTTCACCAATCTCCACCATGGGCCACCTCATAGTGAAACCCCCAAATGCCCCTTTCCCGCATGACATTAAACTATATAACCGAACTACGAGGACTTTGATCCATGCTAAGGCATGGTACATAGGAAACCTTGTGAGGTTCGTGCCCAAAAATAATTGGACCAAGATACACCTTCACGTCGGTCATCCGGCGCACCATCCCGAACTACGAGGACATTGATCAATGAAAAGGAATGGTACGTAGGAAACCTCTAGAGGTTCAATCCCAACACCCATCGGACCAAGGACCATCTTCACGTCGGTTCACCGGAGCCTATCCTGAACTATGTGGCCTTTGATTCATGTCAAGGCATGGTAAATAGGAAGCCTCCGTGACTTTCAAGCCCACCACCTAGTCGTTCTGACCATGTCAGTTCACCAACACTTTATTCCGCCTCAGAGTTTAAGCCCCACACTATCCTGAACTATGTGGTCTTCGATCCTTGTCAAGGCATGGAACGTAGGAAGCCTCCATGAGGTTCAATCCCATCATCCACTTGGACCATGGTCCTTATCCACGTCAATTCTCTGATACCCTATTCTTAACTATGTGGCATGTGATCCATGTCAAGGCATGGTACATAGGAAGCCTCATGAGGTTCAAGCCCACCACTCGGTCGTTCGGACCCCTTCACGTCAGTTCACCAACCCTATGGGCCACCTCATAGAGTAATCCCCAAAATCCCCCATCCCTCATGAAGTTAAACTATACAAATGAACTATATGGACTTTGATCCATTTCATGGCATGGTACGTAGGAAGCCTCCATGAGGTTCAAGCCCACCACTTGGTCGATCTGACCCCCTTCACATCGGTTCACCCCTATCCCACATAACGTTAAACTATGTCCCTGAACTATGTGGACTTTGATCCATGTCAAGGCATGGAGCGTAAGAAACCTCACAAGGTTCAATCCCATCATCCACCTGGACCAAGTTCCAACTTCACGTCGGTTCGCTGATACGATTCATCCTAAACTATGAGAACATTGATCCATGTCAAGGCATGGTACGTATGAAACTTCCCGATGTTCAAGGGTGGTGAAATCATTACCTTTTCTTCTGGATCTTCCTTTTGATTTGATCAAAAGGGATCCTTAGGTTGGATTTCTGATCACACTAAGGCCGCTAGGTTGTAGCGAGGGAAGTTGGGAGAGTATTTGGGCAGATTTTGGCCGAACCAAGTGGCTTGAGAGGTGTGAGGAATGCGTAGAAGTGGTCTCCTTTTATAAGGGAGAGGAGGGGCTCTTTAGGAAAGAGTGAAAGTATTACTTTATAATATAATTATATTCGTCTTATAATGGTCCAAAAATCATTGAGGTCAAATATAAGATGAATCAGATTCTAAATAACATCAACCAATAAGAATTGGACAGGTTTTAGTTAATATTTTAATCATTATAATCTTATTTATTTAAATGATTTATTAATGAGGTAAACATTGCATCATTATTGTGTCATTAAGAATTTAAATTATTTGATGTCTAAAAATTATAAATAAAATATAATTATGTAGGAAATCTTTTTATATTTCTAATGAATACTTATAATCGAAAATCCAACATGTATAATCTTATGTAAAAATTGTTCTTCTAAAAGATGTAAGCTTATGGCATTTTTATTTTTATTTTAACTGTATTAATATAATGTGTCCCTACCACATACAAGTGGCTCTAAGGGGTCCCCAAATCGACCCAAGGATGCCCATGGTCGTGTATGTGTCCACCAATAAGGTTAGGACACGTTTTAGGGTAATTTTGTATTATTATAATATTATTTTTTAACCCTTATTTACCGGATTTACCCTTTAACCATGGTAAATAAAATATTTACCGCAGTAATTATTCAAAATGTGTAAAAATAAAAGTTATATATTTACATAATTTGGACATCCTGATTCCAAATATGTAATCCATTTTTCCAAATTCAAAACACAGAAGTGGAAAAAATTAATTTAAAATTAATTCCCGTTGTTAAAATAAAAAGCGTGTTTTTAAGAGATAATAACTATCAAAAGATTGACACTTGTTTATGTTCGGTTTAATTGTAAAATTATGTCCAATGACCAACATTATATTAAATGGTAAAAATATATTCTAAATATACTTTAAAACCACTCAAATTCATAATTTATCAATATTAATTATTTTGCTTAAAAAATTTGATTTAAATTAAAATTTAGTAATTTTCACTATTCATCAAAATATAAAAGTTATCCGAAAAGTACCAAAATTTCACCCTAGGCTAATTTCAATATTCTGAACCCAAAAATGATGCCCATTTTGAAATATAAAATATATATGATTTCAAAAAGTAGGTAGTACTATTCACAACAGCTAGTTTAATTAGTTGTGGTGTGTGTTAGAACTCGAGGTTGCGTACAACACACGCTATCGCATTATTCGAAGGGAAACGTACCGTGGAAGCTTGGGGTGTTACATTCTCCCCTCCTTAAAATAATTGCATCCTCGCAATTTCTAGGGTATTACTGCATAAAAATACTCGGGTGGTTCTTTATCATAAGTTCCTCGGGTTCCCACGTTGCCTCTTCCATCTTATGATTTCTCCACAAAACATTTACCAGACGCGTCGTCCGGTTTCTCAGTACTTGTTCTCTTGTATCAAGAATCCTGACAGGCTCTTCACAATAAGACCGATCGGGTTCCAGTTCTAATTCCTCATAGGTGAGTACATGCGTTGGGTCAGGCATGTATTTTCTCAACAGAGATACGTGGAACACATTGTGAACTTTGGAGAGACTTGGTGGCATTGCCAATCGGTAAGCTACAACCCCAATTTGTTCAAGAATTTCGAAAGGTCCGATGTACCTGGGACACAATTTACCTTTCTTACCAAAACGTATGACTCCCTTACATGGAGATACCTTCAGGAAAACATGATCACCGACTTGAAATTCCAAATCCTTCCTTCGATTATCGGCATAGCTCTTCTGCCTACTTTGAGCTGCTTTAATGTTATTTTGGATTACTTTCACCTTTTCCACTGTTTCCTCCACCAGTTCTGGGCCTACAAATTTTCTTTCACCAACCTCATCCCAACAGGTTGGTGTACGACATCTCTTTCTATATAACGCTTCATATGGTGCCATCTGAATACTCGAATGGAAGCTATTGTTATAGGAAAATTCTACCAGTGGTAAATATTTATCCCACATACCCTAAAAGTCAAGTGAGCAAGATCTCAACATGTCTTCTAGGGGTTGAATAGTCTGTTCTGATTGTCCACCTATCTGAGGGTGGTAAGCAGTGCCCAAATGAAGTTTAGTATCCAGAGATTTCTGAAGACTTTTCCAAAATCTTGAAGTAAAACGGGGATCACGATCAGAAACAATCGATAGGGGTAATCCATGAAGTCTCACAACTTCATTAATGTATAGTCTTGCTAGACGTTCCAGGGGTAGATCTTCTCTTATAGAAAGAAAATTTGCTGACTTGGTAAGACGATCAACAATAACCCATATTGCATCGTTCCTTCTAGGAGTCTTTGGTAGCCCCATGACAAAGTCCATCGTAATATTGTCCCATTTCCACTCCGGTATGGGAAGAGGTTTCTTGACTCCTCCAGGCTGTTGCCTTCCAGCTTTCACTTGTTGACAAACCATACATCTTGACACAAAATCAGCAATCTCCCTCTTCATGTTGTCCCACCAAAAATGTTCCTTCAAATCTCTATACATTTTGGTGCTCCCAGGGTGTATAGAGAAATTGGAACTATGAGCATCATCCAGCAATTCCCTTTTCAGATCAGGTAAATCGGGAACACAATGTCTCTTCCCGAATTTCAAAATTCCATCTTCATACACAAAGTCTCTCAATCTCCCATCATTTACAGCTTTAATCTTCTTCTTAAATTCTTCATCATCAGTCTGAGAACTCTTAATCCTTTCTAGTACAGATGGTTTGGAAACCATTTGAAAAAGCATTGATGTTTCACCTTCCATGGTTATTCCCATGTCCATCTTCACTAGATCCATGAAAATTGGATCCCTTTCAATTCTCATCATGTTCAAAACTACATGGTCTTTTCTCGTCAAAGCATCTGCCACCTTGTTTTCTTTCCCCGGGTGGTAGTGTATCGTGCAATCATAATCCTTGAGTAATTAAAGCCATCTCCTTTGCCTCATGTTGAGTTCTTTTTGTGAGAAAATATACTTCAAACTCTTGTGATCAGTATAAATCTCACATTTTTCACCATAGAGGTAGTGTCTCCATATCTTCAAAGCAAAGATCACAGCTGCTAACTCATGATCATGAGTAGGATAGTATTGTTCATGAATTTTCAACTGTCGTGATGCATAGGCAATAACTCTATCATTCTGCATAAGGACACAACCAAGTCCTTTCTTTGATGCATCACTATAAATAACGAACCCATCATTCCCCGATGGTAGACTCAATATAGGAGCATTGACTAATCTTCTCTTCAGTTCTTCGAAACATTCTTCACACTCTTTTGTCCAAACAAATTTAACCCCTTTACGTGTGAGCTTTGTTAATGGGTTAGCCAATCGGGAAAAATTCTGGATGAAACGTCGATAATAACCTACCAAACCAATAAAACTATGTACCTCAGTTATACTCGTAGGTGCTGTCCATTCTTGGATTGCCTTGGTCATAGAAGGATCAACAGAGATTCCATCTTTAGAGACAATATGGCCAAGAAAATAAAGATCCTGAAGCCATAATTCACACATTCTAAACTTCCCATATAATTCATGCCTCCTCAGAGTCTTCAAGATAATGCGCAAGTGATTTTCATGATCTTCGTAGGTTTTGGATTATACCAAGATATCATCATTAAATACCACCACAAATTCATCGAGATACTCCTTGAAAACTCTATTCATCAGATCCATGAATACAGAGGGTGCATTAGTCAATCCAAACGGCAATACAGTAAACTCGTAATGCCCGTACCTGGTTCGAAATGCTGTCTTCGGAATGTCTTCCTTCTTCACACACAACTGATGGTATCCAGATCGAAGGTCAATCTTTGAAAAGTATTTAGCTCCATGTAGTTGGTCAAATAAATCATTAATGCGAGGTAGGGGATACTTGTTCTTTATCATTATAGCATTGATCTCCCTGTAGTCGATACATAACCTCATAGATCCATCTTTCTTTTTAACAAAAAGAACATGGGATCCCCATGGAGAAACACTAGGGCGAATAAATCCCTTATTACTCAATTCCTCTAGTTGATTCTTTAGTTCGACTAAATCTACAGTGGCCATTCTATAAGGGGTCTTTGATATAGGCCTTGATCCAGGAATCAAAGCAATGGAAAACTCAACTTCTCGTTCTGGAGGATGTCCAGGTAAATCTTCCGGAAATACATCTACAAATTCTTTCACAACAGGTACATCCTCTATTTGAACATTCCTTTCCTCACCCGCAATTATTTCATTCTCTTCCTCCCCAATAACTGAATTTAGTTGAGCTACTGGGGGTGGATATAAATAAGAATTAGGTGGTGACGATTCTGCTCTAAAAATAAGGTGTTCCTTATCATTATCATCAAGAATCGTAACCTCTTTCTTCTTACAATAAATCTTCGCATCATAGTCCAAAAGCCAGTCCATACCGAGGATTATATCAAACTCAATCATAGGTGTGACGATGAGATCATCATATAAATAAAATTTATGTGCTCTAATGGGGACTGATTCAAAAAACATTGTTGCAATGATACTTCCCTTAGGAGTTTTAACTGACAAATCCCTTATTAAATCAAATTGGAAATATCTAATTTTCCTAGCAAACTGGGAAGATATGAAACAATGCGATGATCCAGAATCAAATAATGCATTTGCTAAACTTGAGGAAACCATTAAATTACCTGCCACCATGTCTTTCGGTGCGTCTACCTCAGCAGTAGTGATAGCATATGTCTGGCCTTGATCCCTTGGCCTTTTCTGAGGTAAGTTCTCCTGACGCTTAGGACATTCATTTGCATAATGCCCCATCTCCCTGCAATTGTAGCACTGAACGTTGGTAGCTTCCTTCTTCCCCTTGCAATCACGAGCTTGGTGGCCTTTTTCGCCATACTTGTAACAGACTCCCATTCCCTTCAAGCAAGTACCAGGGTGTTTCTTCCTGCATTTACCACAGGATGGATATTCAACCTTTCCCTTCTTTCCCTTATTTCCATTCCCAGATTGATCAGCAGGTCTCTTCTTCTCTTGCTTTTCTTTAAAGGCATAAGACTTAGAGAATTCCTTTTCTGTCTTGATAGCACATGAGACAATGTCTTCGTATGATGAAAAGGATTGTGAGACTAATGCTCGACGGAGAAATGGTTTTAACCCATCAAATAAACGATCGATCGTACTTCTTTGGTTACGTATATAATCACCAGCATACCTTGCTAACCTTGTAAAATTAGCCTCATACTTTGCGATATTCTCATCCCCCTTCTGTCTCAGACTTAGAAATCGCATTTCCATATCTGCTCGATGGTCGCGAGGGAAGTATTTTTCTAAAAACAGATCTTTGAACTCCCTCCATTCCATATTTGATACATCATCATCTTCCTTCGTATTTTGAATCAATGACCACCATTGATCAGCATCTCCCGTGAGGCGGTAAACTACCATGATAACTTTTTCCCTTTCACTGCTCCCCAAAGCCTGAAATATTTTCTCTAGGGAATTTATCCATTGCTCAGCTACTAAGGGATTTGTATTCCCATTGAACGTTGGTGGTTGTTGCCTCATGAATCGATCTAACATTGATCCTCCACGCTGCGGATCAGGGTGCTCCATACGGGTAAGGTTATTATTCATAACCTGAGTAAGTTGTCCCAGTATGGTGATTAGCTGATCGGCACCAGTTGCATCACCAGCCCCACTATAATTATCTTGAGCAGGAGGTCAATCCCTACATGGAGTGCGTGCATTGATACGGTTTCCATTTCTTCCACTAGGCGCCATTTCTAAACAATGGCATAAACTAGATCAGTTTATGAATCAAAATACATAATCCCATACTTATAAAATACTTAACATAAATTGAACTATTTATGGATATATTCCATAATCATAAGAATGTTTTCTTTGAGGAAGTATATACTCATAATCCCTTCAAAATGATTTGTAAAGAAATTGAGAGTTATCCTAAGCATATCCCCCGGGAGTGTCGTAACCAAGAGTGCAGCAAGGCCCGTTGTCGTGCACTAGTTCCTGTTCGAGTCTAGCTCAAAGCGGTGTTTTCGAGTTTTACCCCTAGGTACATCTGTGCCAGAGCCGCCTCTACATGCTCGTATCCAGACAGGGATTTATTTCTTGGAAAACTCACAAAATCTCTACAATACCAAAATTCTAGGAAGTTCTTCTATACTAATCCTCAAAGTTCATCTTAGGTCTATGTGCTCTAATCAGAGTTTATCTAAATCTAGCTTCCAAGGTTTGTACTAAACTTCCTCTGATACCAACTGTAATGCCCCGACCCCAGTTACCCAGAGTCGGTTCATTAATTACAAAACATTGGCATGATCACAAGAAAGATCAAATCTCGAAAGACCGATTGGTTTAGTAGCCTTGGAAACACTAGATATATTCATAAGTTTTACATTACATCATCAAAATAAAAAAGAACTACTACAACAACATATTGTCTCCATAGTCCACACTATTAACCCCTCATAATATCCCTGCAAGATATTCATAATTTACTTCTTCACATCCTGGGAAAATAAAACATAGAAAAGGGGTGAGCTCAAATGCCCAATAAGGATAACAATATAGCGGAAACATTCATAAATAAGAATAAACATTTAAGGCAATGTATAACTAAAAAAAATCTTTTTAAACTTTAACTTCAACATAGTATGGCATAAATAAAATGAAATAATTCCATTTACTTATTGACATGGATATTCAACTAATCGAATAATCACATGCAATATCAATAACCACTTTCATAATGATAAAATGCATAATGCCAGACTATCATAACCACATAGCCAAGGCCTCGTACCAAGACTACAAATAATATTTTTCCAAGGCCTTGTGCCAAGACACTAGTTCGTCTCATGAGACCTACTGATGCATCAAGGAGCCATAGCGGGCTCCACCCGTCACATATTAAGTCCAATGCATTCCCATATGAAAAGTTTTAAACATAACATAAACATTCGTATTAAAACTATCATACGAAATGTCAATACTTTCACCATAAACCATGAATGGTATATAAAAAATAGCACATCCAAAGTCAAACATATCACAAAACCTTCAATACAATATAAAAGTTTTTTATCATAATATATCATCCTCTAGTAAGCGTAAAATCCATTAAAAGATGTTGACATAGATGAAATCAAAACTCTTTTTAAAGAAATATCTCTTTCTATTTTGAAATCATTTAAGAGACATATATTTATAAAATAAAACATTTTATTTGAAAATATTCTTATATTCTTGTAAGGGAAGCTTTGACGATTTTATAACGGCGGAAAATAACTGCACCCGCCGTATAAGTAAAAAAAACATTCTTATCTTAATTCTGTTGAAAAGGTTAAAAGGCACCTTGTTTGGAAAACGACTGAAAGATTCCCTTATAAACCTCTTATAAAAGTCAAACAAGGGTATACATGAATTTAACCCATATTCTTTTAAATAATTAAAAATGTTTTGAAATACATTTTGATGAAACATGGACGTGGATGATAACGAGGTCCCAGTTGATAATTATGTATAAACAACCTCGGATAATGAAGAGATTGCGAAATAAACCCTTACCTTGTACTTTTCCTTGGTTGGGGTAGGTTAACCTCCTGTATAATGGTGATATAATTGTTATTAAATTATAAAATAATCATATACATTAATATGATATCATATATGATCTTTTAATATTGATTTGATAATAATATCTTAGTATTATCGTTGTTTCGGGTGTTAACTTACTTGTTTTATTTTATATGTTTTGTTACGTATGCCATGTTTGTAATGGGTAGGTTGTATATTATTCATATCCAGAATGATATCAAGTCCTTAAACATCATTTTTAAATCATCAAATGATAATTATACTTGAATGGATACGATGGAGAATGAATCTTATCGCGTTTATGGAGACGGTAGTCCGTACGTACGCACGAGCGACGATATCATTCTTTTGATATTAAAATAATATATAAATGGATGGTATATCATATATACAGAATCATTAACATGTTATATTTATTATTTACATGATTTACACATCATTATTATACCCATCCAAATAATATTATATTGAATAACAATTACACCACGATGTGGAGACGGTAAGCCGTACGTACGCACGTATGGTGACATGTTATTAAAAGGGTGGATAGAATACTGAATATGGTTGTACCATATTTATAATAACATCACAGTATATAAATTATAATGGAGTTATTATTTTATAATGGTAACAACAAAGGAAGAAGAAGTGGATGAAGAAATGAACTTGGAAAAGGGTGGTGAAATCATTACCTTTTCTTCGGGCTCTTCCATTTGATTTGATCAAAAGGGCTCCTTAGGTTGGATTTCTGATCAAACTAAGGCCTCTAGGTTGTAGTGAGGGAAGTTGGGAGAGTATTTGGGAAGAGTTTGGCCGAGCCAAGTGGCTTGAGAGGTGTGAGGAATGAGTAGAAGTGGTCTCCTTTTATAAGGGAGAGGAGGGGCTCTTTAGGAAAGAGTGAAAGTATTACTTTATAATATAATTATATTCGGTTTATAATGGTCTAAAAATCATTTAGGTAGAAGATAAGATGACTCATTTTCTAAATAACATCAACCAATAATAATTGGACAGGTTTTAGATAATATTTTAATAATTATAATCTTATGTATTTAAATGATTTATTAATGAGGTAAACATTGCATCATTATTGTGTCATTAATAATTTAAATTATTTGACGTCTAAAAATTATAAATAAAATATAATTATGTAGGAAATATTTTTATCTTTCTAATGAATATTTATAATCGAAAATCCAACATGTATAACATTATGTAAAAATTGTTCTTCAAAAAGATGTAAGCTTATGCAATTTTTATTTTTATTTTAACTTTTTTAATATAATGTGTCCCTACCACATACAAGTGACTCTAAATGGTCCCCAAATCGACCCAAGGATGCCCATGGTCGGGTATGTGTCCACCAATAAGTTTAGGACACGTTTTAGTGTAATTTTGTATTGTTATAATATTATTTTTTTAACCCTTATTTACCGAATTTACCCTTTAACCATGGTAAATAAAATATTTACCGCAGTTATTATTCAAAACGTGTAAAAATAAAAGTTACCTATTTACATAATTTGGACATCCTGATTCCAAATATGTAATCCATTTTTCCAAATTCAAAACACAGAAGTGGCAGAAATTAATTTAAAATTAATTCCCGTTGTTAAAATAAAAAGCGTGTTTTTAAGAGATAATAACTATCAAAAGATTGACACTTGTTTATGTTCGGTTTAATAGTAAAATTATGTCCAATGACCAACATTATATTAAATGGTAAAAATATATTCTAAATATACATTAAAACCACTCAAATTCATAATTTATTAATATTAATTATTTTGATTAAAAAAGTTGATTTTAATTAAAATTAATTAATTTTCACTTTTAATCAAAATATAAATGTTATCCGAAAAGTACCAAAATATCACCCTAGGCTAATTTCAATATTCAGAATCCAAAAATTAAGTCCATTTTGAAATATAAAATATATATGATTTCAAAAAGTAGGTATTACTATTCACAACTGGTAGTTTAATTAGTTGTGGTGTGTGTTAGAACTCGAGGTTGCGTACAACACACGCTATCGCATTATTCGAAGGGAAACATACCGTGGAAGCTTGGGGTGTTACATCATTGGACCCTTCCAAGTCCCCAGTAGAGTTGTTAAGGTGGATTACTTCCTAGCACATCCCCATTAGTTTCACTAGGTGCACGATGTCTTCCATATATCCCAGATGAGAAGATATGTGCATGACCTTTCTCACGTCATCGAATACGGCGAGCTGGATGTCAAAGATGGGATGAAATTTATGGAGGTTTCAGTAGAGATTGAGGATCGACAGGATCAGGTCCTTTGTGGGCAGTGTATATCTCTGGTGCGCATTCATTGGCTGCAAGGAACCTCCAAGAAATCACATGGGAGTAGGATGCTCAGATTTGTGCTCAGTACCCCCACTTATTTTCCTAATTTTTTGATGAGGTTTTTCGGGGACACAAATCTCTAAGGTGGGGAGAATGTAAAGACCCAACAATACCGTGTATTTGTTTTAATTATATGGGAATTTGGTGAGTCTGTGAAAATTTACAGCCCATGATTTCGGTGCCTCGTGTGCCCAAAATGAATTTCTCAACATTTCATCTGGTATATTCAGTAAACATATGAGCGGGTTTTTATAACTTTTAAATTGGTGATCGGAATTGAAATATGAGGGCACTGTTGAACTCTCAACACCAATATTCGCTTAAGGAGACTTTCACCTTTACCGCAGTTGGCCGAGGGTGAAAGATAGATTTTGTGTTTTTTATGGAAATAAAAAATAAAATAAAATAAAATTCTATTATATTTTTGTTGTAACCTGTCATGTGAATGTTATGGAGGTGGGGACCACCAAGCCTAAAACCCTCAATATTAAATTTCATGTTGGGGACCACCCGAACACTCTTAATGGTGGAGAATCCTCTCAACACCCCCATTAATTCATTCCTCCCATTAAATTGATCCAATTAATTATGAAAATGTGGTACAATTAATTGTGCCTACAATTAAACTGATAGAGTTAATTTAAATTATTCGCCCCTCTTTTCTTTTGAGGATTGGTTGGTGAAGTGTAGAAAATTGGGAGAAAGATGTGGAGATATCCTACCTCTCCAATGAATAACTTTTCCTCCAAACGAAGAATGTCATCGAAGAACGTTCTTCGGAATCAAGAAAGAGGATGACGCATGGGCTGACTTCAGAAGCATGATTGTAGAAGAAAACAATGTTGGAACATTCTTCAACTTCACCGTTTCATCTCGCCACACAACTACAAACCTTCGAGGTAGGGTTTGATGTTTAAAATACCTCCCTTACCCGTTCATGATGTTCTGCGTGATTCAAAAGTTTTGAACCACTTGTTACCGCTCTAATACAGAGGGTGCTGGCCAAACAAACATGGTCCGACCTCTCCGCAATCCCTTTTAGTGTCATGATGAAATCTATGCAATGGAGGAAGATGGAAATTGTAGGTCGGCCGTACGACGGGGTCGACGGCGTGTGTTCATGCCGCCTGGTGAGCAAGGGGTTGCGGCATGTACCTTGGTGACGAAGGGTGGAACGCCGGCAGAGCTAGATGCCGGAAAAGGTACGATGAACGGTCACACTACACGGAGAGCACAGCTGGCCATACGGCCAGCCGTGGCAGAGCACCGCACCATGGCTGCCCCACCCCACTACGGCCGCCCTGCCGCACCGTGGCCTCCCTACACCACGGGTCACCAAGGTTGGGCCACCCAGAATGGGCCAAGCCAGACCCAGCGGGCCGGACCGCCCTGCACGGTGGGCCAGAACCAGCAGTCCAAGTCGGAACCAATGGGCCGAGCCAACCCGAACCGGATCGGGTTGGCCCAGGTCGGGTCAGGTCGGGTTGGTCCAGCCGGGTCCGACCGAACCCGAAACAGTTTTGACCATATACCTTCTTTTGGCCGTAACATTGGTACCAGGCGTCTGTTTGAAAAAATATCTACAGCGTCGAAAACCTAAGGGTGACACGGTCCTTTTGGTGTACCCCACTTGAGATTTGAATAAAGATAGGGTATGATCGGGTTAGATCAAGCATTGATCCATCTCGGACCTCGGGACTAATAGGCTAATAACATACAGATCAGGCATCCAATTGACACACTGTATATTGCGTTGAGACCCCTATTATGTGGTGTTCCATTTGGATACTTATTTGTGGACTTTGTGAAATTTGGAGTATCAACCGGTAGCTTGATGAGCGAACTCTCCCAGAGACAAGCAAGCTTTATGCAAGTACCGTATAGCTGAATATGATGATGTACTAGGATCCTGTGTGGGTATGATGATGTGCTGGCGATGTACTAGGATCTTGTGTGGGTATGATGATGTACGAATGTTGTATAAGGAACCTGTGTGGGTATGACTATGTACTAAAGATGTACTAGGATCTTGTGTGGGTCTGACGATGTATTGACAATGTACTAGGATCTTGTGTGGGTCTGATGATGTACTTATGATGTACTAGGATCATGTGTGGGTCTGATGATGTACTGAAAATGTACTAGGATATTTTTTGGGTCTGATGATGCACTAAAGATGTACTAGGGTCATGTATGAGTCTTACGATGTACTGCCTATGTACTAGGATCCTATGTGGGTTTGACGATGTACTGACGATGTACTAGGATCATGTGTGGGTCTGATGATGTACTGACTATGTACTAGGATCCTATGTGGGTCAGATGATGTACTAGGATCCTGTGTGGTTCTTCAATTTGGAATATTTCGTGGGTATACCTCTTAACAGAGTAAGAGGATTCTGTAGTTACATCTAATCATCTCTACTACTGTACCTATGTTATAATCGGTGTGAGCTAAGTTCATACTTATGTGGTACTTTTCTTTATGGTAATACCTTGGTGGTATTCATCTATGTGGCATACCTATGTTGTACTTACCTTTGTTTTATTCCTTCCTCTATGGAATAGTTGATCTTTGGGATTTTGTTTTAGACCTTGTGTTTCCACAGGATTGAGATAGGTATACTTGATAACTTAGGTAACAGTATGGGCATATACCTAAGTAGGGTTGTTAGTTGATTTCATACTTTGTGATTTATCCTTTGTTGATTTTGTGAGAACTTGAGGGTATCAAGGTCCCTAATGAGTATTGTTATAGTCACCCCTTCACGGTCTATGCTCGCACCTTGTTGTGTTTGGTGCAGACGACAGACAGCGCTGATCGAGGTTGAGGGTACCAGGACTGGATGGTGCCCGGAGGTAGACCACACAGCATGTCAGTACATAGAGGAGATGGGTAGATGTGGAGTGCTGGTGAGGTAATCTGTACCTACCATTTAGGTAGGAACCTCATAGGATAACCCAGTAGCTATCTTTCTCTTTCTTTAGTTTTATTGTATTTTAGTTGTACTTGTACCGTTACTGTTGAGATTGTATTCTGGCACTGCTTACTTTCATCACTCATTTTTCTATACAGTTTACTTGTGTTTGTATCTTGTTGTGTACATATTTTATTGGGTTTACAGGATATAAATGAAATTCCTTCCCAGTTTTAGGGAATATGCCTTTCGGTGCTAGTCGCCAGCCACTGACATATGGAAGGTGGGCTTGGGGTAGACACGAAACAGGCCCTAGGGGATGGGTCCTGACATAGATTGTCGTTTAAATATCCATTCATCCAATTATTTATTTTAGATTATGTTATTATTATCATTTATTAATAATATTTACTAATATAATACTCACAATACAGTACCAACATTTTTCTTAATTTAATTCCAATTTATGATTTGTTTTTCCCATTACATACCAAATCACTGAGCATCACTAACAAAAACCCATATTACTCAGCCATCACCACATAACCATTCCCCACAATAAAATCAAACTCTACTCAACACATCCAATTCTCAGAAATGTTCCATACATCATATACAAACCACCCCACATTTATAGTACACATTGACACATAGTAATAAGAGTCACTAACGTTTCTAGGAAATAATATTAGGTTCCAATTGAAAAATTATTTCTAGTATCAATTTTTCAAAACCCCCATTTATTTATTCAAGGTTATTACAATATTTATCCATAGTTACATGTAAGGATTTCATATTAATCAATTCATAGTAGTAAAAGGGATCACATCCATAGGGAATCTGAAAAGGCTCTTTATTATATGGGGATTTATTGTTTTCATGAAACATTAAGGTTTACAATACACTTCATTCTTATTTATTCTCTATTAATTTTATAATATGATTCCGTAGTTATTCATGAATTTTTTACTAAATGAATTTTAGGAGAAATAACTCATTAAAGAGTAGATAAATATATATAAAACACATATATAAACCTTCCCCATTTTATTTTCCTTCATACAAATTATTTATCATTATATATTAATACATACTAATAAACAAAATAACTAAAAGCAAGATAATCTCACAATTAACACTTATAAAAGAGATATTATTGAATCACATATCTCAATTTATTATTTTAATGGTCTTTGAAAAAGAACGGATGATCAAGGATCAAACAATATTGAAGAAACATTCACTAGAACCAAACCACATTAAGCCACCATTATATCCTAATTAATTCTCATCCAAGAATAGAAGAAATACATAAAGCGGGTCTTCATAAAAAAATAACATGGAAACTATAGAAAATAGAAGAATATAGAGTTACAAAATTCATGGCACTTCGATATAGATAAAATAAAATTTATAGACTATCAAAAAAAGATATCTGGAGGGTGATGAAGGGCTTAGGGGTTGACTAGGGTTTGGGAGAAGTGATTAAAAAATGAACCATGTTGGAGTTGTCCCACTACTTATAGAAAAAGCCTAGAATTTTATATCAAAACACAGTTATATCCATCCACACTATAGTTACACTCAGTCATAGAACATCTTAATTTTAGGATGTTTGAAACTTTAAATATTTGAAGCCCTTAAAACTCAATCAAACACCTTAACCAGAACCATGTATTTCAGTATGGTGGTGTGCATGTAATTTCATACCATGGATAGTATCCACATCCATCTGTAATAGCATAGTTCAATATCCATATCCATTTCAACATACCATTCCCAAGAACTACAATGTGGTGTGGTTTCTCTCACTATTTCCCCTCCCTTGTGTAAAACTTGTCATATCTTTGAGATTATACATGACTCAAACATTTACCCAATTAAATAGGATCCCATGGCCATTTTTAACTCAAGATTTTTCCATGCTTAGATCCTAATATTTATAACAACTATTCATAGTTGTGCTATGCAATCCCATAACCATTTCACCTCACCATGTTGAAGGTTACTATATGGTGACAACCATCTGATCATTTCTTCCCCCTTTCATGTGATTCAAGAATGCCTATGTCTTTATAACATTCATTCCATAAAACTAAGCATGATAGTAACAAAATCTTTTTTACCTACGGTGTTTTGTACTTATCATTTCCAACATATAGAGAAGCAAGAAATATAAGAACCTATAGTGGCATCATTCCCATCTCTACGGTGTGGTTTTACTACCATTTTCTCACACGTGGAACACCTCAACAAAAATGTGAACCCAAATGTATAACTTAATTGTTTCGATATATATGGCTCTCCAATCACCACCTAGATGAAAGAAATGCTCAAACACTCAAAATTATAGATTCCAAAATAGAATTCCCCATGATCACAGCTCCAAGTCACAAAAAATGGTCCGTACTACACCAATTATTATGGAACGGTGTACCCAAAAAAAATAAAAAACTCATCCCTCTCCTCTGAAATGCCTCAACACTCCCTCTTGATTCCTCTAAATACTAATATATGCATATAAATTGGGTAAAAGGGTCTAGGATGTTACAATATACCATATTTCCCATATCATGCTCTATCTTGTTTTCTAGTACCATTATTCTAATATTATCACAATATACACAATGATAACACATTTCATTCATATTATAATTTCAAGAATAGGAAAAAAGTGTAATTTAAATATATTTGTAGATAAATTTAAAGCCCCAAAAATGAACTTTTCTTGTAAATATGAACACTATAAGATTTAATTAGATTATCTCAATCATTTTCTTATCCTAACTATGATAATTAATTAAAATTGTCTTTTAAAATTCTTGTTTTTATGTCCCCTTATAATAACAAAAAATACCTCATTTTCAATGGTGAAGAACATATCATTTTTTTTAAGAATATCTAGATTTTTTAACAACATCCAAAAGTTGTTATCCTAGATTTGTATAATATTTTCCTATTATGATCTATGTATTGGTGTAACATCCTGTTACTATTTTCAGGTATTCCTAAACCCAAATTTTGTTTGATCTTTGGTTGGGTTTAGTTTGGATTTGTTTTAGAATATTTTATAAATATTATGGAGGATTCTGGGTTGGGGAACAGTTTACACACAACATGTGCATGCTTTGGGAATACTGTGTGCCAATTCCATGTTTAGATAGTGGGCTTCACATGGTCTATGCACAGTTTTCCTTAACCATGCACAATGTCCCAATAAACCATGCAGATGGGTTTATCTATATCTGAAATTTTTTTTTAAATTTCTTAAGCCACCATTTTAGGTCCTGGACAGACCTCATTTGACCCAAATGCATTTCTCCCTTTCTTGGAGATCCCAAGAAGGATTCTTAGCCCCATGAACCCCTTCTAGAAGAAATATGAAGCTAAGAAACTATCAATCGATCTCAATCCGGTTAGTTTACTCCTCATGTTATCTTCCTCCTACATCCTCTCTCTTAATACTTTATGTTTCATAGATCTTGTTATTGATTTGTGGATCTAATACCCATGTTTTTGTGATCTTAAATCTAGGTTTGATTACCATTTGTGTGATCTTAGTTCATCATGGACAAATCCTGATTAGGGTTTAGTGTTGCAAGATCTGTTACATTCGGTAGGTGGTTTTTCCCCGATTATAAATTTTTATTAATCCTAATTGCTCTATTTAAATTAAAAAATTTTGAATAAATTTTAATTTTTTTTAATAAAAGGGATTTAAATTGATTTTTGTTGGAATGACCCAATGTTGATGAATTGGGGTTTTGATGAAAAAATGGGGTTTTTTTTTGAATTGGAATTAGGTGAGATTTTAATTGACTAATTTAAATTTTGTTTTTGATGGGATTTGAATCAAGTGAAGTTTTGATTTTAATTGAAGAAAAATTTACTTGATGGAAAGTTTATGAAATATCCCGACTCAAGTGAGTTGGGGACTTGGGATGAAAATGATGTAATTATTTAGAAATTTAATTATTGAATTTCAAATTTGATATGAATTATGAAATTTCATGATTTGGTTTCAAACCCCATTTTTTATGAAAAACGGATAATAATGTTTGGATGGAAACCTTAGGGTCTCATCTTTGTGAAATGGTATCTTTTTTAGTAAAACCCTATTATGGTTTTTAAAGAAAAATTGGAATATTTGAAATGGAGAAAGGGATGAATTGGATTTTATATTATATAATGAATTTTCCATCATTTATTTGTACATGGGAACATGCAATCCTTTGGTAGTTAGTGAGTTATTTTGGGTGTCACTTTACGATCCTACAACGTTCTAAAACAACATATCAGCACATCCCATTCCTTAGGAAATGGTGATAAATCTCTATACCTTTTCCCTAAAGGTGTGTAGGTACATATTTTCCATGTTCATAGTGTTGGAAGCCTATAGCCTAGAACAATCTTACCTATTTGGAACATGACCATGTTGGTCGCTTGTTTTCATTATTGAATGCATATATACTCTATTGTTATAAACTGTTTTACATGCCTTAAAAATATATAAAATTTTTATATAAAATTTTCATTTAATCCATTTGTGAGAATTTTTATTTATGAATATTATCCTTGGATTAAAGGGAAATTACATATTTTGAAAATTTTTCCATCATTTGAAATGTATAGCACGATTTTATAAAGGTATTTCAAAATTTTAAACTATAGGGAATTATTTGTCTAAATGTTCTTTGTAAATTTTAAACCTATATGTTTTATAATGGAAAACAAATTTTGGTTTAATTTATATCAACATCTATTATGGAATTTTTGGGTTAAATCCAACAGGTCCTTGGCTCACACCCTAATTTTGCCTTCAAGTTTTTGTAGATTCTCTTAATCCAGGTTTTAGAAATTGAAAGGGATATCTTGGAGGTGGATCCTACTACTGAACTTTGGTCTTTGTGAGTTATGTCCTTTGAAAATTTGGGATGTTTTTTCCCTTTTTGTTCTTCTGTTGTTGTACTTTGGATGTTTTTCTTGTTTAACTTTTGTTACTTTACTCCCAGTGGATTCTTCCGTTGATATAAATATTGTATTGTCTTATTTTCTATACACATTTTTTGTGGAAAAATCATTCCCACTTTCAGTTTGTATGGTTTCAGGTGCTAGTATTAAACCCATGGGGATTAGGAATGCCCTTTGGGATATGTTAAGACCGGCTCGATTATCAGGTTACCTTGTTACCCATGTTGGTTCATGAAAAAGTGGTATTAGAGGGATGTTGAGCATTTTTCATGAAGTCAATATGGATTTTGAAATCTTATTGGAACTTAAGAGGTAGTTTTGAGTTATTTTCTTTCTATATCTCACTGTAATGAACCTTATGACAACAGGGGTGGAAAGGGAAAGACTTTTGTGGTTTAGTTCTAGTATTTTCTATATTTTTATTGGGATATATTTAAATCCAAAAACAAAATATACTTTATGATGGGATTAATTTCCCTTGATGCTCAGTTTGAGCAATTCCAAATGTCTTCATTTTGTTCTATTGATGTTTTGTATTGTTATGCCTCCCATAAGATGTGTTAATCAAACCTAGGAGGAAGTTGATGTTGAACCTCAGTGAGAGAATCTTGTTGTGGATACGAATCAGATTGAGGTGATCGTGTGCACTATCCATGCTCTAGGATGGGAACCATCTCCAGTTCCCATTCAGGATACCATTGTGAAACATTATAGGGATGCCTTAAGATTAGTTATCAAGAGTTCCTTTTCTAGAAAACAGCACCGTCCAAGGGCTCAAATGACCCTCGAGAGGCTGAAGAGTGGTAGAGTATTTTGGAACACTTATTTTTGTTTTTGGAAACCCTTGATGTTATAAAGGTAAAGTGTGTCACCTTCATACTAGAAGGGCTAATAAGAAGATAGTGGGACACTATAGTTATGGTGAAGAAACATGAGGGATAATAGTGTAAATACTTCAAAGTTCCTTTAACTGGCATTTTCTATCTAGATTTGATATTGTTGGCCATGTCTATATAGTTTTTCAGACTTGAGCAGACCGACAAGTTTATGGATGAGTATGCAATCCATTTTTCTAATCTTGTTAACTTTTAACCTGATATTGTGTCGAATGAGAGGATTAAGGCTGGAAGTATTATGTTGGGACATAGTTAGGATATCCATTGTCATGTTTTATTTTTTATGTTTCCTAATTATACTGATGTACTAGATAGAACACTGATGGTTGAGATGGACCTGGCTGGTAGGTCAGGCTTTTCAGGAGTTCCTTTTTCTCCCATTGACTGTGTGAGTTCCTTAAATCGAAAAATAATGTGTGATGATTCTCGTGGAAGTTCTCAATAATAGGGTTTTTCTAAACCTCCTATTGTACTAGGAGAGTCTCTTTAGTTTGTTACCAATGTAGAAAACCATAGAATTCTAAGAAGGATCTCACTGAGGCACCCAAGAATTGTGGCTCCCTTAGGCATCCAAGGAACTTATAGAGGTTATTCCTTATTTATTCCACTCTACATAGGGGAAGATGATGATCATATCCATCTAAAACTATGGGGAAATCAAATGATTCATGTGCAAAAGGGTTCTAGCTGCAAGCATCTGGAATGAAGCATCTTCACACAATGTATGAGTCTTTAGAGGAAGTAGAAATGGGTCCAGTGACCATGATCTGTACCATCACTATATATTATTCATTAGTGACTACTTTATTTCATGCTGTTTCATCTCATTTTTTTATTTCAACCTGTTTGGTTAATCTTCATAATCTTCCTATGGAGATTTTGTCTTATCCAATGGAAATTATTACACCCCTTAGTACGAAGAGAGAGCAGGGTCTCCATAGTCCCACTTTTGTTTTCTCTCTATCATATGTTGAGTTATCTTAGACCTTTATGGTTCTCAACATGAAATATTTTGAGACCATCTTCAGGTTGGATTGGCTCATGGCCAATAAATCTTTGATCTACTACTATCTTAAATGGGTATCTTTCACTACACCAAGTGGTGTGCCTCTCATGCTTCAAGGAGAATGGGACCCAAGGTTGTTTAGGGACAAACCTTCTTATGTAGATTTATGCAATGTAATATCATTATTTTCCTTTGCCTTGTTGTTGGAATATTTGAGAGGGGCTCTCCCTCGATTAATTTTTGAGTTTCATACCAAGTTTCCTTCGGACTTCTCTGGTTTTCCATTAGTGATAGAGGAAGATTTTTCCATTGAATTTATTCCTATAACTCGACCAGTATCTATTCCCTCTTATCGAATGGCACCATCTAAATTAAAAGAGCATAAGTCATAGTTGGATGATATTCTTGAGAAAGTATTTATATGCCCGAGTATGTCACCCTAGGCAGCACCGGTTCTCCTTTCCAAGAAGGCTGATGGTTCAATCAACCTTTGCATTGATTACCAAAATCTCAATAGAGTAATGGTAAATAATAAGTATATATTTCCATAGATTGATGATATATTCAATCAGTTGAAGGTGGGTAAGTGGTTCACAAAGATTGGTCTTCTCTAAAGTTACCATAAGTTGATGATAAAAGAATATGACATTCCGAAAACCACATTTAAGAGTAGGTATGGCCATTATGAGTAACTTGTCAGGACTATCGTTCTAACCACTACTCAGGTAGTTTTCTGGGATTTAATGAACTAGATTTTCAATGAGTATCTCGATACAATTTTGGTGGTATTTCTAGATAATATCTTTTTGTACTAAAAATATGAGGAGGATCATGTAGATCATCTAAGAACAATGATGAGCTTGATAAGAAATCATTGACTCTATGCAAAGATTTCGATGTCTGAATTATGGATTTGGGTAGGGATGTTCTTGGGACATATAGTGTCAGAACATGGGACATTAGTTGACCCTTAAAAGGTGAAAGTGTTTATGACATGAGAACAACCGTGAAATGTCTTTGAAATTCATAGATTCTTGGGTTTTTCAGATACTATCACTGGTTTGTGATGGACTTCTCATTGTTGGATTCTCCGATGACACCTCTTAATCTAAATGGAGTGAAGATTGTGTGGAGTGAGAAATGATAGAGTTATTTTAGTAAACTAAAATCTCTATTGACCACTACATAGGTTTTTACACTTCTAGATCCCAGACAAGGGTATGTGGTCTTTTTCAGTGTTTCAGGTTTAGGTATGGGCTTCATTATTATTTAGGGTGATCATATTGTTTCATATGGGTCTTTTCACCTTAGGTTGAATGAAAATAATTATCCAACCCATAAACATGAACTTACAATTGTGATTCACTCTCTCAAGAGTTAGTGACATTACCTTTATGGAGAAAGGTTTACTGTCTTCTCAGATAACAAAATCATGAGTTATATCTTCTCTCAAAAAGATTTGAATCTCCTCTATAGGCATTAAGTGGAATACCTATTGTCTTTTGACTTTGAAATCACGTTACCCATGGTAAAGGGAATGTTTTTTCAGATTATTTGAGAAGGAAGATTCAAACCCATGTAGTTAAGGAATATTCAGAATATTGGAACTTGATGGATCTCTTTTCATAGTTTCATATTTGAGTTCAGGAGACAGGGGTCGAGGTTTCCTTGGCTAGTGTTCGGTTGACATCCACTCTTCCAGAAATGATTCTTCAGGACCAATATATGGATGAAGAATTTCTTAGTATTAGAGACTCTTAATGGCAGGTAGATAGTTTCCCAATGGTTATTCTCCAAAGAGGGTATTATATGCTATTAGAATTATTTTTTTGTACCATATTCATTGAAAAATGGTTTGATGGGGAATCTCCATAAGTATCAGTGGTCTATGAACCTAAGAACCAAAAACTATGTTCTACGAAATGAGGCGGCAATTCTGGTGACGAAGAATGCGGTGAGGCATTACTGAGTTTTTTACTCATTTCTATTCATACCAACTGGTGAATGTTTAGCACCAAAAACCTTGGGGGTTTCATCATCCACTTCATGTACCTATGTGGAAGTGGCATGAGATCTCTATGAACATTGTGGTTGGGTTTCCATGTACCAAAAGGAAAAATAATGTGATTTGGGTATTGGTCAATATACTGAAGAAATCGGCTCACATTATACCGAATTGTGATATGGCCAATGTTGAGGAGTTGGGAAGTCTCTATGTGAAAGATATTGTTTGGTTTCAGGGAGTTCCATCTGCGATAGTATATGATAGAGATCTTCGGTTTACTCATAACTTTTGTAGAGGCCTAAAAGAGGCTATGGGATCTCATGTTTTTTTTAGCATGGCATACCACCCACAGTCGTATGGCCAGATAGAGAGAGCTATGTTGGTTCTTGAGGATACACTATACACTTGCGTTCTCAACTTTGTTGGATCATGGGATGATCATTTGGGGATGGTTGAGTTTCCTTATAACAATAGTTACCAGTTTGTGATTAGAATGGATCCTTTTGAGGTCTTTTAATAATGGGATTGTAAATATCTGTAGTGTTGGCTAAAGATTGTTGAGAGTTCCTTGGTTCGACCGATCTTGGTCTAAGAGACGATTGAAAAGATTTGGTTGATTACTTAGAGAATTTTTAAATCTCAATGCTGATACAAGTATTATTTTAATCACCTTCATAGATATTTGGAGTTCTCAATTGGTGACCAGGTGTTCTTAAAGGATTCACCTCAGTTGGGTCATCGACTGATTTTAAGGAAAGGGATGCTTTCTCCTCTTTTTTTGGACCTTTTGAGGTTGTTGATCTGGTGGGGAAAGTTGTTTACTGGTTAACACTACCACCTCAGCTGACATTGATACATAATGTGTTCAAATTGTCTCAGTTTAGAAGATATATATCTAACCCATCTCATGTTATTAGTTGGCATGATCTTGAAATGAAACCTGATTTATCCATGATTGAATGGTTAGTCAAGATAGATAATTCATGAGACCAAGGAACATTGAGGGAGAATAATACCTTTGGTTCGGGTGCTTTGGTGGAATGGTTCTAATTCTCATGATATGTGGGAGAGGGAGGAACTGGTGAGGGAGCAATGGACTTATCTTTTTTATGAGGAGGGTTCTTCATAGGCTTTCTGGAGGACATAATGTTTTTATGGTAGGGAGGTTGTAACATCCTGTTACTATTTCAGGTATTTCTAAACCTCTATTTTGTATGAGAATTGGATGGGTTTCGTTTTGAGTTGTTTAGGGTGATTTTATAGAAATAATAGAGTTTTTTGTGCATGGGAATGGTTCAAACATGTCTTGTATATGGTTAGGGAAAATTGTGCACCAATTCCATGCTTTGGACATTGGTCTATGAATAGTCGATGCATGGTTTACCCCAACCGTGCACATTTTCCCATAAAATCATGTGCACTAGTTTTTCTATATCAAAATTTTTTATTAAAATTTCACGAGACCCATTTTTAGGTCTCAAATGGACCAAATTTGAGCCAAACGCATCTCTACCTTCCTTGGAGCTCCCAAGAAGGATTCTTTTCCCCTTTAACACCTTTTGAAAGAGATCGGAATCTATGAAAACACCGTTTGATCTCAATCAAGTTAGTTTCCTCCTTCTATTCTCTTCCTACAATATTCTATATCTTTATCCTTAGGGTTCCATATTTCTTGGTATTTACTTTTGTATCTAATACCCTTTTTTGGGATCTTAAACCAAGGTTTGATTCTTGTTTTTGTGATCTTCGATCTTCGTGTACAAATCCCGATTAGGGTTTAACGTTGGTAGATCTATTGATTCTGATTGGTGGTTCCATCATGATACTAAATTTTTATTAAACCTAATTACTTTTTTTAATTTTTAAATGATTTAATAAATTCAAATTGTTTTGTTTATTGAATAAAAAGGCATTCAATTGATTTTTTTGGAAAGACCCAATTCTGATGAAAAGGGGTTTTTGAAAAATAAGGGTTTTTGGATTGGAATTGGAATTTAAGGAGATTTAAATTTTGAAATTTAAATATTGGTTTTTATGGGAATTTAATCAATTAAAATGTTTATTTTAATGTAAGAGAAATTTACTTAATGGAATGTTTGTAAGAACCCCTGATTCATGTGAGTCGAGGGTTTGGGATGAAAATGACGAAATTATTTAGAAATTGAATTGTTGAATTTCAAAGGTGAAATGGATTTTGAAATTGCAAGATTTAGTTTCAAATCCTGGTTTTTGTGAAAAATGGATTAAAATGTTTTGATTGAAGCGTTATGGTCTCATTTGGGTGAAAAGTCATTTCTTTTATTAAAAACTCGTTATGGATTTTAAATTGAAAATTAGAAAATTCGAAATGGTGAATGGGATGAATTTCATTTTCTGTTATAAAAAAAATTTCCCAAAATTGATTTGTACTTGATCACATTCAATCCTTATATAGTTAGTGTGTTATTATGGGTGGCACTTTACGATCATATAACGTTCTAAAATATCATATCATAATTTCTCATTCCTTAGGTGATGATGATAAATCCCATTACCTTAGGCTTAAAGGGGTTCATGTATATACTTTTCCATGTTCACAGTGTCAGAACCCTATATACAGTAACTATCTTACCTATTTGGAACATGACCATGTTTCTTAGCTATTTTCCTTTTTTAATGTGCATATATTCCATTATTATAAACTGTTTTACATGCCTTGGAAACTATATAAAATATTTATATAAAGTTTTTATTTAATTCATTCATGAGAATTGTTGTTTATGAAATGTATCCTTTGATTAAAGTAAAATTACATATTTTTAGATGTTTTCCATCATTTTAAATGTATAGATTTATTTTATAAAGGTATTTTCACCTTTTAAATTATAGAGAATTATTTTTTAAAATATTCTTTGAAAATATGAAAGCTGTTATTTTTAAAATTGAAATCACATTTTGGTTCAATTATTGTAGGGATCTATTATGAAATATTTGGGTAAAATCCTACTGGGTTTTGGATCACACCCAACTAGTGCCTCTAGGTGTTTGTAGATTTTCTCATTCCAGGTTAGATCAAAGGAAAGAGATCTCTTAGTGGTGGATCTTGTTGCTGAACATTGGTCTTGCTGAGTTATATCTTTAAGGTCATTGGGATGTTTTCCCTTTTTTTTACTTTGGATGTAGTACTTTGTATGTTGTACCAGTTTATCTTCTGGTACTTTACTCCCAAGGGAGTTTTCCTTTGATATCCATATTATCTTATTTTCCTTTATTTCCACATTTTTTGTGGAAAAATATTTTCCACTTTCATTTTTTATGGTTCTAGGTTATAGTCTCCGACCCATGGGGATCATGAACACCCTTAAGTCTATGTCACGACCGACTCAGTTATTAGTTTACCAGGGTACCCGGGTTGGTTCGTGATAATTGAGAATATGAAATCTAGTATATATGCTAGGAACCAGCTCTGACCACCCAAATCTAGCAAAAAAAGTTGGTCCACAACTTTACTGTGGGGTATTCCTGATCCTCATAAACTAAAGATAAGTAGATTGGCATCAAATACAAAACTTCAGGGAATGAGTTTTCCCAATAAATCATAATTACCATATAGTGTCATTTTACAAAAAAAATGTTTGACTTATCCCTAAGTTAAAATTCTGTTAAATATTATTGAATAATTTAATGAATAATAAAAACTAAATGAGGTATAATTAGAAAATAAACATCCAAACCAAAATATTATATACAAAAAAACATAATTTGGTATGATAATATTCGTCATGGTTTGAAAAAGAAAAATATAAATCTAAAACAATCAATTATAAGACCTGAAACAATATCTACATGACCCTGAGCTTGCAATCCAAATTCCATACCACCATCACTATATGGAGATTAAAATAGTATCAATATGTGAACTTGAATCTAAAATATAAATAGGTTTGTGCATAAATATCAGTATGTATGCTAATGAAACTACACCCCATGTAGGTACCTTAAATAAAAATATAACATGGGATGGTTTTAAAGGTAATTAAAAATCATATTTTTTCCAATATTAGATTTAAAATTCAATAAAAACTTTTTCCCATATTCCTTAAAAATGGTTCAATTAAAAAAAATCATTTCTAAACAACCCATCCATCAAAACTCCCATGTGCAAGATTTAGTACAGAAAGTTCTAAAACATTTCTAAAACATTTAAAAATTAATTTAAAAACAAAAAAAATATTTGTAAAAAGACAATAGTAATTGTAATAATAATGACTATGATGATGATAATAAAAATTTTATAGTAAAGAAAAATTTATATAGTATCCAATTATCAAAAAAATAAATGAAATATAATCCATATAATGAATCCAAGTAACAATGATTAAATATATCCATGATAAACATGCCAAAATTAATACATTAGTATCATGATCTAAATAATATATCCCATAAATAGTCACATGACTCTAGTACTAAATGATTTACTGTCTTAGAGGCTAGCTACAAAAAAAATAATTTAACAATACTTGAAATTTTTTTTCCATAACTACACTCCTATATACCAATTATAGACATCATATATGACATAATATATTTCATAACATCGGGAATACAAACATTAGAAAATAGTGAGGTCCGATGCTTAGTAAATAAATAACATGTCATAAAATGAATGAAAACATGAGGAATACCTAAATATAATAATATAATATCAAAAGCCCTTTTATGATTTTCATAAAAAAATAGAGTAATATAATATCTTAAAAGTATTTTTAAGGAAACATAAAGATATGAACTATCTCAAAACATATCTCAGTGGTTATATAACTTATAATCAAGACATAAAAGTGAGGAATACTTTAAAAATAAGTAATAATCATGAAAAATGGCATTTTATAAAAATCAAATACATCTTGAAAATTTTGAATCACTTAATAAACAAAAGGGAAATTTTTCATAATAATAAGAATAGGAAAGTCTTTGTAGAAAAACCCATCATAATTGCACCTATGTGAACAAACTCATTATGTCCACAACTAAAATTTTTAGAAAATTCATTATTCCACCACTTGTGTGAACAACCCCATTATTTACATGCCCAACTATCTCATGATATATAAGCATAAACCAATGCACTGAAGGATGATATAGGACCTCACCAATCATCATCTTTACATATGGGTTAAACATAAACTAAACAATCATCTTATATTTTAGAACCCACAGAAAAATAATGGGTTACTTAAATATCCACATGAAAATTATTTACTTTTCATAAAGATCCCATAGAAATAAAATGGTTTTCATAAATCCACAAAATGGTATAAAATAAAATCATAATTTAAACCATTTTATACTAAAAACATGGTCACCTAAAATAATAAAATACAATATGATGATATTGGATGAAGCATGAAACATAAATCTACTAGATAAGGATCATTGAAATATATTTAAAACCAAATCAATGAAATAACTTTTTTAAATTCTTTTTTATTCATCATTATAAAAGTCATAGGAATGAGCCTCTTTTAGAAAAGTATCAATTATTTTAAAACAATTGAAAAGAAAACATTTCATGAATATATATTTAGATCCAAAAATATTTTTTACTAGAAATAAAGATATAAAATCATTCAAAATTTAAAATTTCTATTACATAGGTGAAAGGAAATCAATAATAAATCACATAACTCAAAGGAAGAAGTATGAGTTATCATGTCATTTACCTTTACCAATGATTTCCAAAAAATTACTTAAACCTCATGTATCATAATTATAAACATATTAATTAAATAAATAATAACTTTATTAAAATAAAATTTCAGGTATACTCTTAATTATTACCAATTATCTTCATTTATTATATTTTTTGTAAACTATTTTCAACATCAGGTGTTAATAATATTGACCGTTTTGAACAAGGTTTGTAAAAGTGGTGTCAATATTAATTTTTCTCTAAAGGATAATAATTTAAAATACATTAGATGTAGTAAAATTTATTTATATATAAAGACTTATAATTTAATAATTCCATTACATAGGAGTTTTACTCATGTTTTATGAAGAAGAAAATAGTGATGAACTAGATTTGAGTTATTTACAGATATCAATGGATTACCTTATAGTGGTAATTACTTTTTTCTTATAGAAAAACAAATTAATAATATTTATTACTTATATATATCATACATACTCATAAAATATATCCTAAAACCATCCATATTTATAATTGATGTAAAATAAAAAATGATCATCCATGGAGGTTGTTTTCCACACAATACATGATTCACATTTTCATTTTTCATAATTGAAAAGGGGAGGGTGGTTAATGCATGTAACCTAATTATAATAATATACCAGTATAGTAACAATAATTATTTTATCATTTTAATATGGTGAGAATAAATTTTAATATGCAGAAAATAACATAATGAAAATAGAAAATACAAAGAGGGGTTCAGAACTTATGCCTCACTACTTGGATTATCTCATCTGCACAGGGAACTAAACAATTGAGGGATGGTATTTTGAGAATAAAAACACTTAATTATGCTCTATAAAATTTTTTAGGAGATATTAGGGAATATTTTGGTCTAAAATTATGTCCTTTTTAGGTTAGGGGATGTTATAAGAGGAGTGCATTTTTTATAAGTGAAAAGAAGTGTCATTTTTGTAAATTATCAAAACATTTCAATAGTGGGAGGTCACTCCCAAGTAAAGTTCCACAAAAATTGAAAAATAATGGAGTGATTAAGATATTATTCTATGATACACTAAAACCACTTAATTAAAAACATATTTTAAACATTTTAGTCCCTTTACCTATAATGTAATTCACTTTTACCATTTTATTTTTCAAGACGATTACTATTTTTTACCTATGTATTTTATACTTTACTATCAAAAATAAAAGGGTAATTATTATATAATTTGGACCTAATGATTCCAAATTTGAAATCCATTTTTTTATTAAAATTTTGAAATATATATAATTTAATATTAAAATAATAAATGTATAATCTATCAAAAACATTTTTTTGAAAAGATATAACTTAAATTAAAAAATTCATAATTTTGGATTATAAACTAAAATAAACATTTTTAAAATTATAAAGTAACCTAAAAAATATTTTTTTCTCATAAAAAGGATTCATACATTTCCAATCTATACTTATATACTAATAATGTAATACATTCATGTTATTTGTAAAAATGGTATTTTTCACTATTCACTAAAAATCAATCTTTTTAAAAAAATATCCAAATTTAATCTTAATATAATATGACTAGGATAAATCATAAAATAATAATAATTTTTTAAAAATCAGATATAGAAATTTATACATTTTATTTTAATTTAAAAACTTAAAATACAGCGGAAAGTGTTTTCTTTTATATGAAAATGACTTTTAGTATGTTATCTATTAATTTTATCCTTTACTATAAATTAATAATAAAAAGAGTGTAAATAATTTTTTCATATCAAAATATATTATGCATCAAAATAAGTAAACTTTATAAGTAGATTCAATAGTTTCTTAGCCTCACTAATATAGTTCATATTTAAAGTGAACATTGTTTTTTTCATACATATATAAATTCATAATAGTATTACCACTCCTTATACCTATAAATTTTATTTCTAACTTATGATAGTATGTATTTTTTTTAGTTTATGTATTTTATGAGGAGTAATCCATAAAATATATAATTTATTTAAAGAGGTAAAACTATGGGGATTACATTTTACACCCCTTAAACTGAATTTTCTCCAAAAAAATTATTTATAAAGAAGAAAACAAGTGAAGGTTAATTTATGTCATCACATTCTAAGGTTCCCAAATAGACTCTTAAATAATATTATTTCACCATATAACTTTAAAAAAAATCATTCTTGTTATGTGGTACCTTATCTCTTCGATCAATAATTTCTGCTAGTTGTTTGACATATGAGATATCATGTACCACTTGTATGACTTCTGAGTTTAGATCATTTAAAGGGTCTGGTATGTAGTTTCTCAAAAGAGAAACATGGAACACAAAATCGACTTGGGAAGGGTGTTTATTTAGATCTATTTGATAGGATATGATTCCAACATGATCAAGGATCTCAAAGGGACCAATCTATCTATGGATTAATATCCCTTTCTTCCAAAACCACATAACTTGCTTCCATAGAGATATTTAAAGGTTAAAATTTTAAATTATTTCAAACTCTAGATACCATCAATGATAATTTTCATAACTAGTCTATTGAATTTATACCCTTCCATATGCTACTGAAATCTATTAACTTTCTCTATCATTTCTTGGACATGGTCAAGAACTTTTAACCACTGCTCTCCAACTTCAACCTAGAATGCTGGATTCCTTCATATCTTCACATACAGATCCTCATATAGTTTCATATGAATGCTACAATAGAAATTATAGTTATATGATAACTCTATAAGGTCAACTTTTCAAAACCAACATTCTTAGAAATCCATCTAATGGTATCATAATATATCCTCGAGAGTTTTAATTGTCCTCTTGGGCTGACGGTATATTTTTTGATGATATGCAATGCTAAAGATCAAATTTTTCACCAATTATTTGTAAATACTTCTTCAGAAACTCAAGTTAAAGATCAAATCGTGATTATATATAACAAATAGTGGTACTCCATATAGTCTCACTGCTTCCCTTTTGTATATCATCGAAAATTTTTCAATGAATAAATCTTCTTTGATGGAAATAAAATGTGGTGATTTTGTAAGGTGATGGGCGATGACCCGAATAGAAATATGGGGTTCATACATTTTGGGGATTCCTATAATGTATTCCAGTGTAATTTTTTTCATTTCTATACTAGTATTAGTGTTGGTTTCAACATACCCTTAGACTTTATTTGTTCATTATTAACTTGTGGGCATACTAAGCATTGAGATATGTATATATGATTTCAATCTTCATAATATCCAACTATATATTTTTCTTCAAATATGTAACACCTCTATATTTTATTATATATTTATATTTTAATAAATATGGTTTCTTAGATAACTTGTGTTATACACAATACTATGTTTAAAAGTACCATGATATTTAATTAAAATATTTAAATATGGCCATTATAACCTAACTGTAAAAATCTATGGTATAAATAGTAATAATTATTTTTTAAAAATTATGCATTAATATTTCAGATAAATCAAATATTTTGGTGACTAAGTACTCAATATTTAGTAAAGTATTTATATGCTTTAATAGAATAATTTTTTGCTAAAAAATCATTTATTAATTTGTTTGAGAAAATAATATAATTAATTTTTAAAATATTAAGTAAGTTTATTTTAAAAAATAAAGTTAAATTTTTAAAATTATTATTCAAAAATGATATTAGGAATAAATTTCATGATTTTCATGAAAAATAATGATTTTTTAGTGAATAGTGAAAATACTAATATTTGTAAAACGATAAATTCATTACCTTAAAAAAGAAAAATAATACTTTAAATTTGAACCTAAATTAATATAATTATCTTTTAGTTAAAACTAGTATAATTAATTACATACTAATCAACATTATATGTGATCATTTTATAAAAATAATTTTAGAATTAAAAATTTATTTTTTAGGAAAATTATTGTTCATCACGCTTTATTGGGAAATTATAAAATTAATTTATTCCCATTATAGAGATAGAATTTGGAAAAATATATTCCATATTTTTAATCCTCACAAATAATATTATATAATAATTTCACCTTAATTTATTTTCAAAATAAATAGTAAAAATTTCTCACAATGGTAAAAGGGTAAATTGGGATAATATAGTTTAAAACTAAGTGATAATGTCACCATTTTTCATCTTAATTATTATTGGATAAATATATTTTGACCCTTTTCTCTGTATGCATTATTTTTATTTTTATATGGGGTACTTTTCCATGAAAATAGCCTATATAATAATTTAAGTAAGGAAGAAAGACAAAATGTCACACTCTTGCATTTAAATATCTCTTATGTGTCCACATGGTGATAAAATCATGTTGTGAATAAATAATAATATTTATATAGAGAATAATCAAATTATTTTTAGGACTATAATTTATTTATAATTTTTAGTGACTATATAATTACATTAAATTCATGTGCTTTACTGACATAGTATTTATTCAATTAATAGAATAATAAAATATATGGTTTTAAAAATATTAAAGCTTATATAATTTCAGTAATTTATTATGTTACACAAATTAAATAGAATAATATTGAAAATTATGGTTCGTTTAAATGATTATGATCTCAATAAATCTTTTTCTTTATATTTTCAATGTCAAATTAAATGAATAGTTTCAAAAACAACATTAGTGATACTTTAAAATAAATAATATTTAATTAAATAATTTTAAATTCCTAAAAACACTATATTCCTCCATGTGATTTTTATTTACTTAAAAATGTCATATTTAGTCCATTTTTTCATTTTTTTCTTTTATAATAACTATATTGTCCCCTAAAGAGTAAAAACATTGTTATCATGGTAATTGTCTAAGTGGGTTAACTTGGGATAAAACAAAATGATAATGGTAAAAAAAACATATAAAAAATTTATGAAATATTATTTTATGATATAATATACAGCTATTATCATCCTATATTATAATTATATCAGTTTGATCCATTTAATTATGGTAATTAATATATATTAATTTTATACTATAAGAAATTCGATGAATTCCCCTTCCCTTATTTTAAGAGGAACCCACCTATCCTTTTTCATTCACACTTAAATAGCCATTTTTCAGCTAATGCCTCCACATATACCTTAAAAACTACATTTAAACATTATAGAGGTCTTATTTTGGGTATAATATCAATATTATATGAATCATGGTGTAAATAAAATTAGTTTGTCAGAAGAAAATGAATAGATTTTAATCAAATGTATTAGTTATATTTATTGTTATACCTCCTTAAGACAATGTTAAAAAATGAAAAAATATTAATACAAGTATATTTAATATAATTATATGTTTTTTGTTAATTAAATTCCCTATATACAAACCCTCTTCCATCAAATTTGAAATGAAATTGTTGTCCATGTGTACAAAAATCTATACCTCACGAACCGATGTAATTTATTTCCCATAACCACTTCTCACAACAGGTTAAAATAATGGATTTAATGTTTCTATATTATATTTATGAAATATTTATAATTCTTAAAATATAATATATCATCTAATTTCTTTCTTTTCTATCCATATAAAAATGATAATTTCATTTATCCGTATATGTGTACTATCAGCTCCACAATGTGATGTGCTTCGTTTTTCATCACCACATCACATGAATGGTAAATATAAATATATTTAAAGAAATAATATAATTATTATGATATAATTATAAATAATTAAATATAAAATAATACTTACCATCTTTCCATAATGACCATTGAAAATTGTAAATGTTTCTCATGTGTGTGTATGGATTACTATCTTCTTAATTCTACCATAGTTCACCTTTCATAACCATCATTCATGGTTAGTTTTAAAAGTAAAATTGATATATAAAATTATAATTATGTAATTATTATTATTTTGGATATGATCGAAAGATTACCAATTTTACCACAATCATTCTACCAAAGTTATTTTAGACATATGATGTGAATATCATCAAAACGTTAGTCATGAAATTTATTTATTAAGCAATTAAATATTAAATGGTAATAAAAAAATAACATAAATAATAAATTTGAATAATATTAATAAAAAATTAAATAAATAAAATATAATTATTATCAATGAATATAAATAATGTACGTTATGAGTTGGACCCATCTTACGGTATTTCATCTCAATTACATTTCATTAAGGAATTTTTAATATTATGTGCCAATTTATTTTATGTGGTGTATATACCTAAATTTTCCATATTATATCATGAATCAATAATAAATCATTATATTCTTAATTTAAATTATTATTATTTAATCCAAGGGTATTTTACTTAAACGTTACCAATTAGTAATAGGTTTCCTAACCCAATTTATTTTCATTAGGTTATATTACTACTTCATTATCATTGATATACTAAGATTATATGTGTAATTAATATTGATTATTTTATGTTGTATTTACACTTTTATTATATTTATTTACATTTTATAGACATAATCAATTCACTAATTAATTATTTAATCAATGGTATGATCTTTGTAATAGACTCCATCTCAATATCCACTCCATTAAGGCATATTTAGTAAAATACATCTATTTATTTTTAGGAGGTGTATATACTAACCCTTTGATATTTTATATCATGTATATAATTTTTTTCATTGTATTTAATGTTTCATTTGAATTTATTTCTTTCATGAGGGTTATGAACAAAAATGGAAATGATTTATTTTATAATATCATCATTATTCCAGATTGTTTTGGTTTAAGTCACTAATGGGGTAATTATTTAGTCATTGTCTCAAAAAACCATAATATTTAATGATATTATGTTTATTTCTTAAAATTATATTTTTAAATTTAATTTTTCTCATTTAAATGCTCAAGATACTAAAATTGTGTTTTTTAGTAAAACCAACATTGTTTTTGTAGTCGATCAGAAATAATTTTCTTTCATGTCCATATTTACCTAAAAATAATTTAAAGAATGAATTTCCTATTCTCCAATGATTTATCAATGATATTTTTTTCCATTTTTTCTTTTTAAAAAAATTATTTAAAAGGAATATCCTTCTCTTTTTATGAGTAAAGTAATTTTTGACTTTTTATAGAAAAAGTGAAAGGAAACGTTTTTTATATACTTAGCATGAGCATAATTTCCTAAATTTATGGCCACCTAATTCTTTTATGATTACTTTATTGGTTTTCATGATTATTTTTAAAGAAAATGTTTACCCATATATTATAGATTTTTTGTCTTTTTTAAACTGAATTTCAAATTAAAAAAATATTATTTTTCTCAATAATGATTTAGTAAACGTTTTCTATTATTTATATTCATTAAAAAAAGAAACCCTTTATTTTACATATGATCCACTGGGGATATGTTTTAATGATACCATCCATGTTATTTATCTAGATCATTTATGATTAGTTTGATTGGGGAAATATTAATATTTTTTATTCTAGTTTTTTTACTACAAATTTTATATTGACTGTGTATGTAATTTTTAGTCACCCCATTCATATGATGAATGCATTATACGTAGTAAGTGATGGTTGGGGTCTACTATAGACCCCAAATTCATCATTAGTTCTCATGTGGAAAATTATTTTGGTTGTTTGGCCAAGCCATTACCAATTTATTTAGTATTTCATAGCATGATCCCTTCATGGCATGTTTTTAATGTCAAGAATTATGCATTAAATCATTTTGAGATTAGTTATTAATATCCATATAATAATTTCTTATATTTTATATCAATTTATAAGTTTAAAAAACCTGTAATTATTTATATGTAATTATTTTATCATCATTTATTCCTACAATATTATTCTTCATTCTCATGTTATTTATTAAATTTAATGAGTTTTCAGTTATATACATTGTAATACTGATTATGCCTTATTTACTCATGATTGATTATATTGTACACAACCCTTAATAAACTTCTGATCTCAAATTTATTTTGTTTAATTTCCCTAGGATATGAAGAATGAATCTTTGAATGAGTTCAAGGTTACATAATATTTAATTTTAGTGTGTTGAAATTTTTTGTTTTCAAATGTAATGTGATATTCATGTATGTATAAAGTTTACCAAGACAACCAAACTATACAGACATTTGGGATGTGATATCTTTTATCTTAAGTAAATGTAAAAAGTTATCCATTTTCTCTGAGCTACTATGGTTGGGGTATTTACAAGATCTTTATACATGTTCATGCTTCCTAGATTAGTATATAAGTATGATATATATGCATCATCCAAAATCTCCATATTAAGTTCTAGTATTGATGGGACATATATCCATATTCAAAATATTATAACTTTGTCTTTATCAAATTAGAACACTATAATATAATCCACCATTTTGTGGCTCTACATACTCTTTCAATGATTTTTTTATTTTTATGGGAATAGAGGTTTGAGCAGTCAATTAGTAAATTTACGATTTATATACTCTCACTATGACTTTAAGACACATAATTTATTAATCCATGAGTATTGGGTATTTTTAATTCCTCATCATGGTTAGAGTAGCATGGTATTTCTTACTCATACCATCATCCACCTTATTTTCCATCCCATAGTAGTAATGTATAGAGTAGTCATAATCTTTTATCAATTTCAACCATCTCCTTTGGTTCATATTCAATTCCTTCTATGTGAATATGTATTTCAATCAATTTTTATTAGTATATATATATAAAATTTCTCTATATAGATCATTTCAACAAATATCGAATGAAAATGAATTTTTCCAACTATAAATCATGAATCTATTAATTTTAATCATGAGCCTTTGATTGAAATGAGGTATAAGAAATTACCTTATTATGATTCATGAGGATGCAACCCAAACCCTTTTTGAAGCGTCAACATATGTCAAAATGACTTCCCTTCTATAGTTTAATGTAAGTATACAATAAATGATAAAACTATTCCCTAGTTCCTTGAAATTTTTGCCATACTACTCTTTCTAAATGAACATTACTACCTTTCATTTTAAATTAAAATGAGATATTTTTATAAAATATTTAATAGTATTTTAAGAAAATTGCATATTTCAATTACAGTGGTAAGTCTGGGTCATTTATTGATAAATTTCATATTTTATGGATCTCCTAATATTACCTAAATTATGATTACATTACCCAATGAGGTATCCTTTTTAAGCCATAATTCACATTTTCTAAATTTGAAATACATCTTCTCCTTTCTTAAGTTCATCATCACATTCTAAAAATTCCCTTCATACTCTTCCTTTATATTTGAATATATAAGAATATCATCCATAAAAACAACAAAATTGATCAAGGTACTCACTAATTACTATTTATATTATATCCATGAATATGGTGAGATAATATATATGCCCAAATGGGTTCACCATAAATTCACAATGTTCATACCTCGTACATAAATCTATCTTAGAAATATCCTCACTTTTAACTATTAAATGATGATATCTAGATTGATGATAAATATTTTAGAAGTTTATTTCACCTATAATTATATGAAATATATCATAGATATGGTATACATTATACTTTTTCATGATCATCATTTAATTAATCTCACAATAATTGGTACAAAGACGTATATACACATCCTTATTTTTGAAAAAAATGGTTGGTTCACCCCATGGTGAATCAGTGGGACTTTTAAAACCATTGTAATGTTTTTATTATAGTTATTAGCTAACTCCTATAATCCAATGGGATTCATTATATGTGGATTTCATAACATAAAAATATATAAAAATATGAGTTTGATTAAAAATTCAACTTCATTCTTTGGGGGAAGACCTGGAAGTTCATCTAAAAATCCATTAGTATATTCTCATATAATAGGAATGTCACCAATGTTAACTTCCTCCCAGAAATGTGATCCAAAATTAACTTTTTTTGGGTACCATCACCCGTATGATATAAGTTTTTTTCCACATGTATTTCATAATTATCCTTATATTAATACATGATAATATGATAACATGGGATATGAAATGATATATCCATGCGGTGAAAGTTGATATATGATTTATGTATGGAAAACTTATCTAGACCTAATAATATTTAAAATAAAACCAAATGAATTATAAGTAGTTTTATTAGAAGAATACTCCCACAAATGTAATTTAGATAAGATTTATAACACACAGATATGATCATTATGCCACCCGGGGTTTTCACTTATAGTTAAATATCCATTGTTCGGGGTGGTGATTCCAAATTATCAAACAAATTGGGTAGAATAAAGGAATGAGGTTAACTAGAAACAAATTAGGTATTATCATACCTAGAAAAGAGATATAGTATCTCTTACATTTCTTCGTCATCATTATCTACCTCAGTGATAGTGATCTTGAATACCCTTCTTTATTTCATTAGTTTGGGATGATGTTGGGGCCTGTTTTATTCATTGTCCTTAGAGTTTGTGAATTTAAATTTATAAATTTCAAAATACATGTAATTTAAGCATTGTAGTGTAGGTGGGTCATTAGAAGGGAGCTTTATCTCATTTATTTCATTAATTTTTATCTTACCCATAATTCAACAGTTATAGATTTGGTGTCCCGCTTTAACATACATAAAAAACATACCTAATCCACTGATAAAATTACCCAAGTTCATTCTCCCACATTTATTTCATGTAGAAAATTGATCTTTCATCCCATCATGTTTCTTTTCATCAGCACTTTCATGATAATTAACTTCTATTTTCATTCCCCTAGACTATTGAAAGGTTGTAGTTTCCATCTCTACATTAAGATCACATTGAACAATCTCTTCATAGCTACCAATTTCTATTATGGAAATTTACATTTGAATAATAGAATTTATGTAATTAAACAAGTGATATATTTAACTTTAAATACTAGATTTGAAATCATATATATAACACGTGATTCTTATAAATTTTGATTCATATGATCTAATAGGTTGCTCTTCTTTTTTCTTTATTATTAATAATTCCTGAAATATTTTTTCTTTGAAGAGTCCATGGAAAATACTTTGTGAAAAATATCTTATTTAAATATTACCATTATATATTGTATTCTTTATCAGACTACACCAATTTCTAGAATCACCTTCTAAATGATAGAATTCCAAAATGAATTTCTCTTGGTCTGTGTACTAGAAAATGGAAAATACAATTTCCAATTCATTGACCCACAAAATAGCAGCCAATGTATTAGAATACCAAATTAAAGAAGGTGTAAAATGCCTCATAATTGACATGATAACATGTTATTTCCTCCTTGATGTTTTCGGGAGCCTAATATTATTTAGAATTTTTCCCATAGGATGTGATTTTTGGGTGATAATTTACATTAGTTTTTTAATTTTATCTATAATCTTATTATGTAGCACGTTGGAACAATTTCGACATAGTTTATTACACCCATTGTTAAATTTATTATTTAATATTCATGTCATTACCTTAACTAAAGGAAAATTGGGAATTAGAATAATTAAATTAATTAATGTTCAAAAAAGGAGACTATAAACATAGAATAAGGATTTCCTAAAAGATGTGCAAATGTTATCCTATAAATCTATAAGTTTCCATCTAGGTTATCCATGATCATTTTACTGTTAAGCTATCTAACCTAATTAGTTTACATCATACTCGAATACTTAATTGGGTTTTGTAAATAAAATGTGATTAACAAAAATAATATTCCTTGAGAGTGTCAAACAAGGTGTTTATCTGACCCTCTTTATCATTCACCATGTCACAATTTAGAGAATACCCAACATGCCCTCTTTAGGAGTATTACCCCAAGGTAAAATTGTGTCAGATCCTGCATCCACTTATTGTGTCTAGATAGAGATGAAATTTCTATAATAACCACACAATCTAAACATTAGCAAGACAAAAATATCATTCCTTGTGAATTTTTATAGGGTTTTTAGTAATGTTCTCAAAACTAATATTAAAAAATAACTAAATCCTACACTGATAACAACAAAAGTGACCCAATATTAACATGAAATAATTAATAAAATAATAACATTATTTAAATAATATATTCCACAAATATTCACACACCCAAGGACCTAAGGGTTTATTTTCATAGAGAGGGTTTATATAAACATCATATTTAAAACCCCTTACAAACATTTCACTATATTTTTTATCCAATTGACACTTTCAAGAAATATCACATGATATAATATTCTTCATAAACTTGGCAATAGGGATATAAAAAAGGGGTTATTTTAGATTCTAATTATGGTAGAAACATATAATAACATTAAGGAAAACAATAGGAAGACAAAAATATCAAAATGAGATATAAAAATTCCTTGGATAATAATCCCATAATAAATTAGAGTATAATAAGATCATAAAAATATCCTTAATGAAGCATAAATATATGACCTATCTAAAAACACATATCAATAGTCATATAACATTTGATTACATCATAAAATTAAGGAATACTTATGAATTAAAACATAATCATAAAAACATGGCTTTTCATATAAATGAAATGCATCTTTAAATTTTGTCATTACATGATAAAACAAAGAAATATTGTTCAAACATAAGAATAGAAAACCCATTATAAGAAAACACATAAAAATCATACCTATGAGAATAAACTAACTATATCTATTCTTGGAAACATAAACAAACCCATCATACCCATGCTTTTGTGAACAAACTCATTATGTCGACAACTCACTATCTCGTGTGATATAAGCTTAACCAAATTCATTAGAGGGTGATATAGAACCCCACTGATCATCATCTATACATATGTGTTCCACCTAACTCAATCATCATTATATCTTAAAGAAACCATGAAAATTTGATGATTTTATTAAATATCCTACTGTAAATCATCCACTTTTCATAAAGAACCCATAGAAATAAAATGGGCTTCTAAAATCATCCAAATGTCATAAAATAAAATCATGTATTAAATTTTTTGATACCAAAAAAATATATCACAAAATTTAATCACAAAATTAATGAAAATTTAGGGTGAAACATTAAAGATAATTCAGTTGTAGAAATATCATTTTATGATAATGGTAAATATCATGATAATATATTTTTTAAAACATTTTTCATTCATCAATATAAAATTCATAGTTATGATAATTTTTTTGAAGTATCCATCTTTTCTAAAAAATGAAAAGAAACCCTTTCATGGAAATAGATTCTGATCAAAAACTCATTTTCCTAAAAAATAGATAATATCATTAAATTTATAAATCATAGTCATCATGGGGAAATTAAATCTATAAGAAGGTGTATAAATAAAAAGAAGAAATTTAAAATTCCAAGTCTTTTACCATTACCCATGATTTCAAATAATGTTATTTAAACTCTTATATAATATATATAATTATCTTAAATACATATTTCATATACTTTTCCATATATATTTCAATTTATACTCTTAATTTATAATTGTTCACCTCATGAATTATAATGTTTTATTCTCTTTTCAACATCAGGTATTAAAAATCATGACCATTTTGATCAAGGTCCATAAAATTGGTTTCAATAATCCTTTTTAACAAAGTAATTGTCGTTTAAAAATCATTAAAGGTAATGTAATTGATTTTTTTGGATAATTATATTGTCACAATTCAATTAAATGGT
This sequence comes from Viscum album, assembly GCA_963277665.1. NCBI lineage: Eukaryota > Viridiplantae > Streptophyta > Magnoliopsida > Santalales > Viscaceae > Viscum > Viscum album. The sequence goes on along the minus strand of OY728160.1, from coordinate 104,383,472 downwards.
ATTTTTAGCCACATTTTGTGAATATGGAAATGGTGATGAACTATATTTAGGTTATTTACTGATATTGATGGATTACCTTATAACGATCATTAATTTTTTTTAATCTAGAAATAAACATATTAATTATATCTATCATATATATATATATATTATATACTCATAAAATATAAACTAAAACCATCCAAATTTTGATGTTAAGGAAAATGAAACATGTTTATTCATAGAGGTGATAGTCTGAAAAATGCATGAATCACATTTTCATTATTCCTAATAGTAAAGGAAAGGTTGTTTAATTCTTGTATCATAATTATAAAAACATACCAGTATATTATTGATACTGGTGTTATCATTTTATTATGGTAAAATAAAATTTTAGGAAGAAGAAATTAAATTAAAGAAAATATAAAAAAGAATGGGTGTTTAAGAACTTGTCCTCACTTATTGTATTATATCCTTTAAAAAGGTGATTAAACCTTTTAATGATGGTATTTTGATAAGACCATAACCTCATTAAGGGGTAAAACTATGGTCATTGCATGCCCATACATGAGATTACACTATGTACTCTTGGGAATACTTATGATATGAGGGGAAAGTATAGAACCAACTAAACATGATCCAACATATCAATGCACCTAATGCTATCTAATATCTTGAACACTCAATATTTTCTTACCTAGTCTAACTGATGGTAAAACTCCCAAAGTAGGGTGAGTATCATACTAATGTTCACTGGTAAGAAAAAGTTCATAAACTCATATATCATGTTCTCTTGAAAATTAAACTAGTTACTCTTGGTTCCCTAATATATATAAAATGAAGGTGAGCTAATTATAAGTAACAAACAACAATATGAATATAGATACACGGCCATATAAAAAATGATTTCCAAATAAGCCACACCCCGAGAACTCCTCTTATAAATATTCCCTTAATATCAGATTAAACAAATATAACCATTATGTATTATATCAGGGAAATTATAATCTATTTAAAAATAAACCATACTAGGGGAATATTTTAAGAGCATTTTTTTCAAGAAAATCGTTATTTATAGTGCTAACCAGGCCTCCCATACCTTATTCAAAAACTAAGGTATATGATTCTTTTTAAAGAACAAATAATTTAATATATTTTTAGAGAAACGTTAGGAAACTAGTTTTAGGATAAAAACATATCTTATAAATAATTACTCAATAATAAAGTCCATTTAATAATTTTATCTAACATCTAGTGTGAGGAGTTAAACAAAAAAGATTTAAACTAATATTTTGATAATGTAAACACCATTATATTTAATAAAAATTGAGTAAAAACCTAGTTTAATTATCAAATAATCCAAAAAACACTCAAAACATTCATTTAATATAAAAAATAATTTAAATATTTAATCAATCCGGGTTTTAATATTTATAGGCTAATAAAAGGGGAAACATACATCAATCAAGTCACTTTCATATAAAATAGAGTATATCCATATTATGAATATTATAGGACCACAAGACATCCATGATTAACCTTAAAATAAGAAAAAATTCTTCAAATTTTAATTCACATGATGAATCGAGAGTCTTTTACCATGATAGTGTGAGAGACAAGCAGAAGAAGGAAGAAAGGAGGAAAAATATGATATATAGGGACTTACCATTTAAAATCAGAATCAATACACTTAAATAACCCATGTAATTTCCATTGATAATGAATGGGGTGATAGGGAACAAACTTAAGTGTTTAATAATATTAACAAGGGGATAAATGAACAACCTAAATCCTTAAATTTGAATAAGGTAAAAGGTGTAAAAACACAATTTAAAAAAAACATCAGATACATAGAAAATAGTGTTCCCTTATACTCTATGGCATAATTCCCCAACCAAGGAACCCCTATAATGTGGCTCTCTAGCATTGCCAAAGTGTTTCCTTTATTGGTAGGGCCACTACCCTCAAGACCTAATCCACCCTGATGCATATTAAAGGTTACAATGTGGCCCTATGAGAATGGGGAGGGTTGTTCCATGGTATCTCTTGTCTATGTCATAGCATATGATACCTACATAAGAGTAACAATAGTTATACTTATGGAATTAGGTTCCCGATCATGTATCCCAAAAGTTCAATTCATTTCCTACTATAGTGTGTGTCCCTAAAAGGGTTAAAATTGGTTTACATTATAAAGAGTATATTATTAATCATTATTCAACTACTATATGAAACACCACCACAGAATAACAATGCCTATTTTTTGTGTGTCCAATTGGTAGAATGGGGGTTATAGAATGGCATCCATAGGCCATATTATTTTTGAATTTTATACTTAAGTTCACCACAACACCCCAAAAGCATCATACGTACTAAGACGACCAAGAAATATGACAACAAAACTATAATTACACAATTAAGTAAGATAATATATAAATTATGTTCAAGATATGAAAATACTCCCCATCGTAATAGTTTATATCCCTATAAAGTCTTGGATGAATGGTTAATTCAAGAAATAAAAAGGTAAAACTCCTTTATTATATTCAAAAATCAATAAAAATAGAAATACCAAGATTAACTAAGATAACTACTATCAATTAGACATTCAATCATCAATTTTGAAATTATGTACACCATAAATTCTCAATTCCCTTATCCCAGATTACCATCAAAGATTCCATATGAGAACATAAAAAAATAAAATCTCACAAAAAGGTGTCTCTAGTATAGAAAAATACAATTCAATAAAGAATGATTTCAAAAACTAAGGAACACCTTGACTAAATATGAGAGATGAAGAAATTACTAGTGAAATTCAGGCCCAAATCCTAGGGAAACATCCTAAATACAATTAATGGAAAATGATTTAGACTCTTTATCTAGGTGATACTATTTGGGGAAATATCACATAACCAGTTCAAAACAAAAAACCACTATTTCCTCACAATATAGAGGATAACACCCACATTTATACACTAAATTTCTATAAAATGGTTCCCCCATGTATGTTTTGGTCCTTCAATAGGGGCTTGGTGTGATATTTCATTACGATGGGGTATATTAGGGTAAGTAGAGTGCTTAAAAAATTATAACAAATATTACTTTAATGTATAACTTTCCATATATTAATATTGACCTCTCATCCTTAAGGGTCACTTGTTTTACCCTTTTATTGAATATACATTAGGTTTCTAGAACATTATTTTTAGAATTAATAATGTAAATAGGGAAGCAAGAATTTATTTAATTCACCCTCAATAATATATTTCCAAAGAGCATGCATTGGAAATGTGTCAAGCACAAAGTAACTATAATGTGTGATCCTCTTCATAGTGGTCACTCCCCTTAAAATTGTTTATGGAAAAATCACATTGTCCCAAGGTTAGGTCCCCCAAAAATCCATAATCATGCACACTTTCAATAGAAAGGATCACCTTCACAAAATTTATGGACTATTTTTTCCTTTCTCTAGGATCAAATTCATGGAATACATCCTAAAATACCGATACATTATCTTTCACAATCGGTTAATTCCTTCGATTTTAGAACCTTCATATTCTGTAGTTAATTAAGAAATTAGTTTCTCTTTATTATATCATACAAATTCCTTCTTATTTAACATTGGAAATATCTTTAAAGGATTCCATGTTATTATTCATATTTTTATCCCCTCTATTGTAACTCCTTTCTCTTCTCCTATAAAATTTGGATAGAAATATGTGTGAAATTTTCATCCTTTACTTCCAGTCATTCTCTATTCTTGAAATAGGTAGGTCATGCACCCAATCAATAAGACACCTATCAGTACAATTATAATCTAATAAAACCACCCATACCTCATCAAGATATTCCACCGTGAAATCCATAACATTAGTACACCATAACTACTTTGTGGTCAACATTATAAACCTCTTACAGTTTGAAATAAATGTCTATTTAACACAAATGATTAGAGCTATAAAATCCTTCTCATAATGATGAAATCATGGTCTAAAATAGAGAAACATAGTTATAGAAACATTCAATATTGGTTAAAAAATATCCATAATTATTTCTCTTAATGTATGTGTGTCACCCATCGACACACCCTTCATTGTGCTATGGTGAAAATCCATTGGCTGTTTTTCCTCTAAAATTCAAGGAACTATGGCATGGCCAGATAATGTTGTTAATTATGTCTTGTAGCTTTACCTATCAACCACAACCACTATTGAACACCACTACACTTCAAATAGGTTTCCCTATGTTTCATAAATAACCTATAAATCCACCATTTCTTTCTCTATGGTGTGGTCAATCACAAGTTGTCTTTCTTAAACAATGGGTATTTAAAATAGCACATCACATCAACTACATCCACCACCATGATTGTTTTTGGCCTCAAAATTTTTTATAGGTACTTCATAGTATCATGGTCAAAATTATGATTTTGTGAAAAATATTTTTCCATTTTTTATTTAACTTGACATGAACTATGAACATACTATCCTTGAATACTTTTCACATGTCTTATAGAGTCTATCGTGGGGGGCTACTGTGATGTGGTTCCTTCTTATTTTCCTTTTTTAGGCACTTTCTTCTCAACATTCCATATACTATAGGTGTGGTCACACCTAGAAATCACCTTTACAACTTGTACCAAATACAAGACTATGACATAGTAATGTTTAGCCGGTTGGGTTATACTCTTTTTTAATGCACTTCCACTCTATTCACATTGGGATTTTATTTGGAATTTATTCCTTCGTTATGTAGATGATATATTCAACATAATAACCTTTAATATTCCTAATCAATGTATCCAATCATTAATTAATCAATATCATTGTTATAATTCCTCCAAGAATCACCACTTATTATCGTTGATACTCTTGTTAATAAATCCAATACTTTTGGTCCAAAACATCCAACTTATTCCTTTTGGATACCTAACAAGTTGACTCCCCACCAAATTAAGTGATTTCTAATGAACCTACTCTACCAACACCCACTCACTCCTAGAAATCAACATGATAAAGATCAAAAATATAATCTAAAAGGATAGAGTCTCATGGGGTAATCCACAAATATTTTTAAATACCTCATATGACACATACCAATTCAATAACCATGAATACTAGCCTTAGTGTGAAGGTAGAAACAGAAGAAACTTGGGACATATCTCTTGAGATAGTGGATCGAAAAGTCCCATTAAAGTAACCATTAAATCATATTATGAACCACCTTAGTTATGGGTAACACTCATCCTAGTTCTTGATGAATATTACCAAGGATACTAATGCACAACTACAAAGAAAAAAAAATAAAAAAACATCCCTATGAGTCTAGAATCGACTCAATACAAACGGTACAACTATTTATAGAGGCATAAATGTCTAAAAATTTACCGACATTCTGTATAGAATAATATAAAGAAAAATCTAAGAGGTATACAAAAAGAAACACCTTATGAAATACATCAACATGAGGATCAAAAATAAAATGTATTTAAAACAAGTAAATACATTACAAATACACCTAAATGGAAGGAATTCACCCCTTTCATCAAGACATTTTTTATAGGAAATATCAAAATAACATAAGGCAAAAATTAATCTAGGCCAAAATCCAAAGTACAAATCAATTAATTCATAACTATTCTAAGAAACATTACTATAAATATTTCATTCAAAGTTTTAAATAATTTTACAAAAATATCCCCTTTCCTTTAAAATGTCCATCATTTATTAAAAATTTTAATTTTTTTATAAAATTATGGAATCCCTGAAAATGTTCTTCCTTTTTATAATACAAACTATCCTTAAAATTATTTTGATTCATTTATAATACCAATAAAACCCCATTTATAAATCAACTGTAAATCAAATTCCCACCTACCCACTAAAATTCTTCAATTATATTTCCAAAAGAACATTTTGCAACCCAAAATTCTATATAAGTTTCATCACAAAAAAACATATATTAATTCAAAAATTACTACCAAAACTCACAACAACAAAAATAACCCTAACTAACATTTAACTAATATGAAATCCTCCAACCTTTGTTAAGTAATTATTTTAGTAAAAATTATATAATAAAACCTTTGATGATATTCAAAACTATTTTCAAACACTTTTTCAATACAATAAGAAACCAATTTTAAAGTTTAAAAAATCATACTTTGAAATCATATATATTTTAAAACTATTTAAGGAAACCTATAATGATTTTTCCATTGAAAAAAATCACATATTTTTTAAAATATTTGAAAAACATCCCTTTGATTTTATTAAAGTGTACTTTATTTTGAACAACCATCTGAAGATAAATCCCAAATCCCAAATAAATTCAACACCAATTGTATCATCTACTCTAATACAAAATCTCAATAAATTTTAAATAAATCATAAAAAACCTAAACATAAACCCATTAATAAATGAAAATTTAATAAATTTAAAATTTCACTACCTTTTTTCTTTAACCTCTCTTTTGAATATCCATTAAAATAATGTACACTAAAATTTAAATTAATTTATAATGAATCCAAACATCAATGTTATCCTTAGTTTGATTTTGGAAAATTCATTTAAAAATCTCAATACCAAAACATTACCATTTTAGACCATGTCTTATAATGTTTTAAACCATGTTTTACCTGAATAATAAGAACATGCCTTGATAAAAAACAAATTTGGGAAAAGGTAATTCTATCGAAAAAATCATGGTGGGGTTAGTGACCATGAATATATTAGATTTATAGTTTTTCAGACCATGTTCCAATAATGTCACGATTATAAAGAGATATTCAAACCTATTCATATAGACTCTACATGGTTTTTTAAACAATGTGATCTCAACACATGCCACTATTTCAACTCTTATTTCACCAAAAACATGAGAAAATATATAAACCATACATATATTCATCAATTAATTCCAACACAACATCAACCCAATTAAAAAAACACTAGAAATAAATGAAAACAACATACAAACCAAGACTCAAAACCCAACGTCCCATGAAAGCTCAAGGTTTGGTATAAAAAGTGTTATCCAAACACTTCATCACAACTAACCCCAAAGTCCTAATGGTATTATTTCCAATATAATTGTAGTTACCAAATTAAAAGGGGTACGTTGAAACCAAGTAATTCTTAAGAACCAATGATTTCTTACCATTTTTTAGGAACCATCTCCATCCACCATAACTTGGGCACTCGAATAGACCCAAAAAATATCCAAGGGGTTTTCTCAATCCCCACTGACTAGTGATAAAAACTAGGGAGTCTAATAAAAAACTCATGGGAATAATTTTTCCTAGTAAATCATAAATTTAACATAGTATAATTTTACAAAAATTTTGACATGACTCATCCATAAGTTATACTATCATGAAAAATGAATTAATAGTTCCATGAATAATCCAAATAAAATGAGCTATAGTGAGAAAATTTATATTCAACTCTATATATGGAATACAAATATAATATAATCTAGTTTGATAATTTATTACTTTTTGTTATATGAAAAATATAAAATTGAAACAAATACCTATAAAACTTGATGTAATCACTTTGTGAATTTCAGGTACCCGTCAATCCTCAGTACCACAATCTCTCTATGGTGATCAATGTAGAACCATGTCCTGAACCTAAAAATAAATTATTTATATGCATGGTCAAAAAGATATGTAAAAATGATAATGAAACCGCACCCCATGTATTTATTTTAAATATAATATAAAATTTAGGATAGTTCAAAATGAAATTGAAAACATAGGTTTTCAACATTTAGTTTTAAATAACAAGAATAACTCTATGATTTTGTTCCATTAAAATAGTTTCATTTAAAATGTAGAGTTTATTCATTTCTATAAATATCATCCTTCTAATTATACATGTTTAAAATTTAGTAAAGGAAGTTCTAAAGAATTTCAAAAATGGATAACCATTAATTTAATATAAAAACACTAGTTCTTTATAATAATATACAAGATACAGTAATAATAATGATAATGATTGTAAAATCTATCCACTCCTCACTGGATTGAGTCAAGGAAGAACTGCTACTTGGCCTTAGGTGGAATCCCCAAGGTGCTTAAGGATAGAAATAAATGCTGAGGGATTCAAAAGTAATTAGGGGATGGTTTCCACATTGAAATAAAATAACCAGCATGTCATACCATTACCAACTAACCTATACATGATTCATGTTCAAAATTCAAAATAAATAAAAGTAATTACCACTGATAAACCAAATCAGACTACACCATATTATCACATCATTAAAATGAACATATCAAAGTACATAATGGAAGACAAAATGGAAACTCAAAGACTCCAAGAAATAAATATAAGCTCAAACATGTTCCATACTCCAACTCTATGATGAATCCCCAAGCATCCTGAAGATCTGCTAAAGAAATGAGATTCTTTTCTTTTACCTATGACTCGGAATACAACAACTACAAAATTACTAACATGCCCAAGAAGAGCATGAGTAATGAATCTTAGTAGTCTTTCCCCAAATGAATTACCTACTCAATTCACTAGGTTATAATGAGCTATCACAATGATGTAATAATTTATATAAAACCATTTAACCAATTCAAAAATTTCCAATAATCCAAATGCATTCTTAGCCAAAACATTTTACCTAAAATAACACGTTTTCAAAAAAGAAATGTAACAAGTCATTTACCATTTTCCCCATCTCATATTAGAATAACCCAGTCCATTTAATATAACCCAATATATACACCTCAACCACACACACAACTCAACCACCCAAGCATGGGGTTACCATTGATGGTGGAAATTCTCATCCATACCCCATACCCTTTTTATTTTGGTACTTCATGACCACATTCTAATTCCTTGATGGTAGTACATCATGACCACTAACCATCCCTATTTCAACTAACTCTAAATATTTAATCCTAACCATACCAAATAAACTATTTCTAAAGATTTAAATAAAATTTCCCTTTTTATTGAAAACACTAATATGCTAACATCCATGCTAAACAAAATTTCTAAACATATATTCCAAAAATATTTTCAATAATAAAACATTTCAATTGAAATATATTTCACAAACCATTTCTATAAATAAACCAAGAAACTGGTTTTAAAATCATCATTTTAAAATCCAAAAATGAATCATATTGTTCAACAATATCAAAATTTCCCCAAAATCTACAAATCATCACCAAAGGGGTTTCAACCAAGATTTTCACATCAATATCAAAATAACATTCAATAAAAATAACCAATTTGAAATTAAAACTTATAGTTCTCGAAATAGTTGTCAAGTGTGAAGCCACCCACCTCAAGGGTATTGGAGAAGTTGACTAACCACACAATCACTAATCAAAAACGAGTGAAAAATCCACAAAACTGCTTTATATACCTTCCCCTAACATCAAAAATGCCCCCACTAACTATTATCAGCATAAAAACCCCTAGATATATCTATGATGGGAGTAGATCTATGAAATCAACATACATAGAGAGATAGATAGATCTAAGAAAAAATATAAAACATCCATGATTGGAGACTTACTAAGGAATATTCTACATTAAGGATCCAATAAAAGCATTCGAATCATTTTTGAAATGAGTGGGAGAGTTTTCCTAGCCTTGAAGGGAATGAAATCCCGAGGGAGGGTCGAAATGTGACTCAAATGGGGTGTTTTAGCATTAAAATTGTAAGATATCTATTTTTAAAAAACAAAATTTTTAAATTGTTCATGGTTAGACACTTGGATTGCTAAACCATTCTCTTAATATGCACAAACCATTGCCTCAAGTAGTAACTTTAACATTTGGTCCCCACGGTTTCAAAAATTATACGCCAACCATGAAAAATCCCACAGTCCCATGATTCACAGTTTACTTGGGGTGTTTGTACGGTTTGGAAAACTGTCCAGTTTACCTTTGCACCATGCCCCCCTGAGCCCTCTCCCTCAATTTTCATGGTTTTATATAGTATTTTCATGGTTTCCACTAACTATTATGAAATGGTGTGCCTTTATAAAATTCCCAAAAACCATTTATAACCCTTCCCATCTCTTTAAAAGTTCACCAAACCACCTAATATACAAAAAAATGAATAAATAAAAGGTCATAAACCTCAAATAAAGGTTGATACTATGATAATGAAAATTTCAAAATAATAAAACAAGGTAAACATAAATAGTAACCAACTATCGCATAAATAAAAGAAACATGATCCATTTAATAAATGCAGGTATTATATGTCAATAAAAATACATAGGTTTTGTGGGAAAAGTCTATAAAATTATAAACCTAATACATCATATAAATGTTCCTAATATAATATAATCATCTTAACACTTGTTTTCTACTTATCTATCCTAACTAAGGCGAACATTTACAATGATGTGATAAAACAATACTATATGATAATCTATAGAGACAAATCCTAAACTAGTGTAGCATGGGCTCTCCAAAATTCTACAAGATAATCTTGGTTTCCCAGGATGTATAATATATAGGTGATCCAACAATTACTAACTAACAATAACATGAAAAATATATACATGCCTATCTACACAAATTTAGTAATATGCAATCCTCACCCACGAGTACCCCTCTCTGAAATATCCACTTAATCAGAATGTCATCAATAAAATAAATATTTTTTATATCATGGAAATTATTATCCATATGAAAGAAAACCATAATATTGGTATATTGTAATGGTATTTTTTCAAGAAACTCCTCTTATAAAGTACCAATAATTCCTCTCAAACATTCTTCAGAAACCAAGTTATATAATCCTTTTTTAAATAACAAATCTCAATGTAAAAGTTCATAGAATCATTATAAATGAATTTAAAGATAAAAAACCTCTTATAATATAAATAAAAAATAATAAGTTACCAACAATAATTTTATCAAACATTTTCTGTACATGGTTAAATAAATAAATTTTATCTAAGAATTTTAAAATATAAGCACCTTTACATTCAATAAATTCCGAATAAAAACATAGTTTTATTTTTAAATAATCATCATTCATATTTAACACTATCAATTAATATAAAAAACATGAATTTATATAAACAATAAATCATGGTTTTAATATTTAAATGTTAATATATGGGCAATATTACCTTAATATTATCCCTTACACAAAAAAATAGAATTTATCCACTTTAGAATGCTGAGAGAACCTATAAAGATCCAAGAGTAACCCTAAATAAAATAAAACTCAAATGAAGTTTCAAACCACATGAAACCCTAGGTCTCAATGACTATGATAGGGTGAGAAACAATAGGAATAAGGAATAAGTGTGGAATAAAAATTATATGGAGGTATATATCTTGAAAAATTAGACTCAAAACACTTGAAGAACCTATAGAATTACCCCAGAAAAGGAAAGGGGTTAGTGATAGAATTATTAGGTGGTCAAATAATATGAATGATGAAATAAAAGTATCCCCTAAAAAACTTAAATTTTAATATAGGAAAAAAGTTTTGAAATTCCTATTTAAAAAAACTAGACAGACACAGACCATAATGCATTCTTTTATGCCACAGTATGGCCCTTTGGCTATAGGATGGAGGTTACCTTAGTAGAAACTCCATTTCCCCCAAGTCCCTAGGCCATCATGGTGTATCCTGAAGGTCATAGTGTATTCCTCAAATAAATGGGGGTTATAGCTTGGTCTCCCTAGTTTATGCCTTATCCCACTGAACCTGAATAAAGGTAACACTAGTTACCCATATATAGCATAAGTTCAATATAGAATAGCTCTAGAGTCCATGTGGTGGATTACTTTTTTGTGGGAGCATGTTTAAGGGTAACAAAATTTACCCTTATGTAGTGTAGATACTATACCCTTATGGATCACACCAACACAACACCACCATGGTGCAACAAAACCTATTGTAGTTTGAAAACTGATATAAGGGGGTTGTGGAATAGACTCACTAGGATACATTATTGTCTACTTTAATACTGAAGTTCACTCCAACACCCCAAAAACATCATAATGGCTAGGAAGACAAAAAAAACAAGATAAAAAAATTATAAATATATGATTATGTAAAATAATATTGAAAGTGATGTCGAGAGTGACAATATGGAGTGATATTGATGAACGATCTCATTTTTGAAGTGTGTGGAGTTATACTAATCATCTTAATATCCTCATTTATCTTATACATGTCTTCTTGGAGATTTTTATTCCATGTGACATAGATAAAAATTCAAACTTGAATTGTTCCATCTTCAAATTTTCAATGCCTAATCAATATATATACTTTTATTTTTATATGAAACTCATAAATCAATATCAATAGATCTAGTTCCCTTGAACATAGATTTCTAATTTAAACCAATATTTTGAGATATAATTTCAAATAATTCTTATATAACTATAATACTAAAAACTATTTACAATAATTTATCAACACATATCACTTGAAAAATTATGCCTCTCCTACTAACCTTTTGTAGACACAGAAAAAATCATTCCATAATTTTACGCCTACCTTAATCCTTATAGATTTCACATTATATTTTATATTTAATTTTGATGAACCCATCTAGATATTTCTAATAGTTATGTTTCAGAATTTTTAATTTAGTAATATGGTTTTTTCAATCAACCAATAATTATTATTATCATGGTAAATTATTCTTGTAGTTTTAATTATAATGGATTTCAATATCACTATTGGTGAACAGGTTTTCAGTAAATAAACACTATTTTCTAGAATCACTTTATATATCAAAATTAAATTTTTTATAACATTGTAAAGGTAATATTACTATAATGTATGAGTTATGGGGGACTAAAATATTTCAGTTCCTATGAATCTCCACATATAAAGAATTTCCAAAGTGAAGGAAATGTCCAAGGTTAGATAGACACAAACACCCTTATAAGGATCTCCCATATCTTCCAGTGCATGCTCAACCATATTTCCATATCACTATGTGCGATGAATTTATATATTCAATTATATCATATGTGTAAATATTTTGATTATGTAAACTCTAACACCTTGAAATTATAATATATGATTTACATTTAAATAAGAAATGTGTTTGATAGATTGACCCATATACAATACCAAACTACAATGAAACCATGATATGTTCATATTATTAGAAACCTAGCCATTTAACTAGTGGGAATAAATATTATTAAAAACATTAAAAATTATATGTATATATAAAATAAGTGAAACTATTAATATGAATGAAATTCAATTAGTTTACCTAAAATGACAAATAAGATCATCTATTATTTAGAAAGTTATTTTTCTAAAAAAAATCTTTTATGTGATACACATTTCTATTTCAAGGAAATTATGAAAAATAATACATTATTTTTTATATTAATAATTGGTTAAAATCAATTTAGTTGGTAAATGATATGAAATAAGATTAAAAATAGTTAATATTTGAAAATGTCATTTTCAAATGAAACGATTATTCATTATATTTCATGATTATATTCAAAAAATGTATTTATAAATTTTAGTATTTTAAATTAATATAAAATAACTTAATTTCTTAATTCCATGAATCAAAATTTAATTACTAATATTTCTTATTTTTGTTGAGAAATAATTTGTTTTTAGTCAAAAAATACATTTTTATGAAACCCGAAATTATGTTTACATTATAATTATATAACAATTATCTATAACAATAAAATATATATTTTAGGAGATAAAATATGAATATAATAAAAAACATTATTCATTTTAAAATATCATTTGAGCATATAAATCCTACGTAGAACAAATTTAAAACTAATTAAAAATTTTTTTTAATAAAAAAATTGGTCTTTTATTTGAATCAAGTATTTTCAAAGGAGATTATTTTTTGTCTTTACATAATAGCCTAATATTCATAATTTTATTTATAATAAGTAAATTTATTCATTAAAATTAATATCCAATATAATTTTATCTTATATTTAAATTTAAATATTAGAAATGTTGGTTTTTCCAAAAAAATATTTTCACACAATTATGTGTATTTATTTTAAAATTAAATTTTCACACATTTAACAATTATATTTGAAAAAATTATTTAAAAATTATAAATTATAAGAATCCAATTAGTTAACAATTTCAATATTCATCTTTTTCATTAAAATTAATTATTGAGGTTAGAAATAAATTACCAAGGAAAAATTAAATTAGGGTAAAAGTTAAAATTGAAAACAAAAAATCCTAAAACACTCAAATTTATTTAAAAAAGTACATTCTGAGATGATTTTAAAACATCACTAACTACAACCACATATTTGTTTCATTTCGTTTCAATTGACCCTTGAATCCTTACAATATTTAAAATGTAAATGTTACACTAAAAACTACCCTTCCCTACACTTATAAAAGGGTAAAACTCTTACCACTTACAGGCTCAACTATGATTAATCTTTACCCAAAAAAATATTCAATTTTTATACTCTTATAACCCTCTACCATTTTACAAATCTTATGAATGCCGTTATTATGCATAAGGCCTCAATTTTTTATGAGACTTCCATGGAAATTTCATGTCCCCATCGTGAGTATTATCAACTACATAGTCTTTAGAATTAATTACATTCATTAAATATTATTTTAAACATTATTATATAATGATATAAATATAATTTATATAATTTAATTTAACCATATTAAGGATATTATCATTTTCATTCCTATACCATGTATATTAAGAAAAAAAATTATCGTTCATGTGTGGTGTGAACTACCACCTCCAAGGCGTAATGTGTATCGTTTTCCATTAACAACATAAAAGGTTAGATAAAAGGATGGTATTAATGTATAAATATTATTTTCATGTTATAATTAATTTTATGGTATGAAAATTTGGAAAACCTATTAATGATATGATCAATAAATGGTCATATTTAATTCAATAATTTAATATACGAGTGCTAATAGGAAAATATTTTATTTTAATTATGTAATATTTTAATATCCATTACCTATTATTTTAATTAGTTTTAGTTCTGATATATCACACTAATAAAAAATAAATAATATCATTATACTTCTATTAAAACAATATTACAATGAATCCACCTCATAATCATTCATTAAATTAGGATATGTCAATATTTGGCTCTATTTAATCACATGCTTGTACAATAATATGAATTTATATCACGAATAACTATGAAAACATAATTTATTGTATAATATAAAAAAATTAAAATCTTTTTATTCTTAATATTTTATATTAATATTACCATAATTAATTAATAAAACACCCTCTTATTGTTAAGAATCACTGAAATATGCTTGTTGTCAATTTCATATTCAAGGATAAAGAATAAAAAATTAATAAAAGTAATTTTAAATATATTAAACAATTATAAAACATTCTTAGAAGTAACCATAGTAACCTATTAATTTTTAAATTTTGGAAGAAGAATTAATATTGACACCACTATTATGAAACTAGTACAAATTATCAAGACTATAAACAACAAATGTATAAAATCAAAATAATTAAAGTAGATAATATTTATTTATAAATACTATAAATGAAAATATATGTTATTAGTTATGATATTGTGATAGATACATTTTTTATATAGGAGGTTAAAGTATCTTCATTCAATTTAGGACATGATTGAAGGGTTTTCATCTCACTATACCCTATTTGAGATATGTTTTGTATTATGCACCTAATTTTAATTATAATGAATATATATTTCATAGTTAACATATAATATAATAAATTTTATTTTAATTATAGTATTTTAAGTTCAATTACAAGACCTATATTTTAATTGGTTTTGATTTAAATGTTACTCAAGCCATATGGGTTTTGTTGATATCAATTTAGATTCTTTAAGACATGTTACATTTTATACACCATGTTACCATTGTATGGTTTTATATTGATTTAAAATAAAATAAATTTTATATACATTAATTTACTTATATTTCATGGGATTTAATTTCCAAATCATGTTCCCTTATTCAAGTTGGTATTTATTCAGTTGTTTTCTCCATAGTGAGGATTTTTGGAAACTCAATTTTTTTTCATTGAGTTATGATAATTTTTTGAACTTATATAACATAAAATTTTAAATTCGTTTGCTTTTATTGTATTATGTATTATTATATAATTTTTTATATGGATATACATTCCTACCAAAAAATTGTTTTTTAATATTCCTCAGTTTTTGTGTTATGTTATTGGGCAACCATGCACCTTATTTCTCTTTATGGATTCTGAACAAGTTATTCTAGTACTAACTTAATCACACACCCATTTCTCAATATGATGTGAACATCACAGTTTACAAAATTTATATTATATAATTTTCACCTAAAAATAATTTTATTCTATATACATGGGGAAATATATTGGCTTTATGTATATTTTAATTCCAATATGGGTGATTATTAACAAGTTAACTATGTATTATTTGACCATACTTCTTATTTAATAGGATGGTTTATAATAAAGTTATCCATTATATTTAATTGGGTAAATCAGATAACATTATTAAATATTAATCATTACTAGTATATGTTTATCATATATTTTTTTCCATTATATGGATAGGCATGTTTTTATTCATCCAATGTTTCTTAAAGGAATTGTATGAAAGGTTATTTTGAATCGTATGGTGAATGTATTGGACATAAAAAAGTAATGGATGGGGCCTATAATTATATATCCCCTTGGTGCATCAATAGTTATCATGAGACAAACATGTTTTGTAGTTTGGTGTATTCCTTCCCAATTCAAAAAGATGTCTTAACTGTAGTCTCGATGGTAAGTAAATGTATTGGAATTAGGCCTTGACAATATTTTTTTATATCCCATTTTATTAATTACATCAGTAGGAGATCAGTATTATTAATATCCAAATTTTCATTTATTTTCATTGTAATAGAATGATCTAAATTTCATTTGAATATTTAATTATTCATAATATTTATTCTTTCCATATTATATATATCATGATTATTATTTTTATAGCTTCATTTATATGTTTCCATTAATGATAATTTTACCTCACCTATTATCATGTTTTCATTTCCCTATTTTATGATGAAAATTAGAACATGTGACATGTTTGGAAGGATGTCATGTGTGAAATAATTTATGGTAAGTGTTGAAGATTCATTGAGGATTAAGTAGTTTGACATTTAATGGAAAAAATTATTCATTTGATACAAAGAACATGGGATTTTTTAGATATTATTTTGTATTAAGTATATAAATATCTAAACCTGAAAGGATGCACATTATATAAAAGATGAAATAATAATTTTGATTTATTAAATAATGATTGTTTTATCCATGTTTTCATATCTTGTATCCATGTGACTATATAAACTATGTCTTTACAACACTGGATTTGGGAGTATGAGTCTAGGGAATCAGAGTTAGTATCATAGGAAAGGTTTAAATTAATTTATATGTTAGAATATTAGTGGAGGATATTATATGGGATGAAAATTTAATATTGAACAATATTTAAAAGGTATATATGAACCATTTTTATAGTCTATGATTTAATTTTAAGTTAATATGAACTTTTTATTTAGGTATTAGGATGAAATAACGTCATTGGAAATTCTAATAACTAGTATATGTATATGATATAATCATAATATTTTTGTAAAGTCATGAGTATGTTGTTTTCTTAGAAATTATATCCCTTTCTGGATTCTGACTAGTGGATTTGGTTCTAAAATAGACTCACTTAGGGTTAATAAACCTGAAGAGGGTGTTTTGGCTATTAGCACAACTGTGAATTACTTCAAGAAAAAGAGGCCTTACTGAAAACCTGGATGGACACTTCTAGGGGATATTATATGGTTAATCACATTATCCTTATGAACCATTAAAATGGATTAGATATTTTTTTAGAAAACCTAATAAGAATCAAAACATGGATAACCAATGATTGAACAAGGAGATTCATTGGTTGATCTGAAAGTATCATATAATAAAAAAACATTATATGGGAAGACTTATTCAGATTTATGTTTTCATATTAATATTATAAATATCATTGTAATTTTTTTTTAGTATTTGGTTGAAATGGGATAAAAAAAATTAAATTGATAAATATATGTTTCATGAAACCAGTTGGAATTATAACTAAATATGTGAACATAGAAAAAATGGTTAAGAAACATAATATTTTCTTATTACGATTGAAATGGTTAATTTCCTAGTTTTACCTAATATAGTTATATTGATATTTTAATAATCCGGAAACTATTATCTATTCTCATTAGTGAGTGATATTTATCAATGATATTCTATAATGTTCTAAAATTTATTAGGATTATGTGAACCATCTAAAGATTTTTCTTCATTAGTATTACTTTAAATATTTGGAAACATATTTTAAATTGAATTAATAACCATTAAAATGTGATTTTATGAAAAGGTTATATTTTTTCAAATAACTTTTTAAGAACACATGATTGAGGAATAGATAAATATTATGTTTAATATACAAATGTTTTTTAGATTATAAATGGTGTATTAATTTTGAAGAATTTAGATTTTAATTTGTAAAATTGGGATGGATAATTGATTCATGATACTATTGGAGAAGTTTATCTCATTTTTTGTATTTTTATATATATTAATTAGTGTGTGTCCTTAGGAACTACTGTTTAAAACCATTTTAGGGTTAGTGATAGAGTAAATTTTTATAATAATATATATAATCCTTTTGTGGTTTACTGTCTTGGAGATTCAAATAGGTTTTGGGGATGTTATATAATTTATATTATATGATTAGCATATATATATCTTATGTATATGATTGTATGAATGATTAATGTGATAAACGGTACGTTGGATTTTAAGAGCACATATTTCATGGATTTTTTGGATTAGAATATTTTAATAAATTACACGGTAATTTAGGATCTATATTTTAAGGATTGGGTAAAAAAGTATGATAGAACCAAACTCAAAGTAAACAAGGATAAACCAAGAATGATATATGTTAAGTTAAGAGTGATGCAAGAACTATAAGACAATATGAGAGTGTTATAAAGTAGGACATCTTGAGGTAATAAATTCCTATGGTTATTTATGATAATTCACTTATAGTGATCATCACTCATGTTAACTCTTTTTGTTATAGTAATGGATGGTACTAAAAAGAACCATGGGTGTGAGGGACAATGTAGAGATTACTTTGATCAACAACCCATCATAATGGGAGCTGGATTGAGAAACCATGTAATTATTTCAAGAAATTTATCGTAAAATATAATTAATAAGGTAAACATTGTAAAAGTCCCAGACACACCGAGGAAGATAAAGGTAGTGTCTCATTAAAGATCAAGTGGATTAAGATGATAAATGAAAGAAGATTGAGTTTTTTAAATGTCAAATTTATGGGACAAAGCAGAATTAAATATTCTTAAATGGATAGTTAAATGTTATAATTATGAAGATAAATTTTGTAAAACTCACATATTTAAGGGAGGGAGAGAATCTAAAAAAAATACGTTGCTTCAATTGTAATAGAGTTAGTCATTATACAGCTCAAAGCCCCCAAACAAGGGGCAACACGGATGGTAGTATCCAAAAACCATGTTAATAATAAAAATACTATGAAACTACTACTAATGAATTATGTAGTGATTTTTCATATAAGATTTTCTATTATTCTATGTTATGTAAATTTTCACCAACTATTGGATATTGAGTTGTAAATAAATCCCTTAGTGGTATGATTATCATATTAATATTTTTTAGGGTTTGGGGGAAGTTGTTACGTGGGGATATATATATATAACCCTTAATATAGTTTTATATTAAATTAATAATGGGTTTGATCTCTTTATTAAGTGATTGTAATGATTTTTAATTTTGATAAATTTCATTACACATCCTAAATAAACTCATGACCATCTAGTAGTTTATGGTTAATTATTTGTTCCCTATAGAAGTCACTCTAATATAATGAGTCAAATTAAAAGGTTTATATTTATTTAATTGGGGATAATATAACACCTTGTAATTTTAATATATGATTACCTTTAAATAATTCAATACACTCGATATCTTTCTCAACACACAACACTAAACTAAAATGAAACTTTGATATGTGTACATTATTAAAAACAAATCCATTAAATTAATGGGAATGAATATGAGTGACTTATATATTAATTTTATGTATATATAAAATAAAGGATAATATTAATATTAATTAAATTCAATTATTTTACCTAAAATGGTGAATAAGATCATTTATTTCTCAAAAAAATCGTTTTCGAATAAAATTAGAATTAATATGATATACATATCAATTTCAAGAAACATACCACTAATTATAAATTATGTTTGATATTAATAATTGGTTAACACTATTTTAATTGGAAAAATATAATAAAAAAGAATAATAATAGTTCATATTTGAAAATGCTATTTTCGAATAAAAATGGGTTTTTGTTATTTTTATGATTTTATTCAAAAACAGAGTTATACATTTTTTAATTTGAAATTAATAAAAAAGAAAATAATTTTTTAATTCCCCATATTAAAATTTACTTATCATGAATTCTTGATATTTCCTCAAAAGTTTGGTTTTCAGTCAAAAAATATTGTTTTCAAGGAAATTGTAATGTTTATGAATTTGCCATTATATAAGAATAATATACATTATTTAATAAACTTTTAGGAGATAAAATATAAATAATTGATATTAAATTATGTATTTTAAAATATTCTTTGTTCTTACAAATCCTATGTCCAACATTTTTAGAACTAATTAAAATGTTACTCTAATAAAAAATTACTTTCATTCTTTTCATTGAATCGTGTATTTTCAAGGGAGATTTGGTTTTGGATTTGAATGAAATCCTCATATATTTTAGTTTTGTTTATCAATAAATTTATGTCATTAAAATCAATAACATAGATACTTTTTTCCTATATTAAAATTTAAATTTTAAAAACATTATTATTTTTTTCTAAAACATTTTTTCCTACGATTAAGTGTGATTATTTTAAAATAAACTTCTAAAACATGTAAAAAATTATTTTAAAAAATTATTTTAAAAATTTGAATCAAAAGTATCTAATTAGGATAAAATTTTAATCTTATTATTTTTCTTAAAAAATAATTACTAAGTATATAAATTAATTACCATGGTAAAAGTAAATTAGGGTAAAAGATTAATGATTAAAAAATTCCTAAAACAAATAAAGTTGACTCAAAACAAATTTTTTTAAAATATTTTTCAAACAGACTAAATATACCCACCTCTTTTTTCATTTTTTTGTAAATTTAATATTTAATAGTAACTTTGTATTATTTAAAATGTAAGGATTTCTCCCAAAACTACCATTCCCTTCACTTAATATAGGGTAACACTCCCACAACTTTAAGGCTCACCTCTCATTCAAATTTCTCCTTGATCCTCATCCATTTTTCTACAACTTGAAACCTCTTTCATGTTAAAAATCTTATAGTCACTATTATTTAACATAATTACTTCATTTCCAAAGACACTTTCAAGAAAATCTCATGTCTAAGATGTGAGTATTATCAACTACTTAGAATTTCTTATTAATTATCTTAATCAAACTTTATTATATCCATAGTAATATAATAATTTCAGTATTATTTGTATTATATAATTATACTATATTAAGGTAATTATCATTGTTTATCTATATTCCTCATCCATTAAAAAACTATTGTTTATGCATTGTACAGACTACTGCCTCCACAAAGAAGTGTATTTTTTTCCATCACCCAATTAAAAAGATGGATCTAATAATGTTATTAATGGATAAATATAATATTAATGCTATCATTATGGTTATTTTATGTAAAATTAATGAATTGATTAATGAAATGATTAATAAAATATCTTTTTTAATTCAATCCATTAATGTAACAGTTTGTTCCATTCATGTCTATTGCATTGCCTATTTATGGAGGTTGGAGGTGTTTTTAGATGATATAGAGGAGTTTCGGAGGAGGTTGGAGATACTGTAAAATAGTAAAAAGATTTTTATTCCATAAAATGGTATTTTATGGTGTGAGCCTTTGATTTTTGGCTTAATTGGTCGGTGGTTTATGGATTCTACATGGTAGAGGAGTGTCCATGAAAGACGGTTTTACAATATAAGATGGGTCTTTATAACATATATCAATTATGACCTATATTCCATAATTTTAAATATAAGTTAATATTTTGTGGTTCTACAGCCCAAATCATGGTTTTAATGCATAGGTTGTTTGAGCCTGGGGAAATTATGTGTTAAAAGTGTGAATTACACCTTACTGGTTGTTTATAAGTATTATTTTTTAAAACATACTTTCATTAAACCATGTATTTCTTTTTGTATAGTGGGAGAAACTTAGATAATTTCTAGTACCTTCCAAAAATATTTATTCTAAATTGATTTGTGGGATTTTTTGGTCAAGTTTTAGAAATATAAGATGAGTTCTACTTCAAAACCCTTTTTTCATGCATTCATTTCGTAGGGATTCACCTCGATGATGTTTCTTTAGTTTGGGGTGGGGGTTGTTGTTGTGAATTTATAACAATCCCTTGATGTGGTGCTGGTTGATATGTTGTTTCCTTGTGCGGTTGTGGGTTGCATGTTGTTTCTTCTTCACCATATGATGTGTAGTGAGATTGAAAATCTTTTTTAAGGTAGGGGATCCTCATTTTCACTCCTTTAATGTTCTATGTGTGAGATTAAAATGTTTTTTATTTTCATTGGGTGTATAGTAAGGTTTGGAATAATAAATATTAATAATTGGCATAACAAAAATTGATGGGTATATGGATGTAATCACATGTCTATGATTCTTTGATATTTTTTTGTTCATAATATGAAAAGTTGTCACCTTATTGAAAATTATATTTATTGGGAGCCTTTATTGTGTAATAGTTTATTTTCTATGTGACACTTGTTGTGTTGTTGTCATACCTTGAATAAAATGCTAAAGAACGTATTATTGGATAATAATTTTTTCCATGGAAATATTTTTTTTGTGATAATACCCATGATAATAAAATAATTAATGTGATAAAATCCCTTGAATAATAATTGGAAGCCAAAATGTGTGTTTTTCATGTGTTATTATTATTTTTGTGTTACCCTACATCAATTGGGTTATTGTGTAGTGATGGAGGTGACTAGTTGGGTTGTGTATTGCATGGGGCAATGATACAGTGGTGGTTAGAATGTATGAGATGTGGAAAGTTGTACGATGGGGATTATGTGTAGTGGGTCCATTCCATGTGGAAACATTGTGTGACGAGGCTATGGTATATGATGTGGTCTGTAGTGGTTTTGATGCATAGTGGTTGTGATGTGTTTTAGTTATTTGTAGAGATGACATGTGGTGGTGATATGTGGTTATTGTGTGTAGATATTATTTTGTGAGATGTGGTTTGGATGTTTTATGTGTGGTAATTATGTTGATTCATCTTCAACGATGTGGTGCGGCGATGAAGTTGGATGTGTGGTGTTGTGTTAATGGTTGTGTGTTTTGGACTAGTTTTTTTGTGTGGCATGGATGTATTAGTTTCCTAGTTATCCATTGAATGATTATAATTTGGTAATTTAATATGAATGGGTTGGAATTTATTTTTAGAAATTAGTTAAAGGAATTGAATAAATAAATGATCTGTGTAAATGTGAATGAATTTGATAATAAAATGAAAGTGGAATCATGTATCTTATATGGTGGTTGTCTGATGTGTTGTATATAGTTGTGGTTGTTGTTGTGATGGTTGATCTATGGTATGGTAGTGGGTATTTGGTGTGAACTTGTATAGTTATTGTAAACTCATAGGATGGGTAATGTGTTCTATCTATATAATATTTATGTTAATGTTATTTTTATATATACCCCACCTAAGTTGGATAACCTTACCAATACTTAGAGGTCCCGGGTTCTGGGTGTTTTCCCCCAATATCTAGGATGGTGGTGATATGGATGGCAGACTACCCCCTCTTCCCCACTCTTTCTTCAGTAGTGATAGCCTAGGTGTCTACAGGAAATGTGTTCAGAGATGTCCTATGTGTCATCAGTCAAGATGTAGTTGATGTGGCTATGATGAGATGTGATGTGTGGTCCCATGTGTCTAAAGGTGTGACATTATGTAATGGTACCTGATTCTAGTACTGGAGGCTAGACCTTATGAGGGTGGGGTAGGTAGAAATTCATCCCAACCCATATCAGATATATATTAGGTGTCTTCAATTGAGATTATATGTGATGTGATGTGATTTGATATGCATGTAAGGGATATGAGCATAGGATGTTTAACATTAAAGTTTTAGATAGTAAAATCAATGGGGATGTGGAAGTGGGGTTCCATCTCTTATTATGATCTCAATCCTATATTATTATAATAGATTCATGAATTAGTGAGTGATCCATCATGAGGCTTGGTTATTTTTAGTTGACTTGTACAGATTGTTGTTGGTTCTACTATTTTTTCACTTTTTGATTCTCATGCTCTCTTCACATGTGCACTTGAAAACTTAGTTATGTCCCTACTGAGTATACATGTTATGCTCACCCTACGTATGTAAACTGTTTTTCTAGTTTCCTATAGGATTTTAGTGACCTAACTGGACATTAATAGCTTCGTTTCAGAGATTATGATTTGTAACTGTTTAAGAATTATCTTATGGTATATTAGGATAATTTTATATGTATCATTTTTTCTTTATTAATGCATTATAACAATTTTATTGGTTTACATTTATTTTTACTATTGGTGTTTCATAGTGGTTGTTTATCCTATCTCCTAATCCTTTTTTAAATTATAGAGGGTAATGACTCCCATTTGTTATATTTTTATACCCTCAATTCTGGTATCAAACCTAGGGCCTATTGGAAGGGGGGCTTGGGGTCATTATATGTCTCCCATCATTGTGGTTTCTTTGGTGTGAGGGGTTCATGACATTTAAAGTTAGCGTAAAAAGAGGAAAATATTTTTTTTCAAATTATGTAATATTTTCATATCCATCATTTCTTATTATACTTCTTTTAAATATGATATATCATATTAATAAGTAATAAATAGGATTTTTAAGCTTTTGGTATAATTATAATATAACAAAACAACCTCATAGTCATTCATTAAATCAGGGTATGTTCTTGTTTGGGTCGGTTTAACCACCACCAGGAAAAATACTATGAATTTATATCAAGAATGACTATGGTAACATTATTTATAGTATAATATAATATAAATTTTTAAATAATTATTTGTATTTATTCATAAGGTATTTTATTAATATTTAAATCATTAATTAAGAAGACGCCATTTGATTGTTAAGAATCACTGAAACTTGCTTGTCGTCAATTTTATCTTCAAGGATAAAGACTAAAACAATCCTGAAAAGAATTTGAAACACCATAAATAATTATAAAACTTCCATAAAGTAACCTTAAATACTAACTAATTATGAACTTTTCAATAAGAATAAATATAGACACTACTATTGTAAAACTAGTACAAACGACCAGGACTAAAAACACACATTGTGGAAAATTAGAAGAATTCAAGTAAATAACGACTATTTATTAATATTATGAATGAAAATATATATGATTTTAAATGTCTTGGATTTTTTTTATTTTAGGATATTATATGGATTGTCTTTTAAACCAAGCACTAAGATGGCATGTGATTCAGGTGCCTTGGGTGCCTAGAATAAATGTTTGAGATATATTAAATATGTTCAATAACACAAGTAACCAATTTTCCGAAAAAAGTGGGATAACTTATGAATGGATTATTAGATTAGAAATCTAATGGAACCATTGAGTTTAGACCTCAATTTTTACCCTATGCATGACTCAACATTAGTCTTCATGGGTCGTTTCTAGAAAACTTATAATGGTTGCGAAAATGAATAAAATATTTAAAGAAAATTAATTCAATTTGTTTCATCAGTGTAGTGATATATAGATATTTAAATAGATTATTATGTCATATTTCCAAGGCTAGCCTCATAACCAAGGAAATTTTGGAGGACTGTTAGAGGGAGCTTCATATATTCTCTCTCTGGCTGATACTAATAGGATTGTGGATCAACGATCGACACACCTCGAATCTGTGAATCTTGCCAATGATAATGACACAGTCTTGTTATTCATCATTGATTGATCCAATCAAGGTAGGTAATGTGTTTTATATTTATTTATTCTCTATTATTTATTTCTACAATGAACGCGGACTAATCAATAAACATATTGATCTGTTGTTCGATCTTCTTGAAGGATCGGCATATTTGGGGTGTTTATCGGGAGAATTTATCCCCTTTTTTGTTGATTTGTCAACATTGATTCTAATAGAACGAACCAATTTAAACATAAACATAGATTGAGATCTGTTCCACTAAATATTTCATGTTCTTTTCTCCCATGATTCATCATTCATCATGGATGTTTCTTATTGTCCCATGGTTTGGTGTTTTACCGAAAAATAGATTATAATGAACTCACTTCTTATTGAAATGATTCGAAATCATAGATATTGTATTTTCATGAAACAAATGAGGTTTGATAATGGAGACTATGTGATTTTGATGACGGATGATATGTGCTTTTATTCACTTCCGTGTTTATCAAAGAATAACAACGTTCTTGTTTTCTGATCAGATCAAAGGCCCGAATCTAGTTGATTCAATGATGGATAGAATCAATGAGGCTTAATATACATTTTTTTGGAAAAGTAATCACTATATTAAACGTTGGATCATATTTATGGATACGCAACGGAATAACTAGGGTTTTTAGAAAAAACCTGATACACATGGCGTGTAATTAGGGATTGCACAGAATGTGGGGGGCCCTGTACAGTGGCAAGGGTTTTGGGTAAGTGAAAAGTATCACACAAAATGTGTCCAGACCAATATATTGTTTTGTACCTCCAAAGATATTTGTTTGGTACTTTGGTAAGTACAAAAACATTGGGTGGAGTACACAACCAAGCTATATGACATGTACTCCCCCTATATATAAATCGTTATAGAACACATGATGCCTACACAATGTATAATACTACACAGAAATGGTTTAATGACATGGTTAATTTATATGGTTAGGACCAAGGGTCAAGGGACAAGGAATTTTACCTCTACTACACATCATGTTCTATATTAAACATTGATTGGATCTCATGTCCTACATATCTTGGACAAGTTTTGTTAGGGTTCTTTCCGATTATCATTTCCCTAACGGTTAGTATGAATCATCTCCTAAAAATAGGACTATGATCTATTAAGAAAGACATCAGGGATAATGTCATTGGAATGCCTCTAATAGGGATTTTTTGACATCCACTATTCATTATCGTGCACTATATGGAGTTCTTGGAATCATCATGACCATCACAACATGGGTGTTGATCCTCTACATAGAAAGTTAATCTAGATTTAGTTTTTGGTATCACCCCAAGGATCTAGTAGTGATTCTCATCTGCATATCATATTCTATTTTGACTATCAATTTTTTCATTCTCATGGTGATACCCGATGAGTATTACCTCTCAGACGGATGTCATCAGTGCTATGTGACTCAAGAGTGTGTTCTCCTAGAAGAGTTGTCACATCCATGTCCCTCTATTTAGGTATTGTTTATCTCCTATTATTATCCTATATTTCCCACAAGGATTACCCTAGGTTCCCCCTTTAACTTTGGATGAATATTGGAGTTGTTTGGGTGGTAAGAACATGCCAAATGGTTTGGCCGCACTGTTTACTAAATCGTGAGGACAAACCGTGAACATGTGTCCATGTCATAATTTATTTTTCTGAATTTCACCTTCCAAGATTAAAAACTTATTTCACATATCTTCTGTAATTCAACCCTAGAATCTACGTAAGGCTTCCAATATCCCACAACCTCTCTTGTAACTAATTTTTAAGGGGATTCTGGTGGTGGTACTTCAATATCCTTCAAGTAAGTTATTACTCCTTTCTTTTTATTACTTTTCCTTATGGTTTCTTCCATCCTTCTTGAAGTTCTAAATGTCCAGAAACTAAGGTTTCATAACTAATGTTTATTATTTTTTTTCTTGTCACAATCTTGTGGATTATTTTTTATTTTCATCCACTTAAGGCGAGCCAGTGGTGCTGTTGAACTTTTGTAGAAATATTTGGTGTTTTTGACATCTAAGGTAGGTGATTCCATGGGTAGACATTATTTGATGAATTTATCCTTGCTTATTGGCCAGTTTTTCATTTTTCACTTCCATTTTTTTAGTGTAAAAACTATTATGTTAATAGTGGTCAAGTGGTTGATTCTAAAACAGCATTTTTTATATGAAAATGAGTGTTTTTCATATGTATTCCATGTTGTGTCTCTTAGGGTTGTTTTATAACTCCTGGAATTGGTTTAATAAATGTTTTTATGGTTTCCAAATCGGTCTGGGTGTGGAATGGATGGGTGTTTTGCCTTAAAAAATGATTATTGAATTTATTTTTTGTGCAAACCCTTTTCTTACCCCTTGAAATTGTTTTATATAAACATTAAAGGGTTTACTAAATTACATTGAGGGTGAGAAACGTGTTTATGTAGTATTTTGGGTCTGTATGATTCAAAAATGGTATTTTTATATGAAGATGGTATTTTATATCCTGCATAACTTGTTTCAGCACAAAGTGGGAAACTAAGGTGTCTTGGTGAGTGGAATAGTACTAGTATGTTGGTGATCCAGTAGTGGTATCATCCCTATTTCACTTAGAATGTATGACAATGAAAACACTAAATATGTTTTGATGATGTTTGGGACCACTAGGCTAATGGGGTTTCAGCTCCAATTGGCTCATGCAAGAGAATTTTATTGGTTATGGTTACTTATACAAAAATATACAATGTACCTAGGGCTCCATAGCTAGCTAGTTCCTAGGAGTGTTCTCATGACTAGTTCTTATTGAATATATTATGTTTATCATCGCCATACTTTTTGTTCTACTAGAAAATTTAGAAGCATGTGGGTGTTATTTAAAAGTGTGTGTTCTTTCATGTTTCCCTCTTGAAAACTATTTTCATTTAATGTTTCACATTTTTTGAAATTTTTCTTGCATTTCTTGTTTATAAAAACATGCAATATTTTTTTCATAAAATTTTTATCACATGGAATCTTTTTAGAGGAATCCTATTTGGATTAGGATCAAACCCTACTTACACAGTTGGGTTTAAATAGACTGGATAATGTTTTTCATGGTTAGGAGAAATATCCTTGGTGATGTTGTTTCAATTTGTTAGCTTCTTTACTTGGTGTGTTGTTGTATAGAAGGTTGGGGTGATATCTCTTTTCCATGTAGTGGTTCTTGAGTTGTACTTGCTACTCTCTTTTTGTTGTGGCCTGCATGGGATTTGTTTAAAACTAAGTATTTTTATTATGAATTTTTATAAAAGGCTAGTTGGATTAAAATTTAAAATTTTTTATTTGTTTTTTTTTGGTATTTTAATGTTTTTAAACATAGGTAAATAACTCCTAAAAACATATTTATGATACTCATGAACTTGTGTCAGCCTATGGGGATAGGGAACACCCTTCAGAACTTGCCACGGACTGGGATGGGTGCTGTTTTGGAAGGCAACAAGATATAGTTCATGACAAAATGGTATCAGAACATGGTTAAGCTCTTGGGTCATATTATTTTGGATGAGTCAAGTTATATATTATCTAGGACTGTCGATGATCAGAGTTCTGAATGTGAGTAGGTTCCCTAGTTTTCACCTCTTGTGTCAAACTTCGAGTCACCATGGGATTTTGGGTTTTTATATTTTACTTCTCTTCAATGTGGGATGTGTGGGATCCTGACTGCATGTGGACATTGGTTGGGGAATAAGTGGTTGTTTATTATCTTTTTTTTGATGATTTTGACTTTTTTATATTTGATTTTATTTATAAACGAATTCATAACTATTGTATTAATATTTTATCTTGAGAATTTTGCTTTTTTATAGAAATATTCTTCCCTAGAAATCTCCCATGTACCCATGGGAGGAAGTGAGAGAGAGCTCTCCCTCACTTCGTGATCAAAGGCTAGTGGAATCTGTGGTATGGGTTGTCCAAGATCTATGATAGGGAGTGGCTCCTTCTCTTTCTCCAAATAGAGAAGATGAGTTGGGTCCTAGGAAGGAAAAGGCCAAAGAGTATCTAAAGAACATGCCTCATAGTTTCCAAGGTAGCACGACGCCTCATGAAGTAGAAGAGTGGATTGAGAAGATCGAACGCATGTCGGAGTTTCTTAACACACCTGAGGAGGTAAGGTTGATGTGTTCCTCATTTCTAAAAGAAGTTCTCAGTCATAGGTGTTGGGAATTAGTGCTCCAAGATGGGAAGCATGAGTAGAAGAGCTGGAAGGACTTCAAGGTAATCTTCAATGACAAGTACAATCTCAAATTCCTGACTTATGCTAGATCTCATGAGTTTATGGATATTATTTAGGGGGTACATTCAGTGATGTATTATAAAAACCACTTTTTGGAGCTAGTATGATATTCCCTGGAGATAGTCTCAAATGAATAGATTAAGGATCAGAGGTTTTAAAAGGGATTGAGGCCAGAGATCTATTCTCAGGACATCATGTTTAAGATTAAGACCTATACTGAGGTGGTTCATCAAGATTGAATGGTATATATTAACCATAATGGGAGGTTTGGTTTCTATGAGATAGTATCATTGATTGGAAGTGGTATTTCATTTGAGAATAAAAGAAAGTGATAGGAGCAGGGGAAGATGGTAGGTGGTAGTTCATGACATTCTCCGTGCCAGTTTTCATATGTGGATTCTGATGTGAGGTTCATCATGTACCACCAGTGCGAGAGGCTAGGGAATACATGACCTTCATGTAAATATCCTATATAGCCTTGTTATCAGTGTGGATTCATGGGTCACATACATCACTTTTTCTAGGTAATGCCTCCGCTATAGAGTGGGTAGGGATCAACGGCTTCTGGGGGAGTTCCAGTTTAGTTGGATATAACCAATATAGTGGGGTCTCGGTTTGGTGGTCATAGTGTCAGGGTCAGATAATCTTCTTGGTAGAACCAATTTAGGGTAGATCCACATGTGAGTGTCCATTCTCAGACATAGATGAGTCATCTTTATTATGCAGATCAGGCACCAGTGGGATTGAATGTAGGACCTTTGACACTTCGAGGTACCATTTTGATTACATATTCTTTATATTTTGTTCCCTTTAATATTGGTTCCATTTTTTTATCTCTAATAGTATTATAAACATAATAAATTTTACTATTGAGTTGTTGTATTTTGTTATGGAGTTTGGGATGCTATTGGGTACAAAGAAGAAGCAAGTTCTGAGGTGCACATCTTGTGTGCTTTTTGTGTTGGGGGATGAGATAGAGTGTGAACTTCTAGTATTGTAAAAGAATCTTGTATATGTGATCCTCTAAATTGATTGGATGGTTCATTTCTAATAACATATTGATTTCTAAAGGATGCGGGTGAGTTTTATGGCACCTTATGGGAGTCCTCGAATTTTTTTTCGGGAATGGGATCCTCGATCGGGTCTTGCAAGACCTCCATTCCCAGAGTTAGGGAATTTTTTCTTCCATTTATCATCTTTCATGATAGAGGAATATGGTCATTATCCTGGGGGGTGTGTTATCTCATGTAATGGATGAGTTCCCAGTGGTTTTTCCAGAAGATTTCTCAGGCTATCCCTAGGAGTGGGACGTGGAGTTCTTGATTGATTTGGCATCGGAAACACAAGTAATATATCTTGCCTCATATCATATAGCCCCAACTGAGTTTAGTGAATTAATTATATATCTAGAAAATTAAGAATCCAAAGGATACATTCTCCTAAGAGCCTCTCCTTAGGTTGCTTCAGTGATTTTTTTGAAGAAGTTAGATGGATACCTCTGGTTGTGAACTGACTTCCTGAATCTTAATATGGTAACCATCATGAAAAAATATCATTTACATGAATATATGTCTTGATGTGAGTAGTTGAATGGGGAAAAGTGGTCTTCTAATATAGACATGTGTTTGGGCTACCACTAATTTAGGGTGAGAGAGGTGGATATCCTAAAGACAGCATTCTGAAGCAGTTATGGCCACTTTGAGTACTTATTAATACCTTTAAGATTGACCAATTATCTATTGGTATTTAGGGAATTAATGAATAGGGTTTTCCTCTAGTATCTCGACTACATATTCATTGTATTCATGGATAAAAGCATGTTTTACACTAGATCTGAGGAAGATCATGGGAATCATTTTTGGACCATGTTGGGGACTGTATGGGGTCATCTTTTTTATGTAATGTTGTCCAAGTGCACTTTCTGGATGAGGGAGATAATGTTTTTGGTCCATGTTACATCAAAACTTGTGGTTTTGGTCGACCTTGAGAAGATCAGTGTAGTTATGTCACAGAAGAAGCTAAAAAATGTGTTCACGGTCAGGATTTTCCTTACGCTGGCAGGATACAATAGGTTGTTTGTTCAGGATTTCTCTCAGCTTGCTTCTCCCCTAACCATGCTAACCCAGAAAGGGGTGAAGTTTTAATTGGGTCTAGAATTTCAGGTATCCATTGATGAGTTAAATCAGTGTTTGAATACATCTCCCATGTTGATCTTTCTAGAATTTGGAAAGGTCTATGTGGTGTATTGTGTCACTTCAGGAATGGGGCTTGGGTAGGTGCTCAAGCAGGGTGATCACGTGGTGTAGTATATCTCTCTTCAACTCCAACCACATGAAAATAATTACCCAAACCATGAATTATAATTGGTATCTTTTATGAATTATTTGAAGACTTGGTGTCACTACCTATTTGGGGAGAAGTTCATGGTCTATTTTTATCATAATATATTATCCTATATATTGTTACATAAGGATCTCAATTTGAGGTAGCATCACTGGATAAAATATCTATATGGTTTTGAATTTGTTATCATCTATTCCTTGGGAATGTTTACTGTGGTAGCTGATTTCATAAGTAGGAAAGTGTAAGTATGATTTTCAAGGATGTCCAACAATGAGTGGACTCTTAGATGAATTTTCTCTCAGATTCATGTAAAGACCAAGGAGCACGGTGGTGATACTTTTCTATCAAGTGTGACGTTGAATCCCAATATTTTTGAGTTTATTAATAAGTAGTCGAATATTGATAAGATATATCATTTGTCTGTTAAGTTTCTTCATGGTGGGGACACGTATACTAATTGGTCTTCATCTCCTGAGGGAATATTGTGCTTCAAAGGCCATTCAGTGGTGTCTTTGTCTCTATGGAATGTGGTGATGCCAGATAGCCACCAATCTCAGTGGTCCATTCATACTGGTGATACCATAATGTATTATGATGTTCTTCAGTAGTCCTAGTGGCTAGGTATCAGGAAGGATATAGTCGATTTTGTATCGAGGTGTTATACATGTCAGTAGGTGAAAGCAGAGCATCAAAGGCCCTCTGGTTTTCTCCAGTCGTTACCCATTCCTACATGGAAGAGGGACAGGGTAACCATGGATTACATTTTTGTATTTTCCCATATACCTTTGGGTAATAATTCCATTTGGGTGGTGATTGATCACCAGACTAAATCATCCCACTTCATTCAAATCAATGATACAACTAAAGTGGATGATCTGGGCTGATTGTACATTCAGGATGTGGTAAGGCTTCATGGTGTGTTGTTGGTATTTATCTTAGATAGAGACCCCCATTTTACCTCTAGGTTTTTGAAGGCCTTCATAAGGATTTGGGGTTGTAGATTTATATGATCATGACATACCATCCTCAAATGGATGGTCATATTGAGCAGAAAAATAGATTTTTGAAGACATAATTTATGTATATGTCCTGGACTTCGGAGGTTCTTGGGATATCCATTTGGGATTGGTCTATTTTTCTTATAAAAATAGTTACCAATCCTCAATTTGGATGGATCCTTTTGAGTAACTCTATGTTCAGCCTTGTCAGTCCCCCCTATGTTGGGTTGACGTAGGTGAGGCCTCACTATTGGGGTCGAGCCATGTGCAAGAGAAATTGGAGAAGGTCATGTTGATCAAGAAGAAGTTATTGATATCTCATATTCACCACAAATCCTATTCAAATCATATGTTTCAAAATCTATAGTTTTTTGTGGGTGATCAGGTATTCTTGAAAGTGGTATCATGTTTGGTTTATCATCGTTTGGGAAAGCAAGGAAAGTTAACACAAAGGTATGTCAGACCTTTTGAGATCACCGAGTAGACTGGAAAGGTAGAAAACAGGTTGTCTTTTCCTTCCTAGTTGAAATATATTCATGATGTATTCCATGTCTCTAAATTGAAAATTTATAATCCGGATCCATCCCAATTGTGGAATCGGGAAGAGTTGGATATAGAGCCAGATTTATTAGTGTTTGAATAGTTGGTGTGAACAGTGGATTCCTAATAGAAAGTACTTTGGGGGAAGTCTATTCTACTAGTCTGAGTCCATTTGGAATCATGGGAATGATGTAAACAAGACATGGGAGTGGATGTCATGGTTTGAGAAATAGTAGCCATTCTTGTTTTCTGATCATGCTTTATGTTGACTTTCAGGGGAAGAATGTTTTCACATAGGAGAGAATTATCACATCCATGTCCCTCTTTTCATTTATTTTTTCTCTTCTATTATTGTCTATATTTCCCCCCTAGTTATCCCCTAGACCCTCCCTATAAATTTATAAGAAATGTAGGTTTTTTAGTGGCTATAATAGGCCGCATGATTTGGCTGCACGGTTTACTAAACTGTGCAGACAAACCGTGAACAGGTGTACAGTTCGTATTTTTTTTAATGTTTTTCCAATTTATCCATTTTCAGATTAAAACTATCTCACCCCTTTCTTCCCACACTCGACCCCAGCATCCATTTATGTCTTACAAGCTCCATCAACCTCTTTTGGAACTCATTTTTATGGGTTTTTTGGTGGTGGAAGTTCAAGATATTTCAATTGGGTGATTCCTCATTTGTTTTTTTCCTTTTCCTTAGGGTTTCTTCCATACATATTGAAGTTACAAATTCCATGAACTAACAGTTTCTTATCTAAGGTTTATTTTTGTGTT